>MU628196.1:0-325065 GCA_025688815.1 Aspergillus carlsbadensis | reverse complement strand
TTTGGATCGTCCCATGGTAACAAGTGTCCTTTACCCCTAACGGACAAATCACGAAGTTTGAGCGTTAAAATTATAAGGACCTGAGGCCTGAAGGGGTTGTGATAAGTGTAAAAGGGTATAAAGGCACTTAATAAACAATATTAATAATAGAATCCATGCGTGAATCAATAGTCAGGTTGGTATTATAGATTAACGCTGAGTTGCGAAGTCTCTGCCTTCGCGAAGGGAGGATATCCTTCCATGTGCTGAGTCAGCCCCTGGCTGACTCAGTCCGTGAAGTTCTAACTATCCTCTATATATATATGGTGAGGGTCTTACAATAGACCACTTAGTTAATATAAAATTCTTTACTAAGCTAGACCTACAAGATATATATTATTATATTTAATTTAAAAGGAAGATAAGTAGAAGATAGTATTCTATATATAATATAGCTATTATAAATATATAGTTATACTATTAAGCCTTTATAATACTCCTATAACTTTTTAGGCCTATATTAATAATATAATAAAGGGGATCCTTAATAAATATTATATTATATACCTTAATAATATCCTTATTTATTTTTAAACTAAGGAGGAATATAAGTAGCATGTTAATAAGGTCCTATTACACCTTTTATAAGTAAATCTCTATATAAAATTATCTAAGTATAGTTTTTATTAAACTAAGGTGCACTTTTTAGGCTTTATTATAGGATATAATAGAATCTATATTAACCTATATTATATTTAGATAATTAGTAATTAGCTATTACTAATATCCTTTTATAATATCTAGGTGTTCCTTAGATTTATAGGCTATTTTTAGTAATTTATTTACTAATATACCTAAATTATGCCCTTGCTTACTAACATGCTTAAGGGTATAAAAAAGGAATAAAAGAAGGGTATATTTATCCTTTTAGGTAATATATAGAGCTTTTTTAAAAAGCTAAAAAAAGCTTTTACTAGTCCTTTTATATTAAGGCACTTTAACCCTATAAAGCTAGTAAAGGTTATTACTAATACCTCTAGATTTATAATTACTAGGATACTATTATAACCTATTAATAGGATTATAAATCCCTAAAAGTAATCTAATTAATAACTAGTGGCCTTCTTTTCCTAAAAGCTAATAAAAATAAAGGGCTAATATAGGACTCTAAATTAGAAGCTACTTGCTATTATAGAGTTATTTAAGGTCTAGTATTACTACCTTAAGGGCGCCTTAATAATAATCCATGTGTAGAGCAACTATAAGAACCTTAAGTACTTTTATTTAAAGAAGATAATAAAGCTTAACACAAGGCAAGCCTGCTGGGTGGAGCTTTTAGCCACATATAACTTTATAATTAAGTACCATCCTAGATGTCTTAATCTAGTGGATGCGCTGTCACACTAACAGGATTATAAAGTGGCCTAAGTAGAGCAAGATGTTAGGCTACTACCCATACTCTAGAAAAAGCTTATGGGCGCGTAGGGTAGTTAGGGTAATACTAGTAAGCTAGTAGTGGTGTCACAGCAGCAGCCTCAGGCATCTCCGCGAGGGAACCGAGGCAGAAGCGCTTGGTTCCCGAACATGGCTGGGGCCTCAGGCACCAAGCGGCGCATTGTTCCTCTGATTGGGAACCATATTAGACCTAATTGGGACCTGAGTAAGACCTAAATTAGGACCCAAGTTAGACCCCTTGGCGCTGCTATAGAAATAAGGCCTCTAGAATTACTAAGCTTGCTAATCCTCAGTAATTTATTTTTAAATCTAATAGAATACAGCTTCTCTTTTCTATTTCATATAATCATAGAAGCCTAACATCTTGTTGCTTGCTAGGACCTAGCTATAAGTAATAACCAACTACTATCTAATGTTGATCTAATCTCGCCACTTACAGTTTGAATTACTTCCTAACCTAGCAACCACTAGGATGGTCAGCACCTATTCTAGTTCCCAAGCCATCCTAACTAGTGGTCCCGCTAGCGGCCCCCTACTAGAGGACCCTTGGTCCTAGATAGTTATTCTAGACTCCCAGCCAGCATAAGTAGGGGAGAACCCCCCTTTACTAGAGCCTGTAGAAATCCTCCTAGGACTGTTTGCTATTGCACTAGGCAAGCAGCCCACCTGCGGCACCCCTTTGGGATCCCCTGCGCTAGAGTAACAGGCTAGAGTAGTGGGAGCCCCTAAAGGAGGATCTAATCCTAATAATAGCGGCTCTAATTAAACTCCAACGCCCAGGAGAAGGATCTTGCTACTATTCTATAACCAACAGGGGACTATGTTGCCCTTGTTAGGAGATGCCTTGATAAGCTAGATTTTCTAGTAGCTTACTAATAACCTTTAGATGCTTAGTAAGCGCGTTAACCAGCCTAACCACGGGCTAAAACTAGAAGAGATTCCTATCTATTATAGTAAAAACCTTAGTAAATGGCATATGTAGACTACTAATGCTAAGGATTAGCATGCTTATTACTCGCGGAAGTATAATATAGAAGAGTTTTAGGTGCTTTATGGCATTAGCTAGTGTAATCATAAAATTAAGCTTGCTTGGCATACCTACATGGACTACCATGATCCTGCCAACCCAGAGCCAACCTGGGAAGAGCTTAAATAATACCTTAAGACCTGGGCTAATCCTAAAGCAGACTAAATATAATAGGCTACTTTCCATATGTTAAACAAGTAGTAGGGAAGCTAATAAGTGTGTAACTAGGGCGCGTGGTGTTTTAAAATTTAGGAATTTCTTAAGAAACCTGCATTTTATATCCAGCTCTTTATTAAAACACTTTATAATAACCTATAGAAGGAACTTATAAGAACATCTAATAAGTTCTTTTTAATTACTAATATAATTAAAGTAGCTACATGCTACTAATCCATCCTTAATTATAAAAAAATCTACTTTAGGCGCTAGCCGCCACGCGTGGAGACTACTATAGTTCTAACTAGCTCCTAATATAATGCTAGGTTAAATAAATGCAAGTAAAAGGGTAATAATAAACCTAAGGCTACTTATTATCCTAGGCAAAAGGAATTACTAAACCCAAGCATAACTAAGACCTAAAAGGGAAATAAAGATTTCTATAAATATTATAATTAGCTAAGAAACAAGTAGAGGAAGGAGAAATATTACTTTAATTATAATAAGGTTAGTTACTTTACTAGTGAGTGCCTAAAGGTAAAAAACTCCTTATAGCCTTATAGCTCCTAGTTAGGGATATTAAGCCCTCCTTAACCCTAAAGTAACCCCCCTATAAAAGCTATATCCTAGGAGGAATAGGGGTTATTTGCCTTGGAGCTTATAATCCTACATGAATTAAAGGATCCTAGCACCTTCCTAGTTCTTGGAACTATTAATTTACTTATAAATAGGGTAAAACACCCTATTAAGGCGCTACTTAACACCAGGGCAGATAATAATTTTATTTCCTTTTAATACCTTTCATAATAATAGATTTCTATAATAGACAACCAGATACAGCCCCTGGTACGCGTTTACTATGCTAATAGGTCCCTAGTAGCTTGCTATAGTAGCCTTAAGGTAATATCTAAAATCTCTAATTAGGAAAATAAGACCCAATCCTTTAATATAAAATATTATATTATTAACCTTTCCAACAATAACTATTAGGCTATTTTAGGATAATAATAGCTAGGCTAAGTAGACCCTAACATGGTTATCTTAGCCAGCACCTAGTAATATTAATAGGGGATTCTAAAGATTACTATTAAAAAACCCAAGCATTTTGCCAAGCACATGCGCAACATACTTATAATAATAGTAATATACTAACTAGAGTCCAAGATTAGCATGCTAGAGCTCCTAATCTAATATTAGCACTAGGAGCAAGTATTCTCTAAAGGCAAGGTGGCCACCTTGCTAGATAATAAGACATCCCATAAGATCCTACTAGAGTCTAGCAAGAGCCTGCTGTATGGCCTGCTCTACAGCCTATTATAATATAAGTTAAAGGTCTTGCGCGAGTATCTTAATAAAATGCTTACTTACAGCTGGATATATTAATTAACCAGTCCTACTAGAGCCCCTATGCTCTTTATTTAGAAGCCTAATAGATTTCTATGGCTCTACATGGATTACAGGGGCTTAAATATAATTACACCCAAAAATTAATATCCTTTGCCATGTATTAATAAGATAATAGACTGCTTAGTTAACATGAAATTTTTTACTAAGCTAGACCTATAAGATACATATTATCGCATCTAGATCCAAAGGGGAGATAAGTAGAAGATAGTATTCTACACGTGATATAGCTATTATAAATATATGGTTATGCTATTTAGCCTTTATAATACTCCTGCAACTTTTTGGGCCTATATTAATAAAATAATAAAGGGAATCCTTAATAAATACTATGTTATATACCTTAACAACATCCTTATTTACTTTTAAACTAAGGAGGAACACAAGTGGCATGTTAATAAGGTCCTATTATACCTCTCTTAGGCAAATCTCTACATAAAGTTATCTAAGTGCAGTTTTTATTAAACTAAGGTGTACTTTCTAGGCTTTATTATAAGATATAATAAAATCCATATTAACCTAGAACATATTTAGATAATCAGTAATTGGCTGTTGCTAATATCCTTTTATAATATCTAGGTATTCCTGGGATTTACAGGCTATTTTTAGTAATTTGTCTATTAATATACCTATATTACGCGCCTACTCACCAACATGCTTAAGGGTATAAAGAATAGATAAAAGAAGGGTATATTTATCCTTTTAGGCAACACGTAGAGCTCTTTTAAAAAGCTAAAGAAAGCTTTTACTAGTCCTCCTATATTAAGGCACTTTAACCCTATAAAGCTAGTAAAGGTTGTTACTAATACCTCTAGATTTATAATTACTAGGATACTATTATAACCTGTTAATAGGATTATAGACCCTTAAAAGTAATCTAATTAGTAGCTAGTAGCCTTCTTCTCCTAGAAGCTAACAGAGGCAGAGGGCTAATATAGGACTCTAGATTAAAAGCTACTTGCCATTATAAAGTTATTTAAGGTCTAGTATTACTACCTTAAGGGCGCCCTAATAATAATCCACGTGTAGAGCAACCATAAGAACCTTAAATACTTCTATTTAAAAAAGATAATAAAGCTTAATATAAGGCAAGCCTGCTGGGCGGAGCTATTAGCCATGTATAACTTTAAAATTAAATACCATTCTAGATATCTTAATCCAGCAAATACACTATTACACCAACAGGATTATAAAGCAGCCTAAGTGGAGTAAGATGTTGGGCTACTACCCATGCTCCAAAGAAAGCTTATAGGCGTGTAGGGTAGTTAGGGCAACACTAGTAAGCTAGTAGTAGCCCTAATAACCTGGGCAAGAGATCTAGAGCTCTTGGCCCTAAGATTAGTGGTCCAAGAGGCAGCCACTATGGAGACTATAATAGAACTAACATTATAACCCCTTTAAGATGCAATCCTTTATAAGTAGCAAAGGGATGCTTTTATTGCTTGGCATTATAATAATAGTAAGGGAAAGAAAAAGGGTAATAAGACTATTAATATTAAGACTATTAGTAGAGACTATATAATAGACTAGTGGATGCACAGCAGGCTGTTATATTATAGAGATGCTGTTTACATGCCTCCCTACATAGCATTAAGGCAAGAAATCCTCCGCATGCATTATAATAACCTGTTAGCAGGTTATTTTAGTTATAACAAGACTTTTAACTTGCTTAAATAGAAGTTCTACTAGCCCTAACTAAGGACTAATATAAAAGAATATATTAAGAGTTGCCCTATCTATTAAAAAATAAAGGTGCCCTATTAGCTGCCTTAGGGGAAGCTGGCCCTGCTCCTAGTTCTAGGTGGTGCTTGGCAGGACCTAATAATAGATTTTATTACAGGACTACTACTATCAGCCTAAAATAGGACCATGTATAATGTAATATTAGTTATTATAGACTAATATACTAAAGTGGCTAGATATCTCCCCACTACTTCTAAAGTAAATGCTAAAGGCCTTACTAATTTATTTCTTTAAGAGATTATTTTTAAAACAGGCGCCCTATAAAGTATTATTACTAACCAAGGTTTGCTATTTACCAGCGCATATTAGTTACAGTTCTGCCAGGGGCTTTGCATTAAAGGCCAACTAAGCACCATGTTCCACCTGCAGACGGACAAATAGACCAAACACCAGAACTAAATGCTAGAAATGTACTTATAGACCTTTATAAACTTCTAGCAAAGTGACTAGGCTGACTAGCTAGTAATAGCTAAATTTACTTATAATAATATAAAAAACACCTTTACAGGCTATTTGCTACTTATGGCCTGGCAAGGACTTGATCTAGAGCTGCCTAGCGCAGAAGGCCTGTTAAAAATGGTCATGAACACTACCATTAAAGATTACCTTAAAAGCATCGCGCAGGTACATGCTTAACTTAAAGAAAACCTTTAGACTACTACCACGCGCTAGTTAGCAAGCTATAACAAGCGCTACTAGGAGGAACACTTTATAGTAGATAAAAAGGTCTTACTTTTAACTAAAAATATTTAATCCTAGAGGCCTAGCAAGAAGCTAGACTAGAAATTTAAAGGCCCTTTCTATATTAAAAATATTATTAGTAAGCAAGCTTACTAATTAAAACTTCCTAAGTTATATAATTATATCCACCCTATCTTTAATATCTTGCTACTAAAGAAGTTCACTTAGCACCCTAGCGCACCTATACCAGATCCCCAGCCTATTATTATAGATAACAAGGAAGAATAGGAGGTGGAGGTCCTTATATACTAATTCTACTACCAAAAGCTATAATATCTTATTAAATAAAAAGACTAGCCTAGCTATAAAAACTCCTAGGAACTAGTAGAGAACCTTACTAATATAAAAGAGGCTATAAATAATTACTATAAGTAAGTTAGACTCCTTATAGTATAGCCATGGTACTCCCCCTAATAATTATAACCTTTTTATCCTATAAGGTTTTTAGCTTAACTAATAGTAAAGTAATAGTATAACCCTTCCTTATTTTCCTATATAGTTTTAAGGTTTAATAGGAATATTCTTACCTTTTTTTATAATTTATAAGGATATAAGCATATTAATAAAAAAAGAACTTCTCCTATTATAAAAGACTAAGTATAGGAATAAGCCTAAAGGCTAATAAAGGCATGCTAGTATACTAATTAAACCCTACCTAAATTACCCCCTAGTCTTCCATCTCCTTTATAGTTAGGGGGTCCTTAAACGCCTGCTCTCTTAGTTTATTTAAAACTAAGAGAAGAAGATTATATTAATTATAATCTAGGTAATAGCCCTTCTTATTAGCCTTAGGGCAGCGCACCTTTACCACCTCTAAACACTACCCTAGGCTAATAAAAGCCATAACTCCCTTAAAAGTAGCGCCCATACTATAAAAGGTACTTGAAGGCAAGCCTTTTTCCTATCTTAGTAAGCTAAGCAGGTGCTTCCCCCTAAGTAGGTGGGCCCAGCAACTAGCACTCCCTAGGTGTTAAGCACCTAGATCTCCTTGCTATAGTGGTAGTAAGGGTAGGGCTGCCTAAGTTAGTAATAAAGGACTAAAAGGGGCCTAGGGGAGAAAGAACTTATAGTACTAGAAGCTAACCCTATTAAGGAGGTGGCATGGGGGCTAGGAGGAGGCAACCTAGAGGTTTAAGAAGGCCTGGTAGCTAGTAAAGGAGATGCCATAGGTGGTAGAGGGGGAGGAGTTACCACAGGCAGTAGAGAGGGGGAAGGCTTTAAATTATTAGAATTACTAATAAAGAGCTGCTAGAGGCCTGGGAGGAATATATATATTTTTTATAGTAAGCTACTACTTCTTTGCATTCTATAATACTAGCGCTGCACTAGACAGGACTTTATATTTTACTATTCTAGAATAGTTAGCAGGTGTCTAACAAGGGACTAATAGTAAAGTAAATAAGGATTGCCATATATAGAAAAGGAAAATAGGTGGTAGTAAGGTTAATAATAATTATATAGTCTATAAAGTTAATTATTTAACTTTTATACCAAATACCAGGCTACCACCACTAACCCAAAGGGGATTTCCCTTATGTTATAACTTCTTTATTATGTTTTAGTCTCTCTATTATTATTCACCTATCTGCTATTTTTGTTGTTCTGCTTTAATAAGGCTCTAGTATTGTTCCATTTTTGGCTTAGCGCGATCTAGGACGGATCGCCTTTAGAGAGGGGGATAGTTGTTATAGTAGGAGCCTTAGGCATCTCCATGAGGGAACTAAGGTAGAACCACTTGGTTCCTAAACCTAGCTAAGGCCTTAGGCACCAAGCGGCGCATTGTTCCTCTAATTAGGAACTATATTAGACCTGATTAGGACCCAAGTAAGACCTAAATTAGGACCTAAGTTAGACCCCTTAGTGCTGCTATAGAAATAAGGCCTCTAGAATTACTAAGCTTGCCAATCCTTAGTGATTTATTTCTAAATTTAATGGAATACAGCTTCTCTTTCCTATTTTATATAGTCGCTGAATCCTGACATCTTGTTGCTTGCTAGGACCTAGCTCCGAGTGACGACCGACTGCTATCCGACGTTGATCTGATCTCGCCGCTTACATGGAGCTATTCTTAGCAGCATGGGAGCAAATTAAAATTATACTAAGTTAAAGCTTCGCGTTCCTTGCGCTTTAACTACCACTTAACCACCATCCCTCCTAGCAGTCTTCCCTTCCTGGATGTGGTCTTATTAGTTTATAGGAGCTAGTACTTTCCTAAGAGGGTGCATTAATTTCCCCGGGCGCCTGGGCAAGATCATGGGATAGTAACTATTGCTCCCATAGGAGTTGCGCTTGTAAACGCGTGCCTGCCCATGAACTTCTCTTGGCGCCTCCCCTTAGGCCTAGCACTTAGGTCCTAACCACTAACCCTAGGTAAGTTGCGGGCACACCACGGGCATCCTTTGCTATGGATTGCTTGGTTGGTTGTCGTGGCCTGGTGGTTCTGCCTAGCATGGCCGCCCTCAACTTGTTGCCGGCAGTGTCATAACAAGGGGCTAGAAAAAGGTAGCCTAAAGGCTAAAAGGAATAGCTTAATAACTAGAAAAAAAGGGTTAAGAGGAGGTACTATAAATAGTAAAAGGGGAGGAGTTAGTATAAGTAGTAAAAAAGGGGAAGGCTTTAAATTATTAGAGTTACTAATAGATAGCTACTAGAGGCCTAGAAGGAATATATATATCTTTTATAGCAAGCTACTACTTCTTTATAATTTATAATACTAGCAGTATACTAAATAAAGCTTTATATTTTACTATTATAGAATAATTAGTAGGTGTCTAATAAGGGACTAATAGCAAGGTAAATAAGGATTATTATATATAAAAAAAGAAAATAGGTAGTAGTAAAAGTAATAGTAACTATATAAGCTATAAAGTTAATTATTAAGATTTTATACCAGGTGCTAGACTACTATTACTAGCCTAAAGTAGATTTCTTTATATTAAAACTCCTTTATTATATTTTAGTCTTTTTATTATTATTTATCTATCTACTATTTTTATTATTTTATTATTATTCTACTCTAATAAGGGTCCTAGTATTATTCTATTTTTAGCTTAGCATAATCTAGGATGGATTACCTTAGGGAGGGGGATAGTTATTATAGTAGGAGCCTTAGGCAACTTTATAACGGAACTAAGGTAGAACCACTTGGTTCCTAAACCTAGTTATAGCCTTAGGCACCAAGCAGCGCATTAGGTTCCTTTAAATAGGAACTAAGTTAGACCTGCTTGGTTGCTAAGCAACTGTCACAGCAGATGTGGCGGACTGGCGACCCCTTTGCGCGAATTAGGGCCTGGCTGAGCAAGCTCAGCAGTGATAGCCTTTTTGGTTGTAGCTCACGTGCCTTGCCTAATTCGGACGTCTGTTACAGCAACTAATAACCTCCTGCCTTAATAACCTAACCCCTTAGCACTACTATAGAAATAAGGCCTCTAGGGATTGCTAAGCTTCCTAATCCTTAGTAATTTATTTCTAAATCTAATTAAATACAGCTTTTCTTTCCTATTTTATACAATCGTTGTATCCTAACATCTTGTTGCTTGCTAGGACCTAGCTCCAAGTGACGACCGACCAATATCCAACCTCGATCCGCCCTCGCCGCTTACAGGTTGCTGCCAGTGAGGGCTCATCGGGAATAATCCCGGCACTTGGAAACTAACTGGACTAGCCATGAGTTGCTCTTCCGTGTTGATATTTAGGTATTTTTTTGTCATTTGGGCTTATCAATCCGGGTTCCGATGTCCGTAGCATGGTACTGGGGAACTAGACTAAGTATCAATGGCTCGATTCGACAAACTCCTCTCCCTTATACAGGGTGTGCTCTCTCTTCCCTTGACTGGCTGCAGAAAGACTGCGGTACCTTAATGTCAGAGGCCTGAAGCTTGCGAGCACACCTAGATAAGCACCCAGGGAGCGCAGTTGTTCAGCTTCGATAGGCGCATCCAGTGGAAGTCATGGATAAGCAAATACTGAGCGTCGTCGTGTATCGTGTCTTTGTGGTAGAGGGGTATGTGATTCCGGCATGTCACGCAGTACTTATACAATCCTCCTAGCGCAATATCATTTCCGCCACTCAAAAGACATGTCTCTCTATACTGTGGGGAAATAGATACTGATTCATTGTCTGTCAAGCCTCTGTAGAGTTGTGAAGTGACATTGTCTAACCTTATCACTACCACTAAAAGCTCCTTAAAGCCTGCCACCCATGGCGGCCCCTCTCCAACCGATCCCGTCGAGGCCAACAGCTCTTTGCTCGTGCGGCTGAACGTTCTCTCGTCCGGACGATGCGCGGCACGCGGCTTGGCAGTCATCACGGTGGCGCGAGTTTGCAGATTGCGGCGCACAGCTGCTGGCCAGTGCGCCGAGACGCGAAAGTCAAAACCAACAAGTCTGGCCAATCCGAAGATCCGATAGGTTCGCTATCCAGGCCAGGGTTGAGATCCGCCTGCAGCCACCACCCCTCAGGATGAACACGGGATCGGACGACTCGCCCACGAGACTTGGGAGCAGGCTGCACCCCAGACTACGTGCTTAAAACGAGCGGTTCGCTGACGCCGAGTCGGGTTACTTCACGTGAATTCTAACACCATTGCCTAGACTTTTGCTGATGCTTACCCTTGCATCCTTTCTCCCTCAGCTACACCTGATTTGGATGCGGAAGAATGCCTCTGGGATAGCATTATCTTACATATTGTTTAATGTTGTTGTTGCCACGGAACAGTTTTGCCTGAACTTTGGCCTTCTTATTAACGGTGCACCTTCCAAGGGCAGCTTGGCCCATGATCCCATCATCACTCTAGACTGGCTGAATTTCAGCCAAACCACCCTTTCATTACTGCTGTTTATCGCCCTGTCAGCATTGCTCCACAGACTCTCTCACATATTTTGCTAATCTTGATAGCTTGCTTTTGTGTTTCTGGTTCCCTTCCGATACCAATATCCCGCGGAAACGATGGATGCTAGGAGCCTACACACTTTATCTCGCGATCGTACTCATCCCGCTGTTCATCGACGTCATTAGCCTCATTAACGCCCCTGACGTGCCGGACTGGCAGGATAAGTACCCATACCGAAGTATACTTGTCGCAATGATCGTCGGCCCTCACGGATTATACCTCAGCTACATCGCGACAGCGCTCGCCATCGCTGCGATATGCATCCAGGCACGCGTGATTTTGCAGGCCCAGCCATCTCCAGGTGGACCATCTCCGGAACCGTTGTTTGGCTCGTTAAGCCTTGCGAGTCTGGGGCTCCAATGCGTCACGTTTATCGTCCTGGCTGTGGCGTGGGTCTTCCGCCTTTCGTTCGGGCCGGGGAATAGCAAGCCACCCTTTTGGTTTCAGTGGGGCGGGTGCATCATCGTCAATAATGCGATTATCGGGGTTGGGCAGGGCGTTCTACTGCTGTTGGCGCTGTGGCGCCAGAGAGACCTTGGTGGAGATGCTTCGGGCGGAGAGCGCGAGCCGTTGCTGGGAAGTGTGCGGTGATCCATGAAGATGGTCTGTTGAACCAGTGCCCATCCGCGTGGCTCGTGGAATTCCTAGCGGACCCTTTGTTTTATGATATGTTCCTTAGCGCGTGGAACGTGATCCTGCGTAGAGTATACGAGTCTCACGATCACGGTAAGAGTGTCAACATGTACTGCACCTATTCTACTGGGAAACAATTAGGTATGTAGGATATAGACCTAAGCGCAGTTATGGGTGCTTCTGTAACTACATGCGACAAGCCATAAAGATGAGGTCGAAAGAGAATGGCCATTCATACACCCCAATTATGCAACGAGACCCCGAGGGCTGAAAGTATCCCGTGATGGACAATTTCGCAGATGGCTATACATAAACAACACCTAGCCAGCCGCCAGGAAGGATAGTCCAACTAGAAACTTAGCCGCAGCAGGCTGCTCCCACGTAGTACTCAAATCCGCCCCCAACCCGAGGAAAGCACCCTAGGGTACGGGCTTTGATGCTGTTCGTAGGGGTGTTGTAGTTGTTGTTGCTGTGGGCCGCGGGATCCCTCGCCGCGTGGGGCTGGGGCTGGGGGTGCAAGGGGATTAGCGTCATCCTTAGTTGCTTCGATCAACTGTTTCTTGTTGGGCTGATGGTGCACTGCACAGTGAGGGCGCTGGCAGCTCCTGGTATTGTCGGGAGACTTCTCGTTGGTACTAAGGGGTTTGAATTTCCTCTGGGGAGACGCATCACATCTCAAACGCGTGGGGCCATGTGATATGATATGTGCTTTGCATATTAATCAACAGGTAATCTCTTGCTAGCCTCGCCATTACTCAAAGCTCGAGCCACGCGCTTCGGAGGACAAATTATGGATCTGACTTACATCAGGTGACTCTTCGTATTCATAGAAGACCAGTTAGACTACTGTTGATGGGGCTCAAACACTAGCGTTATAACGAACAACCAGAATACGATAACCACTAAATGTTGAGCTTCATTGGGGTCATTCGAGGAGATATATATCTTCTGGAGTTGACACTTTCGATGATAACTCTGGCACCATGAATAGTAGAGGCGGAAGTGAGGAAGTTCGCATGAAAGTAGCGCAACCTTCAGTTCCTGGTCGTATAAAAAAGGTTGATTCTAGTTTAGGCTTGTCATGTATCTGGTCCTTAAGGACAGCACGAAGGTCTGCTCTGTGTAATCAGCAAGATAACAGGACTACCTAGTAAGATTAGGATTTCATTGCACCCTCACCTACCTAATCTGATGGATACTAGTCTATATCCATCACACGATTATACTTCAACGCATCCGCCAGCCTCCAGCAAATTCTCAATCTCTGCGAGTTCCTTGGCCCAGAACGGCCCATCCCCAGTCCAGCTACCCTGTTTATCGGCCAGGTGAATAGGAAGAATACCCTCTCCAGCAGCAGCTTTAACATCACGTTCCAAGTTGTCGCCAATATACACGATCTCGCCTTGGTCAATATCGAGGTGCTTCAGAACCAGACCAAACAAACCCGTCGTCTTGGTAGCCCCGAACCTGTTCGTCGTAACCAGGCAGTGGACGTAGGAGGCAATGCCCAGATGGGCAATCATCCACTCCTGCGCATCCTGCGGGCCCTCGGTAACCACAACAATCTTCTTACCCAGGCTAGCGAGCCGCTGAAGCAGGCTGGCTGCGCCCGGTTTCAATCTCAGCGAGGCTTTGAGCGCGGACTCGTAGAGCGTTAGAAGCTCTTGGATGAACTCGGATTCAATGGGAAGCGAGAACGCTTCCAGCAAGGCGACCAATCTTTCGCGTCGATAGTCGTGGGATGTCCGTCCATCGCAAAATGCATGGGACGTCAGCTCCCAGAGGATCACGGTGTACTGGTCCTGCAGCTTGGTCATCGGTACTCCATGCCGCTGGGATATGGTGGCGAAGACGGCCTTGCTTGCGGTTGATGACGCCGATCGGAACTCGTGCAGGGTGTCGTCGAGGTCGAATCCGACCCAGCTGGCGGCGGCGAGACGCGCACGATAGGTACGTACTGCTTCTTCTGCCTTGCTATGTTAGCAGGTGCAGCCTGCGGGAAGGCAGGATGGATGTACCTAGCTGGCTGGCCATACCCTTTGTCTAGACCCGTCTAGTTGTAGATTGTGAACGTAGGATGGTTGGATTATAGTCGGTAGATTTTGCCAGTTTATGTACGTGTTGGCTCTTTCTTGAACTACCTGAATTGAATGAGTCATTTATCTACTTGTGGAGAGAATCCTCGGCGCGTCATCCCCGATGGGATTGCGTGCTTCCACAGTCTATATCTCCGGCGAAGCAATATTTCGTATGGGACGCGCTAATCGCTCGGCAGTGGTTTTGGACAAGGTGCCTGAAGCCAGCGTCAATCACCAGAGAAGCACAGTATTGGTATATTCCCCAGAGAGTGAGCGACAATACGGATCCGTAAGTCATACAAAAAGTCCCACCAGGATCTATATCGACAATATGGTGAGAACTACATTCATGATTCCAGCGGATATCAAGCCACGCAGCTCCACAATTTGCAGATCCATGATCTGCGACAAGCTTTCCACATCCATGCGCATTGCCACCTGCTGCCTGCTAGAAAAAGCAGCGTGATCCTGCCGCCTAAACACCCGCTGACTAAGCGCGTGCATAAATAGTTAACCAACTCCCAGCCTGCCTCACAACACAACACTTCATCTCACCCCACCCCCCGCACATCCACACCCTCCAGTATCCTAAATTCACCCTCGAATTCATATACACAAAATCTAGGGAATGCGGTCAGCTCTAGGGCCCCTGGGCGCGGGGCCTATAACCCCGCTGCTCGAGCACATCCGGGGCACGCTCAACTTCGACCCAATGCCGTGGATCAACCTCGGCCTGCTGTTCCTCGGCCTGATCGCCTCGCTGCGCTCCGTCTGGAATGTGCTGTATCGCTATGCCGAGAAGACCTGTCTCGCGACAGTCGTCGTGCAGTCCGAGGATGAGCTGTATGCGGATGTCGTGCGCTGGCTGAATGATACCGTTTTCGCCGAGCGCAATTTCCTCAGTGTCATGGCGGAAACGGAGAATCAGGATATCCACGCGTCTATGGGTGGTCCTGGACGGGGGCAGTGGGGGAAGAAGATGGAAAAGGGTGGTTGGGGTTGGGGATCACCACCACCACCGCCGCCGGGGACGTCAGGGTCCGGGCCTCCCCCGCCGGCGCCACCGAAGATGGAGAGTGGGCAGCTGGTGAACTACCGCGAGGCAGACGACACATCGGTCATCGAGCTGAAGCCGTTCCAAGGGTCGCGGCTATTCCGCTTCAAGTCGCGGTGGATCTACCTGACACACAGCCCAACGAGCCCCGACAACATCGGGCGAGCCGGCCAGCGCTCCAGCACCGGCCTGATCGAAAGCAGCCCGCAGCTCACACTCCAGTGCCTAAGCCTCTCGCTGGCCCCGCTCAAGGAGCTCCTCGACGAAGCCCGCGCGCACGCGCGCAGCGTCGCCGTCTCAAGCCTGACCATCTACCGCACGCGCCCGGGGAACCGAGACATGCTGCGCTGGTCGTCGGTCGCGTCGCGCCCGCCCCGCGACATCGCAACGGTGATCCTGGAGCGCAGCAAGAAGGAGAGCATCCTGCGCGACATCAACGAGTACCTGCACCCGGCGACGCGCTGGTGGTACGCGAACCACGGGATCCCGTATCGGCGCGGGTATTTGTTTTCGGGGCCGCCGGGGACAGGCAAGACGAGTCTTGCGTCGGCGATTGCCGGCGTGTTTGGGCTGGATATTTATGTCTTGAGTTTGAAGGATCCGACGATGACCGAGCCGCATTTTATCAGGTTGTTTTCGGAGGTCCCGACGAGGTGTGTGGTGTTGTTGGAGGATATGGATGGCGCGGGGCTGAAGAGGGAGGAGACGGCCAATGTCAACCCTAAGGGAGAACGTCGTGATCGAAATCGCGGGGGGAAAGGCGAGCGTGACAGTGAGAAAGATAGAGACAGGCACCACGAGCGAGAACGAGAACGAGACCGAGACCGAGACCGAGCACTCCTAAGCACCATCTCCTCGCAAACAGGACAAGGAATATCGCTTGCTGGCCTACTAAACGCCATTGACGGCGTGGCCTCGCAGGAAGGCCGCATCCTCATTATGACAACCAACAACCCGCAGGATCTCGACCGCGCGCTGATCCGCCCCGGCCGTGTAGACCTGCATATTCGGTTTGAGCTGCCAAGCCACGAGGAACTACGGAGTTTGTTCCTGAGTATTTACCGCGATACGCCGCTTGATGTGGGGTCGTCTGAGTCGCCCGTTGAGAGCGAGAAGGATGATGAGAAGACAGCAGTTGTGGAAAAGAAGGAAAAGCTGTCGACTGGGGCCGAGCTGGAGACGCTGGCTGATGCCTTCTCCAAGCGCATACCCCAAGGCAGATTCAGTGTCGCGGAGGTGCAGGGTTTCCTGTTGCGGTATAAGCGGCAGCCACACGAGGCGTGCGAGAAGGTCGGTGAGTGGGTGGAGGAGATGGAGGCGGCGAAGTCTATGGATGGGTAAAATGAAAATGGATTCCTTTAATGAGATGATGATTATTATGAGTTCAAATTCCAAAAGTCGAAGATACTTGGGCACGGGCATGTTGATCGTCGGGTAAAAGAGATCATGCCAGGAGGTGGAAGATTAAAATAAACTGCTCAAGTCAAAGATATTAAAGTTAACCAAACAACATGACCCCTAAGATATAAAGACCTATCCAGTTGGTTCGTCGAGGGAGTAGGTAGAACCAAAGAATCTGCTACTCGTAGAACAACCCCCGCATGAAAGGTTGACGCAACCACTGCTTATGCCATTGGTGTCCATGAACAACTATACAACAAGTACACGGAGGGAGAGCATCTATATTGCGTTGGTCCATAGGAAAAAACCCATCCCAAACCACGAAGTAAAGGCCCCACCAGTGCTGGCCTGTCCTGACTTATCCACCTGATATATAATTTGGCGGCGCCCTACCAGAACCTACTCTCCCCAAGGGACTACTGCATCAATTCTAGCAGTCCTCCGAGGTAGTTTCATGTCTAGTTCGAATCAATCCAACGTTCGCGGCGTTTCATGCAAATTAAAATAATATTTGAGAAAACAAGTTGAACCACGATTGCGATCGACTCCGGCCTCCGCATCCCAGCACGGCCCGAAGCCCCTGCTACGACCATTCATACAGAATCATAATGGATTGTTCGTAGGTCTGTAAAGTGCGGGCTCGGGTTGCTTGCATACTTTCAACACTTAAAGAGCGGATGCAACTTGGCAGGCCTATGAGCGCCTATACTCGCGGTTCCCTCGCGTGATATTGACCACAGTCTGTCAAGCAAGAGGACGCGATTCATAATACAACAAAAGCCATGTCTGCGAGGGAGAACAGGTTCTGCTTTTTTGCATCCTAGGTGTTCTACATACCAAAAACTACTCACCCTTGTCCCATGTTGGGATAGGAAGCCAACTATGACAGAGAATCAGAGGCCTCATATTCGTGCCCCGAACTAGGGTACATATTGGTGAATGGTCCAAGGGATGCGAATACCTGACTAGTGTGCTCTCTAATAAAAACATTACTAGTCCACAGCCAAGAACACAACATATACTTCATGCACAGGGTGGTGAACAAACAAATTGGCCTGGCTATAAGAGGTTGAATGATAGTGTTATAACCAAATGCTAAGTGGCTAATACACCAAACCAGGGTCTGACAGCCATGGCATGGTATATCACTGCGAACCATAAGCATCAGGAAACTTACTGTGCAAATATAGAACTCTACACCTTGCACAATGAATAAATAGGTACCCATCTCCTATCACCTGTTATTTGAATATTTGGACATGGCTCCGTAGGCTCACGGCGGTAGATCCTGTCCCTCGGATTTGCTTTACCCCTCATCTGTACCTCGCACGCAGAGATGCCTCTGAAGCCCTTTTCATTCTGCAGGCCTTCTTACAGCCATGGCGCGACAGATTTTGTACGAGGCAACGTCACTCATGCAGTGACGCTGACCGATACGCGTTTAACGCAAGCATGAGCCAGCGAAGTATATGGTGATCGTTTTAACCAGCCAAGAGAGCCCCCAAATGCGAGATACACGCACTTCCACGTATAGCGAAGATCATCGCACACATAATCGGTGATTGGCTAGAAAGGTAGGCAACTGCGGAGGCTCGTATCACTATGTGCCTCCAGAACGCTGCTCACTTTCTTCAATGTGTGTAATCCCACACACAGCCCACCTGTATCGGGCACTGGCGGGGTTACTCCGGATTATCGGGAACCCTGGCCATTGGCTGTATTCGGCAGGTTTGCTGGGGTAAGCCGGGACGCGGGAATGAGCTTCCCTCATCCTGCGCTCGGATGAGGCTCTGTTTCAGATTGCTGGCTGAATTTGAATCCTAAGCGATGTCTTACAGCAGTACGATGCTGGGGCGGCGAGGCTATGCCTACTCGAACAGATGCCACAGCGCGCTTGGTTGTTGAGGCTGAGGTTCGACCAAGTTGAGCATGACACCATAAATCTTTGTACATTGCGTTATGTAGTGCGCCGTAAACCGTTTTGCGGTGGTGATTAGTAGACACGACGTTCCACTACATTTTTAGAAGCAGGGTTTATCTTGCTTCAGGAGTAAGATGCAACGAAGGCAATGATGACTGTCAACTTGACCCGTACCCATTAAATATAGCACTCTAAACAATCGGAGAATGAAATCGAGTAAGCTAATATTAGTGTTCAGATTACATGAGGATATTATAATAGATTTCTGATGAACCGCTTTAGCACATCTCAAATTATCCAAGATGGGGAGAGCCCAAACGGCTTAATGGACGCAGCGGCAACGCAGAGAGCCTCGCCGCTGCCAAACTATTACCCTCACGCTCTCCTGTACAGACTGTCTGCACATAAGCTGCACGCCTGGCATTCATAGCCTACAATATTGGCATTGATTGGGCCCAGAGGCTGACAGACGCGCCGTGTGCTGGCAGAGGTCCGCAGATTGAGACTCTCATGAAACAATCTCATACATTGCAGCGGTGATCATACACGAGGACCATCCCATACTTGCTCATAGTCACCAATTGGCTTACCGTTAATTATATCCCCAATTATCAGCATTGCCCGGCTGGAGACCTCCTGTACGACCAGGCGGCAACAGCCTGACGGTCAGATAGAGGCGGTTCGACCTACACTTACATAGTTCGCACAGGGCCACATCCTGGGTTTCACTAGCCGGTGTCAAAATGCTTACGCGGTCGAGTTGTCGAGGTGAAATCTCACATCATGTTATCAAGCCTTGGCTACGTCCATGGACATGAGATAATTATGGATGTGCAAGCTGGCTCAACTATAAAAGGGGGAAGCTTTTCTACCATATCTTGCCTTTGATGATAGAGAAATCAAGACAACTCCTTTGTCCATCAGAATAGCAATCAAGCTCACAATGACCACCATGACAACAACGAACTTTCCCTATATCCTCGGGCTTATTATGGCTCTCTGCGCCCTTCTGGTTGGCCCCACTCCAAAATTTGATCATGTATGTATATGCTGGCTGACCGCTTTTACTATCACAGGCCACAGGCCTGGAATCCCCAATTCCCGGCTATGAGATTGTGGATCTTGCATGGGATGTTGAGATTTCCCCCGGCGGCGACCACGTGCTTTTGAATGGTACAATCCAGGAAATTTACGAACAACTCACAGCCATCAACCCTGACTTCGGCATTGATCTGAGCTTTCTCGATGACGAGGAGGACGACGACGAAGAAGAAGATGAGGTCGAGTCTGACACTGAATCCACCAGCACCTCTACGACAAGTTCAGGCCCGGAATCGACATCTACTACCGAGTCCAGTCTAGGATCGGACTCCACCACCCCCACGACCAGCTCAGAGCCGGAATCCACATCCACTGCTGGACCCAGTTCAGAGACAGAGTCCACCACTATCTCCGCCACCAGTCTAGAGCCCGAATCCACATCCACTGCCGTGTCCAGTCTAGACAAGCGCCAGAACATCCGGGACTACTTCTGCTTCGGCAGGTGGCCGGGCACCAGCCGGCGGCGCATCGAAGAGGGGGTGAACTACCTCCGAACCGTCAGCGGATCTCCCTCGATGTCACCGGGCCCGGGATCCTGTGGGAGAGTCAGCTGCTCGTATGATGCCGCCATCTATCTGTGCAATGATGTAAGTGCTGTATTGTGACAAGTGGCCCGTGTCGGCATATATGGCTAACGCACATACCCGCCCCAATATAGAACACGAACTACCATAACCTTCAAAACTGGAATATTGTGGCTGATGCTGCGTCATATATTCTGACCCGCTGTATAAGCGGCCGCGATACTGCGGGCCAGGTATTCTACCACGATAACTGGAATGTTATTGTTCGTCGGGATGATTGTTAGTACACGGATTTGGTGCAGGGTTGGCAGAGCGAGGAGTGAATGCGTCACTTGGTTTCCCCAGTTGTAGAGGGTTGATCTTTCGATGCCGCTAGGATTCAGCCTCAACGCTGGGTTCATTATCAGCCAGCATCCCTTTCCTTTCATTATGTGGCTTGGTTCGTTTTTGCTTGGTTTCCGTTAGGATTTTGCCAATTTGAGTCGCTGCTGTCTTTTCTTCTTCAAAAACTATTTGCTTCGAGATTATTGCCTACTGATCACTTTCCTGGGTGGACATTTTGCTATGCGCTATGGGTAGGTTCAACTGAGTACTACGTAAGATTTCCTGCTCACAGTCCCAAAGGCCACCGTCCTACTAGGGTGCAATCTGCCGAGGTCTAACGATATCCTGTATCGATTTGACTAGTATAGTGGGCTACGCGAGTGTCCTTAGCCCTAAGGAGCCGGTGAATGCCTGCACATTCCAATGCGGGTACCTGAGAGCGGTGGGGCTCGATTCGCAATACAGACCAATGTCGGGAGAGGAAACCAAGTGTATATTCCATTCATAGGAAACATGACCTGAGCCTCATCGGCCCACTATCTCTTCCCCGTTCACAGTAATATTGATACCTATGATAGGTCCCCTGCCTTTATCCTCTTGCTGAACGATGTCTGTGCTGGCCCGAAGGACGCGAAAGGCTGGACCTTGACATAATCAGCCAGACGGAATCCTCGGAGGCTCCTCATGCACCAACGCCCCCATCTCTGGCCGCAACACGCATAAAGACCACCTACTGTTGCAAGTCCGCAGGTTCCGGCTCCCGCGAGTGTGCGTGAGACGATAGGCTGTGCAAGGCTTGTGCATGGCTAAGGTCATTCCAAATCCTCCTTCTGCGGACCTGCCACAGGTTTCGCGATATCGACTACATATGGCGAGAACGGGGACCCTCCGGCCAACTAATCGTATGGTAATGGAGCCCTGGGGCCGAAGGAACGACAGCCTCGTCTGATCGGATTAGCAGACAATGACAGCTGCCGCATTGCAAACTGTCCATTTGTGCCCCCTTGGATAGACATGCGTCAGCGGCTTTCTATTTTCGTCGACTTTGGCAGAGTTTAAGGTTGTCAGAATCGATTCCATGGCCCTCAATTTTTTCCGGACCCGGGGAAGGATCTGAGAACTATAATTTGCTAATAACATGACCCCAAATCAGTGCTGACATTGTTGTACAAGCCCTGAGCTCATTCTCACCTTGTCCCACGGTGAGCACATGATGACTGGGCCTGGTTCCCATCCCGGTCTGGTAGTGCGAGGTACTACCTAAACGGCCTATTGAACAGATACGAGGGATTTAGCCGTTCTGCAAGGCCCGAATCCGATGGCTGGTTACCGAATACTCCAATCTCCACTTCACCGGCAGCGCTACGCGGCTATCCATGTGGGAATCCTCCATTGATGTGTGCTCAGACACCCACCTTTTGTCTACTAGGGTAATGGCTGCAACCGATATTTGATGCATTGGAAAATTCTGTTCCTCTGACCATCGCAATGAGCTCTCCCTCACAGCAGGCCCAGCCAGTAAATTCCTTATCGTGTCGTTACTAGCCGTGGTCTTTACCGAGTACTCGAAACTCGACATTTCCCGTATGTTTGCTTTCAGTTTGTCGGGATTAGCATTTTTTAGCGAAAGCTTGGTTTCCATCGGCGTCGAAGATATCCTCAACCGACAGTGCAAGCATAATATTCGATGCGGCGATATACATAAGTGGAGGTTGAATCGCTCTGCGGTTCCCGCTGCATTCATTCGGTTCCTCGTGCCGAACAGGTGGATGTCTAGAACGGCGACACCATTCCTTACAGTCAACGAGCCAAACGTTTCTTGGCTTGATATTCCAGTATCTCTCGCCCGAATGAAATTCGGGTCTTGCCGCTTAGCCGCATTCGCCACACAAGATAGAACCCCGCGTCTCCCCCTGTTGCCCCGTGACAAATTGTTCGCTAGCCTGTCTATCATTAATTCATAGCGAGGATGGGTTGTCTCGTCATGGCATGTTCACATTAATGTTGCGAATTGTCCTATTTCCGTTCGTCTACAATTTCCATACAGGGCTACTATTCCCTACGGCTAGGGCACTCTGTAGCAGATATGGGCGCTGGAAAAGACTTGCCCTGTACTAACCGCGATGTAAACGTTCCACAACACACAGATGAGGAAATCGGATAACCGGAGAACTCGTACTCCAAACGGGAGACGCCGCACTGGAGGGGGCGATTGACTGAGTAAAACCGGGGCACGACTGAGTCATCCCACATATGACAAGGTATGGCAACACTCCGGCTCCGTTACCGGACCCAAGAAAGGTTGCTGGCGAAAAACCGGTTAATCCTCGATGGCTAAAGGCCACGAGTCTGGGATTCCAAATTCCAGCACGGCCCAGCGCTGGATCGATAAGGTACCTAAGAGTAGAGTGGCGCTAGTCTCACATCACGACCCACGCCGGCCGTCCCAAAATCTATTTCTGGCCACCCAACGTCTGCGCACCGCGCTTATTCTTGCCCTTCCATCGTCGATCGAGTACAGCTGACCGTTGGATGACCCTCTGATTGGACCTCCGGACCGATTTACCAGTACGTAGCTTAGATAACCAATTTAGAAGGTTCCAGGGACCCCGGAACCTGCGCCGCGCGAAAACCTTAGCGCGGGGATTGTCAGCAGAGACACCGATCGGTATGCTGCACAGTTGTCCGGGATTGGAGGGAGGAACATTGATGTGAAGATCCCCGCAGTCTTATTGAATAAACTACATTCTACTGGCTGGAAATCCCCGGCATGACGATCTGAACCGGGAGATTGTTGTGCGAGGTCCGCTTACGAATGCCTGAACCACACTGATAAAACAAAGCGCCGCTTCCCGTGCAGTATGTTTACACGCCCTGTGGTGTATCAATCTCTGCACGCCCTGTGCTGTAGATTCCATTTTCGCCCCCACCCCAAAGTCGCCGAGTCTGCAGGGAAACCCGTCAATAATCCAGTCGATCATTGGTCCCTGCCTTGTGCGGCGCCTGTTCATCCGAAACGAAATGTCTCACTGATGGCGATATCAAGCAGAGGGCTAGAATGGTATGTATAAGTTCCGATCTATAAAACCGCTGCGGAGCGCACAGGCTCCAGGTGGTCATCAAACGGACTACGAGCTGTCGGACAATCGTTCAATTGACTTTGTGCAATGGACTCTCGATCGAACCCCGATATACCCAGTATATCCGAGTCGTCAGCAACAGCGCGAAGTTTCCTGTTCGTCGATACCCAGGATGACGTGTCCCAGGAGTTTGGAGTGGGGAGGGAGAAAATGGCCTTCCTCTCCAAGCTTGCCCATCAACGGAGAAAAAAAGAGTCTGTAGCGAGGCTGAGATCAACTCAACGGACACAGGGCCAATTGACAGCAACAACCAGGGAGGCTCTTTCCCATACCCCATTAAGACAACGTGGATGGGCATTGACCGGACACCTGGGCCAAGGCTACGTGGATCCCTTCGACACCAGCTCAGTCGCCATGACAGACTCCATGAACATGTATTTCCATCACTGTGCGTTCACCCTCATCTGCAAGCCAACCGCCCACACTAACCATCCCCCCAGTCCGCGTCCAAGTGGCGCCAACGACGATTCCCTTCGACGGCGCTCGAGAAGGCAGCGTCTGGGCCCAGAGGTCCGCGGCGCTTCCTGCCCTTCGATACATAGGATTGTTCCTGGCGGCTGAGAACAAGGCCGTGCTGGAGTCGACGCATGGGGTTACTCTATCGACTAGGCTAATCGCATCCCAAGAGGCGATTCGCTACCGGGTCGAAGCGATCCGACATCTGAATCGGCTTCTCCAGGAACCGGCCACGGCTGCGGCGGAGTCGACTATGTTCTGTGTTTCTACTATGAAGCACTGCGAGGTATGTGATTGGTGTGTGCTGGAAGGTATGTATAAGACTGGTCTAATGTCCAACACGTATAGGCGCTCAATGGCCAGTTCACGGCTCTAAAGGCTCATAAGAAGGGACTACGTGCCCTCATTGACTTTGCGGGAGGCCTGCAAATATTAGGACATGCACTACTATCAACGATATACCAGTACAGTATTCCTGGGATCCGCAGACATCAAGCGACACTGACACGAACCAGAGGCGATATTGCGACTTCAGCGCTGAACGATTCACAGCCGTGTTTTCCCATGCTGCCTAGTTTTCGAAGCGAGGTCCTGGGCGACGCAGAGATGTTCTCCCACAGCGATCGCAATTACGATTATGAGCATTCCATACCCCGATCCCTATCAGGCTTCGGGAAACATTTTACCACCGCTCCATGGTCTACCAACCTCGACCCTGATATGAAGACCACTCTCAGCGCCTGCCGTCGACTCTTCCTGCACTTCGAGATGGGCACACGGTTCCCTATCCTCGTCAAACCAACCGATAAGGATCTATATATAATCCTCCTCCATCACCTCCTCTCACTTCGATACGCACCTCGCGACGACAACGAGCTGAATGAACCCCTACGGCGCACGCTATTTATATACACCTACCTACGGATCTGGAACTTTGGAAGTTTCACAGTAACACGATATATCATGGATGGGTTAATGAACAGTTTAATTCCGAGGCTCGAGTACTTGCGGGCCATGGCGCCGGATCTGCTCTTGTGGATTCTATTCATCGGATCCATCGCATCGCAGGGGTATGACTCGTATAATTGGTTCGTGGGGAGCCTGAGGGATGTGGCGGTTCATCTTGCTCTGGCGGAATGGGGAGCTGCCGAATCACTGCTCGTGCGGTTTTTCTATACCGATCGTCCTGGATATAGGATGGGGGAGGATATATGGAACCAGGTTATGGCGTCTGCGCGGGTGGATATAGCGCACCGAGTGTCGGAATGTATTTCTCAGACCACTCTAACAGGTTAGCCCAGTGATTGTGATGCTGTACAGGTTAACCGTACGGGAGATTTCCTTTCAGGTCCGCGGGTTAGGGCATGAATTAGGTAGTGTGAGAAAAGTAAATAGGAGGGAGGGAAAGGTCCAGAAAATAAATAAAATATGGCTATTATCGCTACGATATGCGATGGCAAAGTAGAGCTAATCACAACTAAATGCGGTAGGAGGCATCGATCTTATCCAGCAGACGCATATACGCAGACAGCTCCTTCAGTCCATACGCAGCCCCCGAGAACCGCTTCTTCTGCATAACCTCATACGTCTTATTCACAGTCCGATCACTGGGCATATTCAGGTTCCCTGCATCGCCAAGCGCACAAGCAGAGGCATGAGACTGAATATCCGTCGCCGCGAGGAGCTGATACATAAGATACCAGGCCGCACCAATGGACGAACCCGCGGTAATAACCCCATGGTTCCGGAGGAACATAATATTCTTATCGCCCATGTCCTCCGCCAGACTCTTCTGCTCGTTGCGGTCGACGACCACGCCCTGGTAGTCGTGGTACGCGATCGGGCCGACCTGGTGGCTCGTCTGGGCGAGCTCGAGGAAACCTTGCTTGAGCGACGAGACACCTGCTGCCGAGGGGTAGTGGCAGTGCATGACGCTCTGGAGGTCCGGTCTCGCGCGGTGGATGGCGCTGTGGATGACGAAGCCCGCGTCGTTAATTCCGAAGAGGCCATCGGTTACACCGGGGTGCTTGACCGTGCCGTCGGCGCCGACTTTGATCAAACTGCTCGCCGTGACTTCGCTATAGAGCAGGCCGAACGGGTTGAT
This sequence comes from Aspergillus carlsbadensis, assembly GCA_025688815.1. NCBI lineage: Eukaryota > Fungi > Ascomycota > Eurotiomycetes > Eurotiales > Aspergillaceae > Aspergillus > Aspergillus carlsbadensis. The sequence continues at coordinate 298,932 of MU628196.1, read as the reverse complement.
GAGGAACGACTCAGACCCGTCGCGCTCGTGCACCTTTGCCGTGAGATGGCCATAGATGTTCTCGTTCCAGCCCTTTAGTCCGAAAAGGCGGTAGGTGGCCGCCAGCTCGATACGGGCTTTGGCTTCCTGCTCGGAGAGTTCGGAGAGGATGGAGGATTTGAGGAGGTTCGAGATATGTTTTGAGCTGTACTGGGCATCTGGCGCGTAGGTCTGTGGTGAAAACTGGGACGAGAAGGGTCGGCTGGACGCAGCGAAGATCGGTACGATAGTCCCTCCGCGTGTACGAGGGACGGCTCGGGAGAGGGTTCGTGGGAGTTGTAGGACCATGGTAGTTCAGAAAGTTGCAGTTGAGTACCTAGGCGCTTGCTTGCGAAGTTACTACTCTTGCATCACGGAGGCTGTCGGTCTTTATATTCGGTGCTCGATGGCCATAGGAGGATCGCCATCAATCCCGACACCAGCCACGAATCCTGGCCAGATAGGACTGAATTGATATTCGCGAACCAGCGAGGTTGCATTGTGAAGCTGACACGAATCTGTCACGAAGGAGTATTATCCTTGAACATCCAAGGGTCGTGGTGCTGAGAGCCTATCAATATCAAGCCACGGGCATGGAGTGTGAAATTAGCTTACTGTAAGCAAGCATGAGGCTGACATCAACAACGTCCGAACAGACTATTGTCCGTATAACCTGACTAGCGGTCCTCTTTACTCTAGACTCATCCTCGCCCATCCGTCCGTGTCCAGACGATTGAAACCATGTTATACTAAATAATCCCCGTAGCGCATGATGTGAATGACCCATTGGTGGCTGGGCCTCGGGGCAATTTCGTCTAACGGGGCGTGCAGAGGCTGTCAGGCGTGGGAGATTGACTTCCCTATCTATATTGGGCTGACCAAATCGCTGTTACCCGGCTGTTTTCCCATCTAATACTTTCCACTGTTGCTTCCTGTCTGTGCCATGTCGCTGTTCCTCAGGAGGGTCTCCCGCGCACTGCGCTCCGCGCCTGCGCGTGTTCATCATGGACGAGTTATCACTTCCCACCGTACTTTCAGGTCTTATCAAACAGAGAATGGTCCTTCCAAACGCAGTTTCGCTACCGCTCCATCCCCCGCATCGGCTGCGTATTCAAGATGGGCAATGCTGCTTGCGGCTGGTGTCGCAGTTGGCGGCGCAGCGACTTTTCTATTCTCTCGGCGACAAGCCCCGATGAGGACGGAGGCTCCTTATATCGCAACCAAAGGGGACTACCAGAAGGTTTATAATGAAGTCGCGCGACTACTGGCCGAGATGGACGAGTACGATGATGGGAGCTACGGGCCGGTGAGTCCTTCATGTTACTCTATTTTCGTTCAAGGTAGTTTTGGAAACTGGTTGATCTAACCTTTGGAATCACCATGCCAGGTTGTCCTCCGCCTCTCGTGGCATGCGAGCGGTACATATGACAAGAGCACCGGAACAGGTGGCAGTAACGGGGCAACGATGAGTTTCGCACCGGAATCCAACCACAGTGCCAACCTGGGTCTCGTCAACGCCCGGGACTTCCTCGAGCCAGTCAAGAGTAGGTACCATCACCTACGTTCCGCACACCAGCGCTAACAGCAGACAACAAACAGAGATGTTCCCCTGGATCAGCTACTCCGACCTCTGGACCCTAGCCGGCGTCACCGCAGTACAGGAACTCGGCGGACCGACGATCCCATGGCGACCAGGACGACAAGACGCCGATGTGACAGCATGCACACCTGACGGTCGCCTACCAAACGCCGCGAAGGGCCCACCGCACCTCCGCGAGATCTTCTACCGAATGGGCTTCGACGATCGCGAGATCGTAGCGCTTAGCGGTGCGCATGCCCTTGGACGCGCGCATACAGATCGTACTGGATATGAGGGTCCGTGGGCCTTTAGTCCGACGGTCTTTACGAACGAGTTTTTTCGGTTGCTGGTTGAGGAGGAGTGGCTCAAGCGCGAATGGGATGGCCCGTTGCAGTATACAGATAGGACTACGAAGACGCTTATGATGCTGCCGACTGATATGGCGCTTATCCAGGATGACGGGTTCAGGCCGCATGTTGAGCGGTATGCGAGGGATACTGATGTGTTTTTTCAGGAATTTGCTGATGCGTATGTGAAGCTACTGGAATTGGGGGTTCCGTTCAAGGGGGATGGGGGTGAGCGGTGGGTGTTTGAGCGATTGGAATAGTTCGCCCTGGGTAATTGAGCATACTGTATTAGTGAAAATAGTGAATCAGCTTTCATTGCGTCCGCATCCTAACGTAGTCACTTGTCGGACAATCGGTTTCGATCGCATCCGAATGAGACACGAGGCATGGACCAGAACAGAAGGACGGATCGCACTGTCTCCGGTTGCCCGGATGTTGTGCTCCCAGTCTACTCACAGGTCGTTTCCCGCTCTCTGGTCGAGCGCTCCACGTATTTAGGATTATTCATCGAGCCCAATGGCGCCTTCCTTCAGTGGCGTCAGCGGAGTTGGGCCCAATTGTCAAACAGGGTCCACTGTCTCCTTTGAGAGCAGCCAGCATGATGATCACCAATCAGACGGGTCAACCCTGACCATTCAAGCCTTGCCCTGAGACCGACTTAGCTTCAGCTGGTCCAGGCGTTGCGCAAACTTGGGGTGCAGGGACGAGCCAGCAGCTTACCTCATCCAGGTGCATGAGGAGCAAACCGTTTCCACGAATGGGAGGTGGTGGCCACAAGCGACTCGATGGAGCTGTTGGATGACAGCCTGTGGAGCTGGGGGTGAGTCAGCACGCAATTTATCTCGTCCTATAGATTGGCTCGACTGCAGCCAAAGTAAGCTATCTTGCACTTGTCTCGGACGATCCCCGGCATGACTCGGTAGCCTTTTCCGTGTCTCAGATTGCCTGTAAGCTTCATGGGCTTATGCCGCGGGGCTTAGCATCATCAGCAACCACGATGACCAAGCGACCCTCCCGCTTTCGAATCCACGCTTGCTAACGTGCTGCGGCGGCTTAAATGTTGGACTTCAGGATTGCATAGCGTTTATTAATCAAACCGTGGCGGCGCATCGTATGATCTTTTAATTGAGATGAGAGTCGTTTTGCTACAGAGCGGGTGCTACATTTTTGGTTCTCGCACGGTGTGGTAATATAGGCAGAATGACATGATATCCGCACTATATAAGAGGGGGATGACTATGCTTCTCTATACCAACATGGGCAACCGATGAGAGCATCTGTGGCATTACCTAAGCGTCGTCGTTGAATGCGCATCAATCAATCAACATGGCCTCGTTATTAGCATCACCAGCGAGACCCCTCCGCACGACTCCGAAGATCTATCGCCTTCTCTGCGCTCGGCCAGCGGGTATATGCGGCGTTCAATGGGGTCTCCTTATCAACGCTACGCGATTCAATTCCTCAGCGCCTGACGAAAACTCGAAGGATCTCTTCCCGGCGCCCAAGGCACCGCACATTAAGCAGGTCAAGACAGCATGGGTCCATCCAGTGTAAGTCCCGCAGCGATAACTTCATCCGCACTGTGAGAAGATAGAAGTACTAATAGACACCGGGAATCAGGTACACAAGAGAGCAAATGCGCGCAGTCGCAGTCGGGCATCGCGACGCCAAGAACTGGTCAGACCGTGTCGCACTGGGCACCGTCAGGGTGCTGCGCTGGGGAATGGACCGTGTCTCTGGATACCGGCATCCCCATCCAGGACAAGAGCACCTTGCCCGGTTTCAAATGACCGAGAAGAAGTGGCTGACCCGGTTCATCTTTCTTGAGAGCGTGGCGGGTGTCCCGGGTATGGTGGGCGGGATGCTCAGACATCTCCGGAGCTTAAGGGGGTTGAAGAGGGATAATGGCTGGTGAGCTGAGCCTAAATCGTGCAGACTGCGGATAGGGAAGAGTGCAGCTAATAAAGTCAGGATCGAAACGCTGCTGGAAGAAGCCTACAATGAGCGGATGCACCTGCTTACGTTCTTGAAGCTCGCCAAACCGGGACTCTTTATGCGTCTCCTCGTCCTCGGCGCACAGGGTGTCTTCTTCAACGGCTTTTTTCTCTCGTATCTTATCTCGCCCCGAACATGCCATCGCTTTGTTGGTTATCTTGAAGAGGAAGCGGTCCTCACCTACACCCGTGCAATCAAAGACCTTGAAGACGGTAAGCTCCCCGAGTGGGAGAAAATGGAGGCGCCCGAAATCGCCGTGCAGTATTGGAAGATGCCAGAGGGAAATAGGACCGTGAAAGACCTCCTCTTGTATGTCCGTGCGGATGAAGCGAAGCATCGAGAGGTGAATCATACTTTTGGGAACCTCAATCAGGCAGTTGACCCCAATCCGTATGCTGCTGAGTATAAAGATGCTGCGCAGCCTCATCCAGAGAAGGGACTCACACATGTTAGGACGAAGGAGCGGGAGAGGGATGAGGTCATTTAGTCTGGGACGTTTTATTTGAAGAATATAATGTCTTGTATAGTCCCTTTAGCACCACGAGTCAATATCAAGTCTTAATAGATATGCAATGGTAGGCATATAGTATGCATGTATTGAGTCATTCTTTTTTTCATATCGAAGCGCTTGGAGGCATATTGCTTCGACAGGGTGCCATTCAGTAATCGCATGCGCCTCTAGTCTCCATCCAGAATTTGCATAGCGGTTAGTCGACCGTTCTCCATATTATTTGCTCATGTAGATGTCGTCTTAAGGAGTTGGTAGAATTTCGCAGTGATGGGGTGCTGCATTGCACTCACATCTAACTCCTTGCCAATGGACTTCCACATCCTTCTTTGTCCAACTTTACCCTTGATGGCCCTGCATAGGATCCAGTCATTTGCTCGGATGGCCAACAGCTCAGACCTTTCATCGCTGCATAGCTTCCCTAAAGCTCTATCACCACATTGCCTAGCTAACTCCCGACCCTTGTATTACAGTACTCTTATTCTAATTATCACGCCGAGCACATTTGTCACGATTCCCTTCTTGGCTGTCAGCGCTCTGGGTTGATACTGCCTCATCTACCTTACTACATCAACTTTGTATAGTGGCTCGCCGAGACCTGATAGGGCAGAATGAAAGCTGTCGTTGGATGCCGAGGCCTTGGCATTGATAAAGTGCAGCCGGCCGCAAGCCCCAGATGTAACGTGGCTCGTTCCTTTATCCGTATCGAGTAATCGGTAACAACCGAGCAATTAGCTCCTCAGCGCCAACGGCAATCCTACCTTTACCTACGCGTCCAACCAAACCCCGGCGACGACACCAAGAGGTCGTGACATTCGACGACAGGCCCTGGTCAATCGGGCGAAACTGGCGGGCGAACCCGAAGAATCCCCGGCATTGACACCATGGCACATCCAACCCAGGCGTAGTGCAGGGCCAGTGGCCGGTACCAATTTCCCTATTCGGAGCTACCAGAACATCCGGTGATACGCGCCATATGGCACTTCGCTCCAGCGGGGTCCGCGATCGCGTTCTGATTGAACCGCCCACTGGGCGATCATTGCAGATGGAGGGCCTGGCGTGATGAGTCAGTGATTACGGGCAAAAGCTGGGGTCTTATTTGCAGCTTATGTGCATGGAATCCTGCAGCCACACTGTAGCATATTTACTGGCCGATCCATGAAGGAGGGTATCATATACCTCTCAGGAGATGCAAACATCTGTATATAAGGCATACTGTGGTGTATATACAGCGTCAAAACGGTGATATGCAAAAATACTGCCATCCGGTCAGAGGCCTGAGTATGCCCTTGCTTGCTGGACATTCCAAATATCAAATCGAAAGGACCCCATAAGCACTCTGATGATAGTATGCGGTTCCATATACCAGAGTGCCCGCCCCATAATCTATCGGGAGCAAATCATCGAGAGGCCTGTGGAGGCCGCTATACCAGATGCAGGGCCGCCACAGTTCCGCATGATTGGCGGATGGCACCTTCCATCGTAGCTTCGATGCTGCCTCGTGGTGCAGGAGCCGATTCGGCCCCGTGGAAAAGCAACAATCACGCTATACCGAGTGCTCTTGGCCAAAGCTTCATCGGTGCTGCCAGCCCGTTGATCCGTATATCGATCCTCCGGTCAGCATATAAGCGATGGAGATATCCTCGAGGTGGAGAAGAAAACAGCAATCTCATCGATCTTTTTGACCGGCTGGCCCCCGTCTGCGACGAGAATCTTTGCAAACACAGGTGGATTTAAGCAAGAATGGAGTATCAACCTCATTTGACTTTGCGCAGTCCCACCGACACTCCGGGATCCTCACCTTTTATCCCTGATGTGGGATACCCGTCCTTGCCACTGGACCTGATCTGCGGATTGGTAAGTAGCGTTGAACCCACCAAAGAAAATCACGTTTAACGGTCCAACGCTGACCTTGCCTCAAAGAATAACTATGTAGCCTTTCAAGCGGCGCACAACCAAGCCCTAGGCATGCTACCCAGCACCCCGACCACGAGCGGCTCCGAAAGCTCTCCCACCACTTCGCCTGCGCCTTCAGCCTCACCATCAACAGCCGACCCGAGTGAATCCAAAGTGGTACGGTACCTACCCTGCAAACTTTACAGTCCCTCGTGATGCTAACGTACCCATCAACAGGCCCGACGCCGAGCACAAAACCGCGACGCTCAACGGCGCTTCCGCGAGCGCAAAGAACACCAAAAGAAGATCCTAGAGAAAGACGCCGACACGCTCCGTGCAGACTATCAGGCTCTGTTGAAGCAGTATGCAGACACGGCTACCGACATGACGCGGCTCGTCAAGGAAAACGACATGCTGCGCTTCGAGGTCAAGAATCTGCGGCACCAGTGGCGCTTAGTGCTCGCTGTCTTGCAGCGCCTACACGGAGCAGACTCTGTAGTAGATGCTTTGCCGGTGGATGAGGCCTTCGCTTTCGATGATGTCGTCGGCCAGGGATACCTGGAGGAGGTTTCGAGTCGGCCGCTTCCCAATATGACGCGATACCTTAGCTGATTTCTGGGTTAAGTGTAGTCAATGTGCCTCGGGTATCTACGTTGTCATTTGTGATTGTGCGCGATTGCCTAAATAGCTGTTCATTGCGTTGATCAAGCCTACTATGTGGTGCGCGCTGAGACATATAGAAACCTACTAGATAGCGCTGAGCGAGCTTCCTTTCCTTCACGACCACATCATCGTTCGTCTGACAGCGTTACTGCAAATTATGTATGTCTGGAACCTCTAATGAATAAAAGTCACAGTCTCTTCACATCGTAGTCCTAACCACATGGCGCTGGGATCGGGAACATTGTCTGCAGGCGGCAATCATTGTCCAGAGCGAGCCGAGCTCTATTGAGTGGCCATTGCCGAAGAAATGCACGACGTTTGTGGGCCAGGACATTTACGCCGGAACCAGTTGGCCACTATGTAGCATTGCCAGAACAGCCGGACAGATTCGATAACAACTGACGATCTTTTATATCCTACAACAAGGTATAGACTGTGAACTCCGATCGACATAAGCTGCCACAATTGAAGTTGGGCTGATTGCTCTGGTGGTTGGACTAACTTCATGTTGTTGCGTTTAGTGTTCTTCCTATCCTCTGGTATGGCTAAGTCGGGTCATGCTAGCTCTTTGCCTCAAACGGCGGATATGTTTGACCAGTACTAATAGTGTGAGGAGCGTCCGCGTTCTGAGTTTGTTGTGCAAGGCGTCTGGAGGACCTGGCTAATGGTCAGCTCAAGTAGGATCTCCCTAGTGTCTGCAGAGGACAGTGGTTACATGGCTGATATATAGAGGAGGGGACACGTTTACAGCTTGATGTAGCGGCTGAACCTCTAATGGCAATGGACGCTATCCCTCGAGACCGAGCTCATTCGTATTGCGTAAGGCTGTGCAACATCCCCAAAGCGTCGAGTATATATTCTATAGTCGGCACACGTCTAAAGTTTAGTACTCATCGTTGCACCCACGCTAGAGTGGTGCCCCGACCTGGGACGAACAAGCTCCTCCAAGGTTCGAACCATGTCGTAAAAAGCTCAGTTTTATATTTAATACAAGTGCATAATCGTCATAAACAGGAAAGAAGTCATGCATCAAGGTCGTGTCGTGATATCATTACTCGTTGCTAGCAGCTATTTCGGTGAGCGCAAGACCGCATCCACGGTAGCCCTGATGTCTATCTGGGATGAAGCGGCGGCAGCTGGAGACAATGGCGGAGTGGCAACATCTGCCACTCGAGGAACAAACGATTGCAGCAGTACCCCGTTAGAATACTGCAAGAGTCGGACCAGGATCTGCTCCTGTTTGCGGAGAAGCTTGACCTCCGCTTCCAAGGCATCCTTTTCTCGCAGAAGCTCCAGGACCTGCTCAGACTTCTGTCCAGTCGTCTCGTTCAGCACACTGCACCTGGCCTCGAGACTGGCTATCCGCTCGTGGAGGTGCTTCGCTTGGTCCTCCCGACGTTTTCGAAAGCGGCGCTGGGCTTCACGGTTCTGCATGCGGCGCTTGTCCTATCGGCTGGGTTAGCCCAGGTCCGGTATATAACGTAAAAGGTGACTCACGCAAAGTAGGGGACTTTCGTCCGATGGACTGGTAGGGGAAGTTGGCGTGTGTAGCATGGATCTCGGTAAGCCCGAATGCGTGATCCCGGGCAGCCACTGCATCGCCGGAAGGCTGGTCGAGCCCGGTTCATGGGATGAGCCCACTGATGAGCAGGGGCAGTGGAGCCGAATAGAGTCCAGGCTGGTGCTGCTGCCAGATCCGTGGGTCACGTCGCAGTGTGGAGGATCCTAATCAAGCGACCTAAGCTCCAAGTCCACACTGCTGATTCACGCCTCCCTTACCTGTTCGTACGCCAGTTGCCACGGCGCCTCGGGTTGACCAATGTCGAGGGCCGCGCTGGTTGATCGCTCCAACCCATGCTGCGCCCAGCAGTAGTCCTCCGCGTTCATTGCCACTATCACCAACCTCGATGAGACTCGCCGCTTATTAACAGCGGCCGAAAGGGACTTTATATTCCCCTGTCGGGGAATACTGTTTCTCCTCCCGCCCTGCGATCCCTTGTTATTTGCGCCTATTGCGCGCACAAGCGGCTGTACAGCGCAGGGCGCAGGCTATGCCGCGGAGCGGTGCATCAGGCTTAGGCTATTGTGCCAGTATTGTGCCCCGAATGAGCAAAAGTAAAGCCCAGGTATTAGAAGCGAGTGGCCCTGAAGCTTTTGTGCCAAAGTCCTCGGCTGAAGGATTCATTTCCGACTAGCCTATCATCCTTCGCCGTGGCGGCTCCTGATCCGGTTAGCCAACTGACCCCGGGGTCTGATTTGCCGGAGGAGATGCGAAATGCGAAATTAGGCCGGTGGGGCGCCTGGCAGCTGGACGGTGGACCCCTCAACGGTGCTTGGAAGATCGATGGCCCTCGATTCCTCATCCCAGCTGTCGATTTTGAAGTGTATCCCGACCTGCGGCTGAAGAAAGCAATCGGCCTTCCACGCATTTCTAGTTTGGACGTGTAAGCACTGAGTCATCCTGATAGACATTATATTTCCGATTCCATGGTCCAATAGAAGTTGGTCCTTGAGCCGTGGTTCCGGAGAGGTGCCTATTGACACTCGCGATATGCCTCGTATAGCGAATGAGTAATACCAGCGCGATATGGATTTCTCGCGATGGTTATCCACCTGATGTACTAGTCTGCAGCTTCTGGAGATACTCCAATACCCACCTACACACAGCCATATTGTGCTGGAGCTGGAACGGATCTTGTTGGATTTGAAGGAATTCCCGCATACCGCTCTCCTACGGAACCAGGCCCAGGATAGTGGATTAGGAATTCTGAAGTATATCCGACAGCAACGCTTTTAATACATGTGAGGATCGCCGGAGCCTATGAAAGCTCGAGCGACCCTCCCGATCCATCCGTATAGGCTTTCGCTTCCTCCCAGCGCACAAGGTTGCATATATGTATAGCTTTTCGACGCCAGTTTGCCGCGAAGATATTGCGCGAAGAAACTCGTCCGTGCCATTTGGATCGCGCGGTAAGACTATGAAGGCTTAAATGAGGTATTTTAATCAAGCCTGCTTAGCAGCTCCTACGCGCCGTCAAATGGAGGCCATCTATCTACAGCCAAGACGCCAGTTTCACCTGTCGGCACTATCTCTTATGCCGCTCGTGGCATTAATTGCGCCTTAGATCGCAGAAGTCATGCTCCGGAGATGCTGATGTGTTCATAGGGCGGGCTTTGCTAATCATTGCAATGCATGGTCGTGGAACTTGAATCCTGTCTATGGTCTTGACTGCGAGGAGGCCTGGTATGCCTCCTCGAGACCGTGTATAAATTACGCCTGCCCTCCGGTTGAATCCTACCTATCGCTCAGTGTGAATATCAAACCTCAATCTTCTTTCCGACCCCAACATTCCACAGCTCACAATGCTCCCCAAAATCCTCGCCCCCCTGCTGGCCGTTTCCTTCGCCGCCCTCAGCGCAGCCAAGCCCCAGGACGCAATCTCAACCATCTACCAATTCCCGCACGGCTCCTGGCTCGAGAACCTCGAAACTGGCCCGGCAAACAGCATCCTCACGACCAGAATCGACACTCCCACCCTGTACCAAACCACGACTCCCCGCGCCGGACATTCCTCCCCCTGCCATCCCAGCGACTCGACCCCTGCATCCGCAAAGCTAATCCAAACCTTCCCCGGCGCAACCGGCGCGCTCGGAATCGTCGAGTACAAGAGCAACCACTTCGCCGTCGTTGCGGGAAACTATAGCCTTACCACGCATGAGTCGGCGAGAGGCAGCTACGCGCTTTGGGACGTGTGGTTTTCCGGCGCGCGCTTGGACCGTGTTTCTGCGAAGAAGATCGCGGATATCACCGAGGCTGGGTTTCTGAATGGGTTGACTGTTCTGAATAAGAATCAGGACACTGCTACACTTCTTGTTGGCGATAGCTGGGATGGCGTCGTGTACAGTGTGAACCCCGAGACCGGTGATTATGAAGTTGTTCTCGACGACGAGACGCTGAAGCCGGAGGAGGGCCAGAATCTAGGCGTGAATGGGATTCACCCGGTGGTCATTGGCGACGAGACGTTCCTGTACTACACGAACAGTCTCAAGGAGACGGTTAGCCGCGTGCAAATCGAACCCATCACTGGACGCGCGATTGGCCCCTACACGACCGTGGCAACTGGAGTCTGGGGCGACGATTTCACGTATGATGCTTCGACTGGGGATCTCTATGTGGCTGGGAATTTCGAAAACGTCGTCACGAAGGTGAATCGCGCTGGGCATGTTGAGGCGGTTTTCGGCGCGGAGACCGAGCTCACTGTGGCTGGGGCAACGAGTACGCTGGTCCAGGGCGAGGGACGCGAGAAGACACTCTATGTTGCTACTGGGGGTGCATTGGCAGCGCCTGTCAATGGGACCATCACTGAGGGTGCTAAGATCGTTGCGATCAAGCTTGAGTAGATATAGATATGTTTTAGAGGAGAGGTGGAAGGCGGCTTAACCTGTTACCGTCTTAATTGGGAACTGAGACCTGTGCTTTAGATAATTTAATAGAAATTCACTTCTTGCGAAATTTCTCCCCTCTCCCCTCTCTTGCCCTATCTATTACTATACCCTCACCTAGTTATCAGTCCTAGTGTTGATTATACGCCGCCCGCACGTATACTACTCGCGCAGGAGCCTTCACCGTACAATCAATGGGTTGGAGAAACCATCTGCACCCGGTTCATGGAAGAAGACAGGCCTCAGCCCAGACCCTAGTTCGAAAGCAAGCGCATCAGCACCATCTACGACTTCTACAGACATATAACCGTCAGACGAAAGATTGTGAATTTATCAATCCTTACTGTCGAGTTCAATTCTTACGTGTCGATGTTGGAATCCAGAAACCACCACCAAGGCCGGCCGGAACATACGCGGCCGTCAAATGCGGACTCGAGGTTAAATTACTGTACCTGATTCCTCCTCTCCGCGGCCACGCACGTGTACGATCCCAGATTGCTTCGAGCCATTGAAATGCAGTGCCAGCGGTGAATCGGAACAGGATTCCGAGGCATTCACGTCCCGTTGGCCAATGGGATTCCTACATACGATGTCAGTCGTTCCGCAGGGGCTAGATTTTGTCCCGCATGGGCCCCATCCATCCCATGTTACTGGCCCTAACTACCACGCGTGCTATTGTCTGCCCCAGTGTGGAGTGAGTCCCTCGGACGAATCCCAGATCGTGGTCCACGGACCAAAAACAGCAAGGCTCCAGCAGATCATAGGTCACCGGCAAGCAGGCAACCAGACCAGTGCAGTGTAGAGTCTCGTACCTCCTCGGAAGTAGTTATCTAGGGTAGGCATCGTGCGTCGACGGACATTGTAGGAGATGGTTCAGCTGCCACGTAATGAATACCGGTCCGTAGACCCGTTGCGGAATTTGTTGGAGTCTCTATCGAACGCCAATTATAGGTGCGTTTACTCCGGTCAGGATCACGCCGGGTCGAACCTTTCGGAGTCTATTCACCCTGGGCTGTCCTGGTCCCTCCTTGTCTTGGAGATGGATTAGCTGTCAGCCCCATTAGTTCAACTGTACGTTAATCCAAGGGCGGACTTTCACCGGAACTGCCCTACCCAGGGGTTCCATCGTGGGTAGATATTATGTATTCCTGGCTTCTTCTTTAGTTTTTCAACACTGGGCAAGATAATGCCTTGAGAATCAAATCTAGCCTTACATTAAAAGCAGGTACCGGCCTCAGTATATCCATGAAGACGAAGAGTAGCAGCCCCGTGTTATCACGAAGGACGTATAGTGAGATAGTTCAATGCAGATTCCCTAATCGTCCCTGCCTCCGAATCGTGGTGCATCACCATAGCCGGCACATATAACTATGTGTCCTTTGCGTTCGGCGTCTAAATGTATATCTTTTGACCCTATCTCTGCTCAACGGGCATAGGGACAGGGGAGTAAGGTATTACTTGCTGCCCACTGCTTCTTACATGTATTTCAACCGGGGTGAACATGAATGGAGAGGTCACCCTGCCATGTATAAAGATCGGGACAAGTTCCAAACCGAAACAGGCTGGGCCTATCATATTTCAGATGCTAACCATCAAACCTACTGCAGATGGCTGATATAATCCTGTGGGGAATGATGGCGTTGGCTGAACTCTGAAAGTGCTGACTCATGTAAAAGAGACGCCATGTCTCAGATGGGCTTACGAAAGACTGCGCCGGGAGTTCCTCCAATCACAGATCTGCTTTTCCAGACCTGCCGTATCAGGTCTGGGTCATTTTGATGGTTATAGGTCATTAGCAGATTGAACATCTTCATGCTGCGCGGCTCGTAGACAGCCACTCGATTTGACTCGTACCTTGGCTATAAAAAAATAGTGCTCTACCGACACGGAGTACAGCGATGCTAGAACCTATCTAATTCTCGTCCATATAACATTCCTCAATCAATCTCTACTTTCAACCATGTCAATATCCGGCGCGCGGAAGCGCATAGTCGTCGCAGTGACTGGTGCAACAGGCGCACCGTTGGCCGTCAGCCTCCTGAAGAACCTACGGCGCCTCGACGTCGAATCCCACCTCATCATGTCGAAATGGGGAGCCGCGACACTAAAGTACGAGCTCGATTCACCGCACAACACACCAAGCTACCTACAATCACTCGCCCATACCTCCTATGCACCCCGCGACGTGTCCGCCGCGATATCCTCAGGCTCCTTCCGAACGGACGGTATGATAGTCGTCCCCTGCAGCATGAAGACGCTCGCCGGAATAAGGATGGGATATGATGACGATCTTACGACTCGTGCGGCGAGCGTAACGCTGAAGGAGCGGAGACGGCTCGTCCTCGTTGCGAGGGAGACACCGCTCAGCTCGATCCATCTAGAGAATATGTTGGGGTTGACACGTGCGGGAGCCGTGGTGTTTCCGCCTGTCATGGCGTTCTATACTCGGCCGAAGGATATCGATGAGATGGTGGAGCAGAGTGTCACGAGGATGATTGATTTGTTGGATCTTGGGTTGACCAAGCATAGTGAGCAGGGCGAGCGGTGGACGGGGTTTGATTGGGAGGGCAAGAAGAAAGGGTGAGGTGAGGGGGTAGTCTGCATGTCAGGTAGTCCAAGATAGAATGAAATCCTTTTGATGGTTTGGGGTCGTGAATAAGCATTCTCCACCACGTAATCTACCACGCGCGATCTAGCCCGCGATCTAGGACCCCTGCGGAGAGAGCTTACTGTAAGCACCCCACCTGCAGGCTTAGGAAATCACATTCGGTGATCCTGTTTCATGTCGAGAGGAAACCAATCAGTCTACCATCCCACGCATATCTCTTCGACGTTGGATACACGTTATGTAAGACCGATGTCATCCACGATGATATAATGGCTAAACGTGATCGTATACCCTGATTTGGGCCTGAGATATACATGAGGTCCATCTCCTCAGGATCCAAAAAACGCGATATCCCTGCAGCTATTCCCAGTTCCGGACCAGCACCGACAGCCCGCCTAATAGGACATTCCAGACCTCTATCAAAATGACCACAAGCACACCTCCGCCACATCTTGACCTCCGGTCCTTCCTCGATGCCCTGCGGTCAGACAACGACCTGGCAGACATCAACGCCGAAGTCGATCCTCATCTCGAGGTAGCCGCGATAACAAGACGCGCATATGAGGTGGAATCCAAGGCTCCCCTCTTCAACAACGTCAAAGGGGCCCATGATGGCCTCTTCCGCATTCTAGGCGCGTCAGGTGGTCTCTCCAGCGACCCGCAGTACCCATATCGTCGACTCGCGAGACATGTCGGGCTCCCACCAACTGCCAGCCTAGGCGATTTCATCGATAAGATGCTCTCCGCGAAGGGGAAGGAGGGCATCACTCCTGTCCATGTTGAGACGGGTCCGTGCAAAGAGAATAAGCTCTTTGGGGACGACATTGACCTGACGAAGCTTCCTGCTCCTTTACTTAATAAAGCCGATGGAGGCGACTACATCCAGACCATGGGCATCAATATCGTGCAGCACCCGACCAAACCGTGGGTCAACTGGTCCATTGCCCGCGCGATGGTCCTCGACAAAACACGTATGGTTGGCCTTATCATGAAGCCGCAGCACATCGCCCGCATCTACGAGCAGTGGAAGGAAACTGGCAAGGACATGCCGTACGCGATTGCTCTCGGTGCTCCGCCTATTGCTGTCATGGCCTCCAGCATGCCCCTTCCTGAGGGCGTCACTGAATCTGAATACATCGGTGCGCTGTGCGGCGAGCCGCTTGAACTGGTGAAATGCGAGACGAACCATCTGTACGTTCCTGCGCGGAGCGAGATTATCATTGAGGGGACCGTGTCGATTACTGAACGGGCTAAGGAGGGTCCATTTGGAGAGATGCACGGGTATAGTTTCCTCGACGAGGAGTGGGAGCAGCCGATCTACAACGTCACCGCAATTACGTATCGCAACGGCGACGCAATCCTCCCCATTTCCGTCCCTGGTCGGGCGACAGGGCCGGACGAGACGCACACGCTCATCGGCACACTTGCCTCCGCAGAGATCAGACAGCTCCTACAAGATGAGGGCCTGCCAGTCGTCAACGTCTTCACCCCCTACGAGACACAAGTCATCTGGGCCGCTGTGCAAGTTGATAGGAAGAAACTCTGGGCACTGAACACAAACGCCGAGGAATTCTGCCGGAGAATTGGAGAGCTGGTCTTCCGACGGAAGTGCGGCATGCAAATCCATCGCCTCCTCATTGTCGGTGATGACATTGACCCGTTCAACTTCAAGGACGTGATTTGGTCGTACGCGAGCCGGTGTCGGCCAGGCATGGATGAGTTCCATTTTGAGGATGTTGCTGCGTACCCGCTGGTCCCGTACATGTCGCATGGGCCTGGGACGAAGTTGACTGGGGGCAAGGTCGTTGCTAACTGTCTTCTTCCGCATGAGTACAATCAGGAGCAGATGTGGGTGACTTGTGATTTTGAGAATGGGTATCCCGAGGAGGTCAAGGAGAAAGTCCTGCGGCGGTGGAAAGAGTTTGGTCTGTAGCTCTAGAACAGGAAGTCAACGCAGCCTTCTGTTTCAGAAACACGCTCTCATCATGCTTTCCGTTTGTGTTTAGTCAGAGGGATGCTTCGCTTCTTACACTACAGGATCCAATGCACCTAGATCAAGATGTACTTACTTATCCAGACCAAGTCTCAATCTTTTAACCCTCAAGGACTCCAAGAAACCATTTATTGTCGCTTGATTATCAACGGCGATTAGACTGCAATCGCAACTATTTGTAGACTTCAGTCCAGGCCAGTACTGCGCGAGGCAAAGCTAATCTGGTTGCCTTTGCCCTTGGCCGGGGTCCGTGTTTCTAGTGCAGCAGACAACATGTATCCACCAACGATGTCTGTCACTTCATACTTGGGGACAATAACATCGGGCATTTTCCGCGTGGCAGGGTGCTTATCTTGACATTATATAATCCTGCATGGAGGGAATCCTTGTACGAGAAAATGCGTTGGCCAACCATAAATACGGGACGCTCGCCGTAGGCAAAGCGCGCAATCTATCTCTGATAACTAGTACCAGGATTAAGCAACCTCTACTCATCGGATTCCATTCTGGTTCAAGTCGACAGGTTCAAGTCGACAGCACCGACAAAAATGGAGATAATCCGCCCTGCTTTCGCGGATCATCCCCTCCCCATCCTCTCCCACGGCATCCCCTTCCCAGAGGCCGCTGCCCGACATGTCGTCAACACATTGCAGGCTCGCCGCGTGTACGTCATCTGTTCTAGATCACTCGCGGAGAAAACCAGTATCCCCGACGAACTGGGCCGCGTCTTTCGAACAAATTCGATATCCATGGTCGGCCGGCGGATCGGGATGAAGCCCCATACGCTGTTCTCGGAGGTGTTGGATATTGCCGCTGGAGTGAGGACCTGCGAGGCAGATGTGTTTCTTACCATTGGAGGAGGGACACTTACTGATGGGGCCAAAGCAGTCGTCTTGGTGTGTGGATATACTGTACGGTTAGGAAGACACCATGACTAACTCGAGCAACTAGGCCCTCGCGAACAAAGCTCGCACTTTCGAAGACTTGATCAGTCTGGTCCAGCGACAAGAGGATGGATCCAACACTGAATTGGAAAGCAGCGAACCATGTATACCTATAATTTCCGTCCCCACAACCCTGTCCGCCGCCGAGTACTCCAGCATCGCCGGTGCGACAAACGACCTAACCCACTACAAACACGTATTCCAGTCTCCGAGCCCCAGCCTGGTCATTCTTGACCCGCAGCTCGCTGCTTCTACCACACCTGGCTCAATCTGGTTGAGTACGGGTATTCGTGCGGTCGACCACTGCGTCGAGACATTCTGCGGTATCCAAGGAACAACCGAGGCCTCGGATTCCCTAGCCCTAGCAGGTCTAGCCAAACTAATCCCCGGACTCCTGCGTTGCGCTCGGGACCCCGATGGCAAGGACCTCGACGCAAGACTAAGTTGTCAACTCGGGTCCGTTGATGCTATGGGTGCTTGTTCCAGCAAGGGCGTTGAGATGGGTGCTAGTCATGGCATTGGGCATCAGGTACAATTCCTCCTGACTAATGGAGCGGCATGCGTTGCTAAAGCCATCACAGCTTGGTCCACTCGGTGTCGGGCATGGCGATACAAGCTGTATTTTGCTCCCCGCAGTGTGTAAGTACAATGCGCGGCACGGGGCAAATAACGAAAAGCAAGCCCGTCTCTGCGAGTTCCTACTGGAACAACCCGGGGTACCAGACTTGCTGCAATCTCGCGGTTTGCTAAAGGAGAAGGTTAATTTATGCGACGTGCTAGATGCTATAATTCGAGCTCTGGGGCTACCTCGCTCGTTGAGTGAGGTCGGGGTGTCGCGGGGTCAGTTGGATGAATTGGCAACGAACAGCCTACACGATCGGTGGTGTGCGACAAATCCGGTACCACTAGTGGACAAGGGACAGGTTCTGGAGATTCTGGAAATGGTCATCTGACGCTGTCGTATCGGCACTGAATGAGACGTTTCTCGTTCGCGTGTTATCGTCCTTTGTGGTGTCTAGCTAACCAACCCCCAGTCGGGTTTGGATAAGCGAAGGGCCGTGTTACCTACATGGAAGTTTACAAGAGGATGAAGGTCCGCATAGGGTGTCAGTTACAACATAGTCTCATTACTTAATATCATCTGTTGTCGTGACCAACAACTCCGATTCGCGTTGAGATGCATCCACAGTACCAGCAGCAGGGTCCGTCTCCGGTGTGCCTGCAGAGACGGACGAAGAACCCGACACATGACCCGCCTGAGAAAGAAAAGACTCCAACAGCGCGCCCTTCTGCTCCTGCAACAACCGTAGGAGCATCTGTTCCTGTTTACGCAAAACCTGCACCTGGGCCTCTAACTCCCTCTTTTCCCGCAGTGGCAATTCCGTTTCTCCTGATTTCTGGTGCAAGCTCTCACGGAGGATCTTGCATTTCGCCTCGAGGTCGGATATTCGTTCTTGAAGGAGCCTCTCTTTCTCTTCCCGCTTCTGGCGGAACCGTCGTTGCGCTTCCCGATTCTGCAGGCGGCGCTTTGTCTGCGGGTTTTACCATTGGTTAGCTTTGTTGGGTTCGCCTTGCCAGGGAATAACATGTGGAGGGGGGAGCAAACACTGAGCATTGGATATCCCTCAGGCGGCTTTGCCGTGGCCTGCTGGATCCTAGATTCGGGCAGCTCGAGCTGCATGATTCCCGGTAGCCAGTCATCGCGGATGCTGTTGGGATCTGCGTCGTGCCATGAACCGGCTGTGCGGGGGTGGGCCACCGAGGGAATTCCCGCCATGTTGGTTGCAAAGTTGTGGGTCACGCCAAGGGGTGAAGGGCCCTGAAGATAGCTAAGCCTCATCCCCGTGGTCCAGATTAAGGGGACTTACCTCTGCATAGCCTGGTGGCCATGACAGCTGACTGTGACCATCAGATCCCGTTGGATTGGATTCGTTTAAATGCTGAGAAGCCCACGAGTAGTCTGTCGGATCCATTGCTGTTAGCCTTCAGTGCCGATCGGTAAAGGATGTTCCTCGTTCCTTATACTAGTAGCACGGGATTTATGAATTTAAGGATACTACCTAGACTCCGAGCCCGTGATACCAGTTGTCGCTTACGCTCTATCAGCTCATCCCGCCACTTGCACGGAGTTTAGGAAGTGAATATTCCATGTCAAACAAGTCCCGCCACGGCACAGTAGCTATCATTCTATCGCGGCTCCATGGGGAAGGATGGAGGTGAGGCCCAACGTCCAAGACAAACCATGACGACGAAGCTTTTCGCTAAAACTCTTCGCCTGCAGGATGCAGCACCGACCAACCAGAATCGGATGTAACAGGCCTGCATTGGGTTAGTATACGCCACAGCTGTCATTGAGGGATCTCTAGATTGGGGCGGGAAGATAGATCCTGCAGGTCTTCGCACCCCGACGACGGTATGCATGTGCAGATTGGCGGGCGAAGGGCGGAATTAGGCTTCCAGGTTCTTGCAGTGGTCGTACGTAGTCTAAGTAGTTCGTCATCCTGCCAAAACTCCATTGGACAGGCCCCAATTCAAAATGTCCAATAAGCATCCGCTGATCTTCACCCTCGACATATTACGAATAGGCGGTAGCCATTCAACGTATATGACAAATATGGAGCAGCCTCGCTGCAGAGAGACCTCCCCGTGCATACAACTGCTCCTATGCTTCTATGCTCCCGATCCTGAATGTGTGTAGCCTATAGTCCTATCTCCTGATACTTATCTCCGGGGCACGTCACCGGAGTTGGTTCGGATGATGTCGGATTTCCGGAATTCGGAATACCGGATATATCGAAAAGCACCTCTCGTGTCGGCTAAGCCACGTCGTCACTGCATTGAGGTCAACGATTATGTCTGATGAAACCCGCCTTATAGAAGGTTCAAACAGAGCTGATAATGCGGCGTTAACTCACCGGAGCCGATGACGTTCTAGTGCAGTCGAACCCTGAGTGAAGGAAACATGGATCATACACCCGAGCCCAGGGTGAATGGTATAGCCACCACGGGTTGGGGGTATAGCCTGGCATCTAATCAGCTTCTGCGAGCTATTGGCCCCTCCCCCGGTGACATGGTCCCAATGCACAGGCACTAGATGTGAAAAAAAACGCCGTTGACGCCATAGCACGGAGTTGCTGTACAGGTTTGAATCAAGGGCGTGGTAACTACCCTTCGTATACCCCTGTAGAATTCGGCTTGGATGGATATATTTTATCCCTCAGTAATCGTCGTCTATCGTCCTATCCTCACTATGCTGCCAGTATCCGGTGCCGAGTCAATGCCGAGTCTCAGCCTACGTTGTATAACTGACCGTGACTGCGAAGATCACGCGGGGTCTCAGCTCGGAATTGTTATTTTGAACGCATTCCGCGTGTAGCGAGGATTCGAGGATTATCCTCAATTCTCAGCTAGTGCCAGCTCCCAATGATGAGAAAGGCGCCGGAGGAACCTTTGTCATGTTTTAGTCAGGTATGGCGCTCATCCGTAAGCAGCTCGGTGATAAGGGATGCCCGCGTATTCCGCGCCCCGTCTGCCTATTTCCCTCCTCCATGTCAGACTGTAAAGAAGCGGCGGCGACCTAGTATATTTGGCATGTGGATGAGAGGAAGACGCCAAATAGATTGACACCGTAGATCGCTCGTAGGTTTTTGACGGCTTTTCTAGAAGTACCATAGCCGATCCAGCAGGGCCGCGTCCGAGGGCGATTCTGGGAATGGGATCTCAGGGCAGGATTTGTACAATCTGACGGAGGGTCTACCCGTGGCGTGAGGCAGGCTGAGTGATTCTGGTATCAAAACTGGTCGGTGTGGCCGGGGGTAATGGTCACAGGGGCATCAATACGGATACTTGTCGAGCTCCACCGGCCTCCGAGGTAGCAGAGCATCCCACTGGGCCATTTATCCTCCCACGAGCCACGGTCAATGACCAGGAGGTTCTACAACGGGTTGTATTTATATATCAGCGGTCAACTAGTGGGCATAGATATACTGCGCCTGGTTAGCATGATCTTCTTGCTCCATCAAAGTATGTTTTGCGAGAACGCCCGTTGGACGTTCGAAATATATATTGCGCAGAATCCACACGAATTATGAGGGCCCCTATGTATTTGGCTGACAACCCTGCGTCCTAGGTATAAACCCTCAACCGATTATCAGCCCTTCCAATATTAAGCTTTCCCTGAATACTTATGACAGAAAGGCTTGGCTCACTGTCTGTAGAAAATGTCCGTGTCTGGCTGGATGAACTCTGTGCGGTACAGCTGATTGGCCATCTCGGTGGGGGTTTGTGTGCGGCTTGGCTGCCTGTTGAAGCTTAGCGTGTTCCTCGGCAGCTCAGTTCATCTCCCTCTCGGCGCCCCTCGCTCGTCGTTTTTCCTTGATATCTCTCGTGGAATGTGCCAAAACCCAAAATCAACCACCGAACTGGCGAATATGCCGCATCAGGAAGGTATCTAACCCCTAGACATCTAGGCATGGGTCGGAACTTCAAGTCAGCATGCCATACCTGTCGACGGCGCCGGCTGCGGTGCGACGAGGCCAAGCCCCACTGCCAAAGATGCGCCGCCGAGGGCGTCGAGTGTCTGGGGTATGGGAACCTGATCCTTTGGGTGGATGGCGTTGCTAGTCGGGGGAATATGATGGGGAAGACATTCAGTGAGGGATCGACCGCTCCGACTAGCAGCAATCAGGTTGCACCGACAGCAGCTTCAAGGGCCGTGACCAGCAACCACGTGTCTACATATCACCCTCAGCAGGAGAGCCAAGCCCAGGCGTCTCCAACTCAGTCTAACCTCTGTAGCTCTCTCCTGGATCCCTGGTTACAGCAAATGGATTACAATACACGGCACTACCTGACCCACTTTCTCACCAATGTCGGCAACGATCTCATCGTGCATAACCTGCCATCGCACAAGCCAAACCCTCTTAGGGTCTTACTCGAGTTCTCCGAGCAGAGCTCCGCCCTATTCAACATCATCATCGCTATGTCAGCCCATCATCAGCACAACCTCCTACTGGGCACACCGGATGCACACAATCACCACGTCCATGGATTGCTTCGTAAGGGGCGGGCTTTGCAGCTACTCGGCCAGGAGCTCACCAACTTGAGTCCAGCGAACTACACCTCGTTGCTCGCCTCGTCAATGTTGCTCGCTGAGCTGGCGTTGCTGGAATTAGGCGATGACTCGTGGCGCATCCATCTTGGAGCCGCTGCTAGCCTGGTCCGGGGAATCACCATGTCCTGCTCGTCGGTCGCGCCTGAGGGCATGGGTGTAGAGGCGTCCGCTTTTTGCTCATGGATGATTTCGAGACTTGTCATGTAAGTACCCGACGTGGAAAGTTGGGAGTACTCGATTAGCTAACATGCGCATGACACAGTCAAGACATGTTCGGCTCATCTTTGTCCGCCACAACGGCAAACTATGATCTGCAGGAAGTATGGGGACCCGGTCGAGGAATCGATAGGGCGCTCAGGATCGCAGAACTCGATCATTATTCATCCTGTCCGGCGCAGATCTCGCAATTAATCCTAATTGCGTCTGAGTTATCTAATACAGCATCGAGCGACAGTTCATGCTATGATGACCATGGGTGTGACCGAGGCGCGCAGTGCATATTCTTATCCATTCAGCAGTTTGACCCGCGTGAGTGGGCACTCACTCTCCAGCGCCGCACACCAACAGATGACTTTACAGAGCGATACCATGTCGCGTCTGCCTACAAGGCTGCTGCTGCGCTGTATATCGCTCAGATTATACCGAACGACCAAACGTGTCCGCACAGACCAACACGACCACCAAGCCTTGTCAACGAAATTCTGCACCACGTATCGCTGATCCCACAATCAAACCCATTATTCAAGTCTAGTATCTGGCCAATCTGCATCGCCGGCGCGGAGACCATCGATTCCCAACATCGCGCGACAGTACTGTCACATCTTCGGACTCTTGCGATCGCAATCCCATGGCAGTCGACATACGGCGCCGAGCAGGGCATGAAGCAGTTCTGGGAACGGATTGACGCGTTACCCGAGCATGAGTCACACGGGACGCGCAGGTGGCTGGATGAGTTCCGGTCCATGGGCGTTTCCATTTATCCCGCCTAGGGCTCATCCGGTTATTGTACTGGAATGCTTTACCCACTATGTCATCACTAGGCTCTCATATGGCTGAGTTGGCTCATGGCGAAGGGGGAAGTGACGGATACCCTGTGGGCAATGCTGATCGACATTATAAGCCTGACTACTATGGTGAATTTTCCGTCGTATCATAGGGATGCCATAACAAGCAATTTGCGGCTGGGTTGGGCTAGTATATCAGAACAGACTAATACTATGGAGAACGCTAAAGTGTGCCACACTCGCGAATCATAATGGTATGCTCGGGGTATCCCTGGGCGGTGCCCAGCTTCTCGAGATCCCGGATGAACTGGGTGTCGCTAACCACCTCGCCAAAGACCACGTGTTTCCCATCGAGCCAGGGGGTTGGAACAGTCTGTCCTCGCATGTTAGTCTAGTCTGGTCTACCCTCCTCTACAGTACTCTAATATGTCAAACATCTAGCATCTAGGGCAGACTCACGATGATATGGAATCCGGAACTATTGGTGTTTACCCCGTGATTCGCCATAGTTAGCAGGAAGGGCCTGTCGTGCTTGAGAGTAAAATTCTCGTCGTCGAACACCGGGCTGTAGATGGATTTGCCGCCAGTTCCCTGGTACGATACATATAGACGTAAGTGTCTGTACTTCCTGATAGATGTACTGTTGTTTGCAATGGGAGTACTAGAGGACTTGGACTTGCATCCCCCCTGATAAAATCTCCACCCTGGATCATGAACCCGGGGACAACACGGTGCAACTTGGACAGCTGATAGCCAAAGCCATGTTATCCGGTAGCGAGTTCGCGGAAGTTGCGTGCTGTCTTGGGGACAATGTG
The DNA here is from genome assembly GCA_025688815.1 of Aspergillus carlsbadensis. Taxonomy (NCBI): domain Eukaryota; kingdom Fungi; phylum Ascomycota; class Eurotiomycetes; order Eurotiales; family Aspergillaceae; genus Aspergillus; species Aspergillus carlsbadensis. The sequence goes on along the minus strand of MU628196.1, from coordinate 275,006 downwards.
GTCGTAGAGCTTGAACTCGATCCGGCCCGCTGGTGCTACGAGGTGTCAGAGGCGAGACCCCTTGGGTGCATAGAAAGCGGGGGCCTTACAGCCACCGATTTCGATGTCAAAGTAGACATTCGCCATGTTGAATTCGCTGTGAATTGTATAGAAGGTGGGCTGATAAAGATATCGATGTGAATGAACAGGAAGCAGAAGAATACCTGTAGAAGTTGGTCATGAGCGGGGGACAGAGGAACACTTGAGATAGAGATGCCTGGTAGCGACGGGGGCGCAAGCAACGTTCGCTGCCCCGCCTCCCCCAGAACCTCGCTTGAAGCATCATGCTAACGTAGACTAGGCAGGACTTCAACGCGCATGGGAGATTGCCGACGCCGCTGTGACGATTTTTGAGACCGAAAGTCATGCGCTGCGACAGGAACTGTTGTCTCCTGTACACGCACCCGACGCGTGCTTACAGTACGTGAGCAATGTGCGCAGACCGCTGGCGCAAAATCAGAGCGAAGCATATGCACATATTAGAACGTTATTCAAACCCTTTCAAGAGAGAGCACGAACTGCGTGCAATAAAAGAGTCACTAAGAGCATCGAGTTCGAGCGCATGCTCCGAGAGGTGACGTTGATCGAACAAGAGGCCAACCACAACAGCTTGTTTGGAGTTGCAGGGGCACTAATGAAGATTAAATTGACTGGTGTACGGGCTCGAAAGCAGATTTGGGGCGCCTTTCATTAAAAGAAACGAACCCGCCAGGTGGCCTCTGTGTCAATGCGAATTCCATGGCGCGTTCTAGATTTGCGATTATCTATATGCAACTTTATGTCAAGGACGTGTCTCCAAGCTCACGTATCCGGTCTAGAGATCTACCACAAAAAGAGGGCCGCTTTGTTTGACTGTGCGCGGAGATTTACTACGATGGTGAATGCGCTCCATACGATCACTGATCGTACGTTAAGGCAAGGGCGTTGGGGTTGCCATTGTCAGATTCCTAGCGGACCGCCATGAATCGGGAGGTGGCGAACAGTTGCAGAATACTCGAGTGTTCATGGTGGCGTCGGCACTGGTTTTTGCAGATATAGTTGCCGAGGGTGCCACTCTACTTAGTCCATGGGAGAAGCTGTCTAGGGCGTTGATGGAAGATCATATAATGCGGATGCCAGTAGTAGAGCAAACGTCGGACGGACTCTTCCAGGGTCAGGGCACGCGCACTCTGGCGAGGAATGGAGAAGGATGGCAATGAGTTGGTATCCTGGATTGACCAGGGCTGCCCAAGGACCATGGACAAGCCCTGGCGCCAATGTCTCTACGTCTAGATTGCTAATCTATTTCCAGCCAATCAAGACGATCACACCGGCTCTCATGGACCTGCCCACCCGTCGCTCAATCGGCTGTATCTACGCCGCCGACTACGTGCGAGATAAGGCAAAGGGGGCCATCAGTCTCCTGGAGAAATACCACACGGTGGATACCGACGAGATGGTCATTGGCTATCCAGGGTTGGGGGGGCTTCCGGAAACTCAGCCATCTCTAAGATATACTATGGGCTCCTACATGGTGTCAACTCCTAACTGCACTAAAAACGATCTAGATCCACAGATAGTGAGCTATTAGTAAAGTATATGGCATGTACGTTGATTTCCGGCTGGCATATGCGTCTACTGAAGCATAGAGTAATCTCGCGCGCCAACCGCTTTATCCATCATTTCACAGGATAAACACCTCTCAACGGGGAAGGCAGCGAACTACGTTGAGGTAGCCATCCATGGTACAATGGCGTTGGGCTGATAGTCGATCTAGGCAAGATCTCGACGAAACCACGGTACGAAGCCAGATGGCCACTTGTCCAAACCACGGGTCAGGTATGCATAACGGGCACCACCACCAGTGCATGAAAGAAACAAGCCGCTTTCATATTATCGTCCGAGCGCATACTGCGGTGTAATGACCCACTCCCTCGCGAGACTAGATCCAGCCTGTTCCAACTCCACAAGATTCCGGGGAAACAATACCGCTCAACTCCTCAAGACCCGCCGTGCCAAATTGGTAGATCACGAGGCATCGAATCGTGTGGTAAGATGATATCATCACACACCAACAGTAGTGCCGTTTTCAGCAGCGGATCACCGTTCGAAAAGCGAGCTCAGGATTGGTCTTATTAAGGCCTCATCCTCCCGGAGATTCTAGGCAGTGCTCACCTATTATCCCAAGGCCGAGATTGCAAGCCCGCATTTTTCAACTTGGATAGCAGCATGACGGAAGTCACCAACCGCAACATAGTCAGGGCGGAAATCGCAGCAGGCGGCTGGGAGATCGCATGGGGAGATCTCATCAACGAGTGGGACCTAGTCCAGCTGATCGTGTCCGTTCCGACCGGGTCTGTTGGTGCCTGGGCAGCGCAGCAGATCAATGCGCAGCTTCAAAAGTTTACGCAGAGCTTGAGTGATGTTTCGGATGATCTTGTGAAGCAAGCCGTGGGCTATCTAACTGAGCTTCTGCGCAAGCGGCGTGCCGGAGAACGTGATTTCCATGGAATTGGAGTAAAGGCTGGAATAGCCACGTACAGGAGACACCTGGACTTTGGGCGCGGCATCAAGACTAAATTGCCCAACAACCACCAGCCCTACATAGGGGTTCGAGTTGTAAAGCCCCTACCTGCGGGGCCAATCGAGACGCCCCCTCAAACAGGATTTGAGCCTTCTGTTTACCAGGAAGGTGACCCTGGAAACGGGATCGGGGACTATGACCTGATGTCGCCTGCAGATCGCGTCCTTGCGTTCGACTACAGCCACAGTGGAAGTATAGATCATCTAGTCTGCTATCGGCCAGGGATGGGAACGATTTACATCCTTGAAAATAGAGCGAATGCGTTCAACCCCGTGTACCAGGGGCAGGGCATTGGTGGCTTCGACCTCAAGTCCCCTGCAGATCAGATCTTTACCTTTGATTACGAGCATAGTGGACACACGGATCATCTTGTCCTATATCGCCCCGGTACAGGCACCTTGTGGATTCTCAAGAATCAAGGCGGCACTTTCAGCCCTGTGTACCAGGAAGGCTCTCCCGGTCGGGGCATCGGAGGCTATGACCTACGGTCACCAGCAGATAGAGCCTTCGCATTCGATTACAATCATAGCGGCAAGTTGGATCACTTGGCGCTCTACCGGCCAGGTACGGGGACAATATGGATCCTTCAAAATAATGGCGGCATGTTTCAACCTGTCTATCAGGAAGGAAGTCCTGGACAGGGAATCGGAGGATTTGACCTGAAATCACCTGCAGACCAAGCATTCGCGTTCGACTACGACCATTCAGGCAAGCTTGACCACATTGCCCTCTATCGGCCAGGAACCGGAACGTTCTGGATCCTTGCAAACCGTAACGGCAGCTTCCACCCCGTGTATCGTGAGGGGGATCCTGGCCTGGGTATTGGCGGCTATGATTTGAGGTCGAAGGCTGACCAAGCCCTTGCCATGGATTATGACCATTCGGGAAAGCTTGACCATATTGTGCTGTATCGACCAGGGACTGGAACCATCTGGATCTTGAAGAATTCACAGGCCCGCTTTGAGCCTGTGTATCAGGAGGGAGACCCTGGCAACGGGATCGGGGGTTATGACCTTAGATCGCCTGCTGATCGTGCATTGGTCATCGATCATGACCACGATGGAAAGTCCGATTGCCTTGTATTGTATCGGCCAGGGACCGGGACCATCTGGATACTACGGAGGTCTTAGTCCACATGGTGCACGTAAGGGACCATGTCGAAGTATCTTAAAAGTCTAGTTATATGATAATGCAACTTGAGAATTTTCTGTGCCAATCCAACGTGATACAACGCGGCAAGCTCGCAGTAACTAAAAGCACCACACTGAGCTTTCGAAGCGCCGTACACAATGACGTTTTGGGCCTTCTATCCGCGCTTACTACGATCGTGCATAACTTTGCACGTCTCATGGCTTCCCGGAAGTTCCTGAGTTTTATCAAGGCAGTTTTTCTTTTTGCTGGGGCATTGTTCTACATATCACTCTTCTACACGTGGAATTAGTACGCACTTCAGACAGCGACTCTAATCTCTGGCTCGCAGTTTGAGAACGCTGTTGGCAGCCTGTACGTTGTCGGTCCATTTGTGTTTTGCCTATGGCAGCAGCCACCATCACAATTTCCCCTCGATCGCAGGAATGAAACGTCTGCCCTTATGCCGGTACCGTGCAGCTCTGGCGGACAACATGGAGGCACAGAGCTAACATCCTCGATAAGCGCTATACACTCTCTGCATCGTTGTAATGGTATTCAGTGGATTCCAATCGGATAATGTTAGTCTGGACACACAAACGGCGAACTTATCCACTCTTGCTCACCCGCCGTAAAAACAGGAACGCTACTGGCATGTTGTGTGTCCCATGGTGATTTGCATTGCAGCTAACGCCACCGCTGTTGCAACCCTCAACACAACTGCCTGATGTAAGTCTAACCCTATTCGTTCCGTCACGAATACCACCTGGAACCAGAGTGCTAACTGACATGCTCCCACTTGCAGAGGGGTAGCCATGATGCTGCTGCCAGGTACCTTGTACACGGCCGCCACCGTCGTCCCATTCTGGGCCGCGTGATCTCTATCCCAGTCTACGACCAAGGGTGTTAGTTTCATTGCACTGATCAAAGCCGTGTGCGATACTCCAGACGACCTATATATTTTCAAAGTCGGTGCGTCTACTGGGCCTTATAGCTTGTAAGAGGCATTCAATATACAACAAGATAGTAGAAGACACACGCACGAGGCATCTATTCTCGCATGGGCCAGTCTAGAGTCAAGACTCAGTACGCAACCGTCAAAGCAAGAAGACTTTAATGCTCCACGCTGGGGATTTTAAGTACGCGCGGACTAGCGGGTTTTGGCCGCCTCATGAAGCAAGCTAACGATTGATTCGCTTAGGCCTGAGGCTGTGGGGTATTTGTAAGCTTGGAATATATGTGTGGGTCTCGAGAGCTACCTACCGATGCGTGGTTCCTTATAAGAAGACGTGCGAGAGGAACATAGCAGCTTGGTACAACCATATCACTGCTGCATCTCTGCTTCTTCTGTGTCTTCTCCTAGTTGCTCCCGCGCCGAAAATTGATGCTACCATTATCGTTACCATCGCTACCATTGCGCACTTCCCATTGTCACGAGGGATCGAACCTCCACTAGAATGGAAGTGGAAACGGAGTCAATACTGATATTCGGTGCCTCAAGTCCCACAGGCCGGCTGATAGTCCAAGAGGCTCTCAGCAAGAACTGGGATGTCAAGATCTACGGCCGACGAACTCTCCCAGAACACGCCGAGAACCGTTCTATTACGGTACGGACAGCTGCCCTCGCTCTTTACTTGACGCAATGAGCTGACCAAATTGTGACATAGACGGTAGAAGGCAGCCTGGAAGACGTGGAAAAGTTGCGGGCAGTGGTTAAGGGTACAACCGTGATCGTCTCGGTTCTCGGCCCTTCGGGAACGAGGATCAAGAACACGCCGTTTCCTGGCTTCTACAAACGCGTCTTCGAGCTCATGCGCGAGGAGAATGTCAAGCGCATCATCGCGCTAAGCACATTCAGCGTCACCCACTCCGAAGACCGATCCAGTCTCGTCTGCAAACTATTAGTGGGCATGCTCTGGTTATTCGGGAACAGTGCGTGGAAGAATCTCGTTGAGGTTGGGAAGACGTTTGATGAGCATGCCACGGGGCTGGAGTGGACGTTGTTCCGGGTGGGATTTCTGAAAGATCAGGGGCCGGGCAAGATTGTACAGGGGTACGTGGGCGATGGGAAGCTGGGGATGGGGGTGAGTCGGGTGGACGTGGCGCGGTGGGTGGTTGGGCAGGCAGGCAAAGACGAGGCCGAGTATGTGGGGGATAAGCCTGGGATTTCGTCTGCGTGATTTCGCGTAGTGAAATGAGTGTTCAGAGGACTTTTCATCACGTATGTGGCATAGCATCTCGTTCTCAGGATTAGTACGGCAATTCGATGAATATCGCGCCACTATTTGTGCTTGTCCCAACGCCAGGGGGATAACGCATTTGATTGATTGTAGAGAGGCAAGGCGATACAAAAACCGTATAAAAGAAAAGTACACCAGACATTCGAACTTACTCCACTGAGCAAACTATAATCTTGTCAAGGCATGGGCGCCCCTGGCCCGCTAGCGCCCTGTGCCATCGCGATCTATATATGTCATGGACCTGGGTACCGAGTCTACAACTCATCGGTCTCTTAGACAGACATTCAGAGGGTGCTGGACTAAACGCAGAGAGAGAGCAACATGTTAACTACAACAATATTCGCTTTGTGTTCCGCCGTTTTGATCTACGGTCTAGCACGTCTACGACACGCCCGCTTCAAACAATACGCGCACCTGCCGGGACCGGCTTCATCATTTGTATGGGGACATGTCAAACTGATGTTTCACCTGATGAGACCGAATCCGTCGAAGCACTTTCGTACGTACTCCCCTTGGAACAGCAGCCGATGAGGCAAGGTGATAGGCGCTGGGCAGTCTAACAAAAGCCGTTTCATAGAATATGCGATCCACAGTCTGATTAAAAGACCGGCGGACGATACTGGGTGGAGTATGACTAGATATGCCTAAACTGTGAAACATATGGACGAAGTGGTACTGATCGTGTTTTTTTTTGTAATGATGCAGTGCTCGATCTACGTCCAGCATTCTACCCCATCGGCGTAATCTACTCGCACGAGCTAGCGGAGCAAATTAGCAGGGCAACACCGCAGTTCAAGTACAGTGTGCCCAAGGCGCCGCTACAGGATCTGATCGGGCACGTCATCGGGCGCGAGTCATTCTTGGTCAATAATGGTGATCAATGGAGAGACAAGCGCAAGATGTTCAACGCGGCCTTTGCGCCGAATCACCTGGTAAGCTTCATCCCGGCAATCCTCGATAGGACCCATGTATTCCTACGAACGCTGGATGTGCATGCCAGATCTGGGGATGAGTTTGAGTTGGGCGAGCGGTGTACGCTCCTTACGTTTGACGTGATCGGTGAGTGCGCATTATGTAGAGGCTTGATCGTATCCAGGAATTCCTAGTTCGCATATTCTGACTACCAGTACTCGCAGGACGAGTAATTCTAAACACCGACCTCAAAACCCAGAGAGACAAATCAGAGCAGCATGAAGTCGTCCGCTGCTTTCTAGAACTCCTCGCCAACCTCCCCATGTGGCCACAAATCGAATGGCTGCTCTGTCCACGCAAATACCGCCGCCGGATGCAGATCACGCAAGCGATCGATGCATCATTGGAGTCGATAATCCGCGAGAAGTTCGACAATCGGAACGGCGAGAAACCCCACGGCGACAGCCCGGTGACCGCCGATAGAAGTGTGCTGTCGCTGGCCCTCGATGGCATCGACTCGTTGACACCACAAATGATCCAGACCAGCATCGACTCGATCCGCACGTTCCTGTTCGCCGGGTACGATACGACTTCTGCCATACTGCAGTGGGCGTTTTACGAGCTGTCACGAACACCGCGAGCACTGGCAGCGCTACGCGCAGAGCTGGATCGAGTGTTAGGCCCGAACGCTGAACCAAGTGCAACATCAGCCGCGATCATTTCCAACGAAGCAAAGTTGAACCGACTGGTCTATCTGACAGCCATGATAAAGGAAACCCTCCGACTGCACCCACCAGCAGGCACATCTCGTTTCGCCGCGCCCGGGACCAATTTCCACTTACACTCTGCGTCGACGGAGCGATTCTATACCTCAACCACTTCTCCATCCAGCGTGATCCGACCGTCTGTGGCGACTCGGCAGAAGCTTGGGTCCCAGAGCGCTAGCTACCAGGGGAAGACGCGGGCGAGGGGTTCGCTGCGGGTGCCTGGCGGCCGTTTGAGCGAGGTCCCCGCGGGTGCATTGGGCAGAACTCGCGATGCTGGAAGTGAGGCTTGTGCTTGCGATGGCGGTGCGGAGGTATGATTCTGTCAAGGTTGGGCTTGGGGCGACCGCCGATGTCGATGGTGATGGTGATGATGGTGCCATGGTTGATGAGTACGGGCAGTATGTGAGCAATGAGCCATTGTATGATGTGAGTTTCCCTGTAAATTATTCCGCCCATGGTGGCCGGCGGCTAATCGTGGGTACGGAGTAGACGTTCAACACGTCGGCGAAACCGGTGGATGGGACGCGGATGAGGGTGAGGTTTCATGAAGGCAGCGTTGACTGAAGTTTCCTTAGCTAGGACAGGGATGATTTATTGAGAGCCGTTTCCTAATTGGTGCCGGGAAATACATCGTAGGCTAGAATCTCGTCTGGGACAAGTGCGCTATCTTTAATGGTGCAGAGTCCAGACCCTGGTCGTTGCAGCAGGATCCACATTTCAGCCCCTGGAGGGCGTGCCGGCGCGTTTCTCTCCTCGAGGGACTGCTGTGAATCAACATCCTCCGTACCCTGGGAACTATTTACGCAGTGGCTGAAGTTACCTGGCTAGATAAACGTGGTACAGAACTTGAACAATGCTTGCATCCAGTTCAACCACCCGGCCTCAGCACTACACAGCCGAGGCGTGCTTCGCATGCAAGACCAAGAAGCGGAAATGCGACAAGCTGTTCCCCGCTTGCTCGCGGTGCAAGAGGTAGGCAGCACACCTATATACAGCTCCATCTTTGGCGAACGCCGGGGCTAACACTCTACTGACTGGGCCTCTAGAGTAGACCATCAGTGCCTGTATGGAATCGCCGCGGATGGCCTCTATGGCACGATCGTTCCCGTCGCCAAAAAGGAGCTGTGCGGGGTAAGCAGGTACGCTACGCACACACACGCCTCCCCTCGCGCAGAGTTGTGGCCTTCGGCCAAGTAGCGTTCGCTTATGAAGCCCCAGGCCCGATGATCAGTCGCATAACCTCGACAATGCGCCTCTGCCTTCATCGGAGTGGGGCTCCTGTCGCCGGTGCCACAGGCTGAAGAAGCAATGCAATAAGGCGTTTCCATCCTGCTCAAGGTGTACGAGGTATTTACTGCCGTCCTCAGCTGGGTACAAAGGTCGTAGGTACTGACATTCCTAGGCTTGGTGCCCCGTGCGCCTACGAAAAACTACAGCGGCGTCGCCTACTGAGCTCGCAGCACGTGTTTTCCCTGGACGGGCCCTCGATGAGCAGCCTCGCGCTCAGAGTGTCGTACCCAGTCGAGTCGAAAGAGTACATTCCATCTCTTGTTTACTCATGTACGCCACCACTATTTCAACGATCTACGACCAACTAACCACTTCACAGTTCAAGAGCGCATGGGCCTCTTAACCCTGGCAGTCGAAACAGACAGCCTCGCTCACCACCTACGCGCCTCTTGGATCCAGTACGCCCTGGCCGACCCCTGCTTGATGCACGCCACGCTGTACACAGCATCCGCACATCTAGATACCCTCCGAAATACCATCGCCGGCAGCCCGACTCCAAACTACGTGACCCTCTACCACCAAAGCGAGACAGTCGCGGCCGTCAACCGGCGAATAGCATCTGGAACGCTCCTGGACGATGCGACGATTGCCTCTGTTCTTCTGCTCGTTGTAACAGGCTCCTTGCAAAAGGACAATGGAGCGACCGAGGCCCATCGTCGGGGCTTGCTTAATATGGTTGCCGTGCGGGGAGGCCTCGAGAAGTTGGGATTCGAAGGCTTCTTGGCGCGGATGATTCAGATGTAAGTTGCGCTGCGCATTCAATTCACCATCTAGCCAGTGTTGTAACGAGGGTATATTAGGAATATGGTTCTTCCAGCGGTGGTCTTCGACCAGCTGGATGGATTCACCTTGGAGGGCATGTACTCACCGGCGGCGTCAAGCAATCTCCCCGGGTTGACCCTAGATCGGCTGGAACAAAGCACAAGCGGGACTCCAGCTGTCAGGTTCCATATGACGGCGATCTTCACGCACGTGTGGGAACTGCTCCTGGCGGTTGACTGTGGGGGAGATGGGAATGGACAGTACGCCTTCGACTTTTCTACAGCGCGATTTATCCTCGATGGGGAATGGCCGTGGTATGATACCCGACCCTACCTGCCCAAGACTGAAGCCGCAATAGTCAGAGCATGTCAAGTATCATTGCGCATCCTACGCTATCTGCTCGATGACCGGCTACCTCCACCCGACCGGACAGATCAACTAGTGGCGATGGTAGAAGAGATGAAGTCCCACATCTCCGCGACGGACTCGGCGGCCTGGCTCCGGTATGCGCCGCACGCGAACCTGTGGGTTACAACGCTGGGCCTGGCCGTGTCGGAAGATGTCCAAGGCAGGCTCTGGTTTCTTATGCACGAGAGATGCGTGGTCATGCCCATGAAGGCCACGCAACCGGCGCCGCATGAGACGGTCTGGGCGTGTTATCGCTGGTTGAGGCAGCTCATACAGGCGCGGTCTGCAGCATGGACTGCAGCTGTCTGACATGCGGGATTCTAACTGCCGTGCTAGATCGCTGGAATGGAAGCTTTTCGGAGGCCGAATAGCTGATCATCAACTGAATAACACATGCATTCGCTCAATCTTCCACATCATCCCCATCCCCATCCCTCCAATCCCCATCTCCAAACTCTTTGACAACACTCAATATTTCCGCCTTAGCCCCCTGACTAGATCCGGATGTACCCTCCCCTGTCGCGGACGGGGGACGATCCGCTCGTAATGCCGGTCGAGCTGCGCGCGCATTTCGTGTCGTGGGGTAGCGTCCAGCACCCTTCCACTCCTGTGCAAGTGCTATATATGCGCGGTGGTAGACGTGGAAAGCGGCCAGCTGGAATCCGACGCCGCGCATGTAGGCGAGGGAATCGGGGTAGTCAGGGGCCAAGATCTTTTGGCGCGGGAGGGGTTTAAAGGAGGTTAGGGAATCGCTGCTCAGGGTATTTAGAACAGCCTGGTGAAGTTCTCTTCGTAGTCGCCGAAGGTTGAGAAATCAGCCTTGTACCCTGTACAGAAAACAAGGGCGTCAAGATCAGATGTCGCGGTCCCGTTTGTTAGACGCACTGCTTGCGCATTAACACCCACCGTCAGATTTAGGAATCGAATGATTCTCCTCCCCAGAATGTATTGCATCAGCGATAACATCGCTGACAAGTGGCATAGGGTAGCAGATACTGGTGGATCTGGCTGCGTGGGTCCTACTAAAACTGTTTAATAGCATAAATATCGATATTGCTAGGGGAGCTACAGGAGTGCAACATGCCCGGCGAGTGTGGGAAATCCACCCAGCTTGACTGTAATACAACCTTCACGACAACGACAGCTACTCCGGCCTTCGAGGCCGTACCTTTTACTCTCAGCTATTGGAGCATTCCAATATGACAATCACTGTCAGAGCAGGGTGAAGCAAAGGGGAATCGGAAACATACACTTTAGAACCATAATCTTGCTAGTCATGCGCAAAGCCCGCGACAGTGAACCCAGTCTCGTCAACTCTTAGTTTTTCAGGCATGGCCCCTGTTTGTTTGCAGATCAGGCTCGTATCACGAACTGCCCGACTCGCTCAGCCAATGGGAACCGTCGGGAAGCATCCGCTAGCGTGGAAAATATTTCAGCTTCTATTTTCACCTCGCGCTGGTGGGACCATCGGGGGCTGATTGCCCAATCAAGTGCGTTGGATTAGAGCAATCCCAGACCAGCGGAGAGGCCCCGATCCAGAGTTCACCCGAATGGATCTTCATTCGGGCATCTGGAGCGGCTGCAGCCGCTTTCTGAGACCCTGCCAGCTTGTGACCTGCCCACAACATATAACCAGATTCTTGTCTCTGTTTGCAGTCCTTTCCCTCCTCAACCTCAACTCGGAGTCCTATCTTGGTGATGAATTCATTTACGCTGCAACAAAATGCCCTCCGACTATGTGGCTTTGGCGCTTACGATCTCCGTGCTGAGTGCTGGAATCAGGGCAGTGAGGACGCCTGATCACGACACATCTCAGCCACTGCCTATTTTTGAGTTCCATCGGCAGTACCCAGGAATCTGCCAGCTCATCAGCGACTTCTATGCTGTCATTACACAGAAGGAGTGATTTCGTGGACCTACTTGCGGCGTCACGCCCGGCCTTCTGACGGGAGAGCACTTCGCCTCAAACTGTACGTATCCTAAATTCCGTGGCTCTAATGCCTGTCTCTAACTGCGCTACAGGCCATGCACACATCGCCAGAATTCGACCCTGCGTGGACCATGGAGAATCCCAGAAATCCGCGACCCCAACGCCCGGCTGCTGCAAAATATCCAATATTTACCTCTTTCTACTGAAGATCGGCACGATAGGTTTGCCCATGGCAACGGCATTGTCCTTGCGGCAGGGCGAGGCTACGAGGACCCACCCCCTTCATCTTCACTGCACTACGGCTACATATTGCCGGGGGGTCCCTGAGGGTAGGGACAAATGCGATGCATTAGAGTAATGTACGTAGCGGGTGGTGGAAACTTCACTTAGAGGAGGCATCAGCACTTTGTTTCATTTTGCCACCCTCATGATTATATCTTATGTTTCGCCCTTTTGTTTGTACTGGATCTTTTTTTCGCCTGCATGGATTGATCTTATGTACCTATAATAGTAGATAGTATCGAGGTGACTCAGGAAACATGTAGGGTTCAAATGGCAGGAGGTTGGGCAAGGCGACGCCTTCGGTTTGGTATATGATGATCAGGAGTCTGCTCACCGTCGCTCAAGGGGCGAAGGGCTGCTTGTCAGCTATAATACTAACGTCGAGATCCCGCTCAGAAGCCCCTCCATATCACGAAGAACCGCCTACCTCCAATATAGCTATCTAGTCATGTGGAGGTACTTTATTTGCGTTCATTGTTCTAGAGTCTACTAGCAGCCTTCAAGAACAACACACACCTAGAATATAGTACCGCGTTACAGACCGTTTACCATCATATTTTCTCACACAATGCCAATAACCCGTGACGACCCCCAGGGTCCTTCAAGTGTACAATACTCGTACCTCAACTGCGACCGGGGCCCCGTTGATCTTGGGCCGCCGAAGATGTGCCGGGTCATTAGATCTACATATTCCACGTTCGATTAGGTCTAGAAGCATCGGTTAACTTTCGCGCTAGCGCACAGAACCCGACGCAACGTGATTGGCTAAAAGCCTAATGTCGCAGATGGGGATCCACTGAGGTATAAACCTGAACGCAGGTCACTGGGGTCCAGGCTGCCACCCTATCCAGTGAGTCACGTACAGTGAGCTGCTGGAGAGGATTGACAACGCTCCTGAGACGGCATGTGCTATAAGAGACAAGAGAAAAGAGGCAGCCCGCTGCAACACCTGTTCCCAGCACTAGAAGCTGAACACGATGGACAATCAACGAAAACTCACGGATCAGGACACTTGTCGGTTACTCTATCTCTTCGCTAAAATAATCACATTCCAAGCTACCAAATCTAAGAGTCATTTTTCTCTAACACAACTGCCAACCCCCACATTTCATCCTCCGCCGGAGCAACCCCCGAAACCAGCTATAGCAGCACCAAAACTTCTCATGCAGCGCCGTATCAATCGCCCGGATCGACATGACGATGCACTGCTTATCCAGCAAAAACGACATCCGCCCCTCGACTGCATCGCACATGGCCATGCCGATGTTCATAACCCACAGGTTCGCCTCTGCCGTGTACCGCACCCATGTCGGGGGGTCCGTCTGCTCCAGATCGGCCTTGAGCTGCGTCCTCAGTCTGGCCAGTTCGGTCGCATCGAAGGGGACGCGGGTGTCGAGGAGGTATTGGAGGATTTGAACAGTTCCGACGCATGACCGCAGGAGTGCGCGTTCGCTCTTGGTGATATCGCTGGGATAGGAAGTTGGCGGTGACCAGTGGTCGTTTAGTGTATTGTGGAGATCGTGCAGGAAATGTTCGGGAGCCATGGTGATATCGTCTATACCATCCACCGCGAGGAGGAGATCGTAGACGCGTTCGAACATATTGATGAGATGGCTCCGCACCGCAGGACTGCTCTTTCTGCTCGGCCGATTCCGTAATCTGTCCAGGGCTAATCGGGGGAACCCGAACGGGGGTGAGCTGGTATCCCATCCCCGATCGGGAAACGCATCGAGGCGATCGAAGACGGTGGCGGGGAAGACGGTATTCCTATAGTCAAGTTAACAACGGATTCCACAAGGAAGGTGCAGGATTGTGCCAAAAGCCGGTCGGTAGTCCTCCATATGGTGCACTCACATATGGATCAGCTGCGCTAAGAACCCTCTAAACCCTAGACTGTCCAGCCCACCCCTCATCTCCACCATGCGGAGCAGACCCTTGCCATGGGCCTGTGCGGCACCATCGTTTCGCTCGAAGCACCCGCTCAAGGCGAGGAGGACGACGGCGGCAATGGTCGTATCGTCCGGCTCTGCACCGGCCGCAATGCGCGGATTCAGCAGCTGGATCGCGCGCATGTGGTGGTAGACTGTAATCGAACCATCGGTGGGGGTCAGCTGACCGCGGAACCTGTCTAGCTGCGCAGATGCGAGATATAGCGTGGCGTGGAAGAGGCACGGGTCTGAGGCTGCGAAGCCGAGCCAGGAGGTTTGCAGGTGGGAGGCAAGGCTGTCCTGATCCACTTCGAGGCACTGCAGCGCGATGCGGTATTGGACTGGGTGAGGGGAGGGTTTGTTAGTCCATGTCTTTACTGGGACCAGTGGGAAGAGGCGGGCGTATTGCAGTGCAGGAATCCTGCGAGTGGATGCTAGTGGCTGTCAGGGGTCACTGGGTGGGCTTGCTTACAGAATTTGATAAGCTCCTGGAAGTTGGGCTTGGTTTCGACCGGGTAGTCGGGCTTATACTCCACCGCATGCAGGGGCATGTCCGGGGAGAAGTAGTGCTGAGACTTTAGCAGGCGGACGCGATCCATCCCCTCGTACGTGCACGTTGCCTTTACCCTGGAAAGTGGTCAATGGCGATTCGTCTCTTCCTTGCAGCAGCAACATGTGGTGCATACCGTTTACATCGCCCACAGCACGGATACGACCTGTCGCAGAACTTTTTGTGTTTCTGGCAGACCGAGCACGCCTTGGGTATATGTTTCGGCGACGACGCCAGCACCAATGGGCTGGTCCGAGGGTCTGATCTGCGACGCGCTATAAGCTTAAGCACAACGAACGGTCCATTCGCCGACTTTGGGACGCACCTTAATTTCAGCATCTCCAGCTCAGGAACAGGCACGACCCGGCCGTACACTCCGTAACTCCAACTGCCGTACAAGCACTGTCCACCGACCCTGGTGATAGAATCTGTCTTAGCCGTCCGTTCCTTCGCACTGGCTAGAGTTCTGTGGATGGCTGGATACGTACTGCTTGCACCGCGAGCAAGCGGGTAGCTTCTTGTCGCATTTGCGCTTCTTGCTTCGGCAGGACATACAAGATTCAACGGGGTACCCAGAGAGAGTCGACATGGCGGTCGGTGGTGGTCTACGGCGAACTCGGGCGAGGGTCAGTCAGATGTTGGCTCGATGTTGGTGGTTGTAAAGAAAAGTCGTCGTTGAGGTACTCGAATGATCGCGGTGGTGCCGTGCCCCCTGGCTGGTAGATATATGTCCACAGCTTCTGAGCCACCGCGACCCTTCTCCGATAGACGTTTTCGATTCAGGGAGAAAGGCGGCCCGCCAAGCCTGGGCAATTGGAGGCCCTGGTGGGTCTTCGGTCCTTCAGCTTCGCGCCTGGCGAGTTCAGACTTCGGAGTGGCCTTCAGAGTCGTGCGGCTGAGGGGCTGTTTCAGTCAATTCGACAATAAGGCCATAATTCAGACCCGGCGACGGTCCAAGGGGACGGCATGCGAAGTACAGTATCCTCCTCGATACGGCGAGGGACAGAGTCAGGACCTGGTAACTTGTGAGGTTGACCCCCAGCCTCCAGTTGGTAAGAACTCAGGTCCCAGGGCTCTGGGCTCTGGGCTCCGAGGCGCGATTGTGGCCGAAGCTTGGAGTCTGGACGAAGCGAACGTGCGGTGAAATGTTGCCGGATGAGCTTGGCGCGCGGTGGTCGCGCCCAATGCAGGGCCGCTCCGGCGTTGAATGTTCCCCACTACTGGGGCTGATCGGTCCATTTCCTGTTCCTGGATAGGGGCCCTTTTTTGGGTGGAGCCCGCAACGAGCAAGCCTCTAAGCCTCGCGGCCGTTGCAGAAACGCTGTTCAGGCTGCGGGCATGGCCCCCGGGCCCTGATAGGACCCGGCACTCAACTCCGTGGTAGTAGTACTAGTGAATTCTTGCTTGGAGAAGGGTAATAATACTTAAAAGGACTACTACTATGCGAATACGTTAGACACGGCGCAACCGCCCTAGACGTCTCTTCATGGAATGGGGTTATTTGGCAAACTTAAAGGTGCTGGCTATCATGAAGAAGTGCCTCTTTATACTACCCAGCTAGGCACGTTGGATAACGTCAATTTCGTGTAAAGCAACTACGTAGCGGGCCAAGTGCAGAGTTTGCTCAGGACAGGCTTCGGAGAGATTAATGCAGGATGTATTGTATGGTGAATGGCTTTACATGTGCGGCGGGAGTTCGGGTTTTCTGAGAAACTACACACGAGTGTAAAGAGATGTCGGTGTGGCCTATGGATCCTGGATGATGCACACTTTCTGGAAATGGGTCCAGTATCAATACCTGAGATAGCGCATGATAGAGCCAGCTATAGTATACAGCATACAACCAATGCCTCAAGGGCAGCGGGCGACAACGAGCCACTTGTACCCCCGATGCGGCGAAATGGACAGTCTGTCTCTAGCATACTGCAGTGGCAGTGGTGATATCCTCCTCTGCCCCATTGCAAGCCCGTACTTTCCCAAGTTGGAATGAGGATTGGGAGGATGTGCTCCAAGGCCTCTACTCAGCCATTGACGTAAAAAATATAGGCGCATCCTACTGCCCCTCCACAGTCCCCGCAATAACCATCTGGCCCCAGAAATACAGCCCATACCCCAGCGCAATCCTCACAATCCCTCGCCCATGTGAAGCCGCTGCTCCACCCTGGCCGCGCCCAAAGGCATTCGCTGCGACGAAGATATCACTGACGACAAACATTGCGGCGCCAAGGACTCTTTGCGATACGGAAGGGACAATAGATGGTGCCGGGACAGAGTCCGATACGGAAATCGCGACAGCGAACATGGAGCTGATGATGATCGCGTAGACGAGAACGAGGGGCTTCATCTCGGGTGGGGGTGCTAGATTGAGGATATTGCTCGACATGGATGAGGACGAAGGGGGGTAGATGACGCCCAGCCATTTTGCAAGTAGGAGTGTTGCGAAGAAGGTTGTGAGCAGTACTGGGTAGGAGATCGCATGCGCGGTGCTGAGGAAGCTAATAATATATGCTATGTGGGCTGCTGCGAAGGCAACAACACCGGCTTGGAAGGAGGAAGAGACACCAGTCTTTTCGCTGCTACTGGAAGCAGGGCTTGCCGGGTGAAATTCACTGCCGCTGGGTAGGAGGAAAAAGTCGCCAACCATCGAGCAGAGGAGGCCGATGGTTATCGCGAGCGTATACGGCGACCGCTCCGTAGAAGGAGAGTTGGCCAGCAATGTTAATGGGCCGATCAGAAAGCTGGCAGAGGAAAGCATCTTGAAGATCACGACCCCGCCATGGAACCTGGATTTGTGTTCTGAGAGGACCAGGAGGGGGAGTGATAGAAGGAGAGCCTGAGGGCCTGGGGGAAGTGGGCTGGTTATTCTTGTCATGGTCGTCATCTCAAGCGGTAGATATAACACTCCGGCCGCCTTTGGCATATTTTACATGCTCTACGGCAGATTACTCCGCCTTTTAACGTGCTGAAGGGGTCTACTTGGCATTATGTAGTAGGAATGACCAACCTCGGCTCTGCGTCAAGCCATCTCGTGACAGCTGATACTTATCGGCCGTCCATTTCGCATATCCAACAGTTTTTTCCCTTTGGCCAGGATCGACTGCATGTTTTCGTGCGTGTTACTCTATAACATAGTCGTCGACCTAGGAAATTATGTTAGGTATCCTCTGGTGGCGTCTCAAGGCGGGGTTCACTCCCCCGGAATGTGCTTTGACCCGGCTACTGCATCTGCGAGCGCTAATTGCCGGGGAGAGGGTAAGATGGGGCAGCTAAATCTGGTTTTCATCAGTCTGCCTCCCTCTGGGGAATTCTTTTTCAGCGAAAAGTGTAAGTTGCCTCACCCGGGTGCGCGAGATATATATGTTGCCGTGGCTGTGCAATCTGGCTTCAGAAAGCCTAAGTTTTAAACCGATCCACGACAATCAACATGAGCTGAGAGTGCTTTAATCAGATCTCGAGGCTTCAATCGGTGTCGAGCACTCTTGAAATGTACAATCATCGATAAAGGCAGGTGTAGCCGACACATAAATGTGTCTTTCGCAGCTGCCATCAGGGGTACCCAAAGTCGCCTGCAAATTTCGCTGTTGTGAGGGTAGACCATTAAGAAGCGGATTGTAGTATATCTAGTTCTCAAATGTACCGTGGAATAAGCCGCCTCTCACAAGTAATCTTGTTGAAGGTTACATTATTCACTGGTGGCAGACATCCCAGAGCCCCTTACGAACCACTCCACGCGTTACTGTTTTCTTCCCCTCAGCGGCTCGATGGCGCAATACAGCTCATGGTATAGTTGAGCCACGGGGGTACGAGGTCTAGCAAGGGAAATTGGAACATTGTTCCACCCGGCACTCGAACAAAGTTGAGTCACTTTTGGATTGCGGGCTGCTGGGCACCATGAGTGATGCCGAGGCAGGGACCAAGCGCTGTGTTCGTCTTGGTAAATGCTTGGGCCGAATACAAGCTTACTGCCAGGCTTCTTGTTCGATTACTAGACGTTTCAGGGCTGAAAAGGCATGGTTTGGTGTATCGATCCGGCGTATAGCATGAAGCCCTTTGAGCCTGTGATGGAGTTGCCATGGACCTCGGCATATACAGCTGGCACTTGTTCGGCGACCACCCCGCAGATTCGAGCACGAAATCAGGCACCTCCAGAGAATTCAGTCGCCCAATTAACTGTCCTTACCCCACCTTCGCCCCGTGGGGCAGTAACAAGCATTCCATTCGCCGTCTCATGATGTCGGATTCACCTGCATGATGGCTTAGCCTAGTCTCTCGTCTTCACGCACCCCACGTCTCGTGTTTCGCTAGTCGGCATTACAGTCATTCGACTGTGTATTTCCCTCGCAGTATGTTGTGCAGTAGTCCCTCCAAATAACGGCAGTTGACTTCCGGGACTTGGATCCACGCCGAGCTATTACCATCCACTATCACATACATACCAAAGAAGCAACATAAATAGAGCCATGGCCAGCTGCAAATCTTCTCTTTTAACAGTATCGCCACTGCAGATCAAGCCCACCACCAAGCCTTTCCATCTATCTCACCCCGTTCCCTTGTTGCAAGATGCGCCTTCACGCCTTGGTCGCCGCTGCCCTTGTTGGCATGGCCGTCGCAAGCCCTCTACCCGCCGAGGATGTGCATCTTGAGCGCCGCCAGCTTCTCGACACTGCCAATGACTTGACCCTTGGAAGCTGCAAGGCTGTCACTTTCATCTTCGCGCGGGGCTCCACCGAAACGGGCAACATGGTACGCATGCTGAGGCATCCTCCCACGGCTGGAGACAGTCCTAAAGCCATTGCTAACAAGCACATAGGGCTTAGTGGTCGGCCCTGAAACCTGCACCGCGCTCAAGCTGAAACTCGGCGCGGGCAAAGTCGCCTGCCAGGGCGTCGGCCCTCTCTACATCGCCGACCTGGCATCCAACTTCCTCCCGAAGAACACCAACGACGTTGCGATCAACGAAGCCGCCGGTCTGATGAAGAAGGCCGCGACAAAGTGTCCCGAGACCCAGATTGTGGTTGGCGGGTACAGGTATACCTCCGCATCCACCAAGTCCTGTCAAGTCCGCCATATCTAACGAACAACCAGCCAAGGAACCGCCGTTATTGACAACGCCATCCAGACTCTCTCGTCCGACGTCAAGGAGCGCGTTAAGGGCGCCGTCCTCTTTGGCTTCACGCGTAACCTTCAGGACGGCGGCCAGATCCCGGGGTATCCCAAGAGCCAGACGAAGGTTATTTGCGCGCTGGGTGACCTGGTGTGCACGGGGACCCTGATTATTACTCCCGCGCACTTGACGTATGGAGTAAATGCGGGTGAGGCAGCCAGTTTCCTGGCTTCGCAGGTGAATGCCTAGATCATCTGACATTTTGGTGATCACCGGGATAATTGGTTCTTTTGCGGTGGCCGGCTGAACGGGGTGGCTGAGTACGCAGTGGCATTGGTGAGATATTGAGTAGGATACCGAGATAGCTATACTACATAGGATAGCAAAATGATCAGTGCTGGGTATGAAAAATGCTGCCTATCCTTTTGCCGAGGGTAACGATGCGCCCTCGGCCTCCAACTGCGCCGCCATCGCTGCACCCGCAAAGCCCCCCGTGGCCATTGCATTCATCACCGTCTTCGCGAGCACCGCGCAGTCCCCCGCCGCAAACGCTCCGGGGATCGAGGTCTGACAGAACGGCTCGGTAATCTCAATCGCGCCCTGTTTCGTCATCTTGCACCCGAGCTGTGAGGCAAACTCCCTGTGCAGGACCGTCTTCGGCCGGTTTACTAGAAATCCCTCTGTCGTCCGCGAGCCGTCCGTGAACTGCAGGATGACACTAGTGCCCTCGGCTCCTTTCTCTAGATGATCAATGATGCGCGAGTCGAATTTAAACTCCTCGTCTCCCCTCAACAGCGACTGCACTTCGCGAGCAAGCTCTTCCCGACCATTTGTATAGATGGTGACCTTGGACACCAGGCGAGCAGCATGCCGGGCTAGATGGAGAATTGGCGGCGCAGCCTCTGGATCTCCGGCACAGAGGACGCCGCAAGAAGGAACGTGTCTATCTTCATACCCGTGGCAGAAGAGGCAGTGGAAGCTATCATGTCCAAGTTAGTACAGGAATATCAGGCATAAACATCCCGGACACCGGTCGCGAGAAGGAGTTTGCGCCCCCGCCACAACGTCCCGTTTTCATCGACGAGATGGAATAGGCCCTCAGCCGTCTTCTCAACGGATGATATCACCAAGTCCTTGAACTCAACTGTGTCGTAGCGTGCGAGGATATCGGACTTGGCTTTCCCCCGGAATTCGTCGGGCCGCTGGTGGTCCCACGTTGTGACGGCGTGCATACTGCCCACCGGCCATCGAATACCCTCGCACCTTGCCTACCTACGTACATTGCGATGGAGAAGAGTGGCTATCTTGTCATTTACATAGCTGACGATGTCAATAATGCAAATATATCCCACTTATCATCGGATAACGTGTCGCAGCTTGGAGTATTCACATTTCCCACCTCGCTTAGCCCCGAGCATTTCCATTCCGTCAACACGACATGCAAATAGTCGGGATTCTCCCTACAGGCTGATCTAGGTCAACGCAAGCACTGTATAGCCTGGGCTAACAATGTAAGATTCCCCAAGCAAAGCCCTACATCCTCTGCACCAGTGAGCCAGGTCACATTCTGCGACTCTCTCATCCACCAGGAAAGCCAGATTCTCAGCCCTCAAACCTGAATACCGCAGCATTGCCCATCTGCCTGGTGCCCCCATCGCCGGTTGCCAGGGATGCGTGTTCCATCCAGGACTATGTCCTGGGGTAGGGAAGACGGCTTGACTGATGGTGCAAGATTTGTGCTTCCAGATGCTTCTCGTCGACATCTTCAATGTACGACCCGCTCGGTATTGCATTGGTCGGCCATGGCCCGAAGTCAGTGCTAAGTCTTCGGATAGTTCTCCTGGACACGGCTGTTTCGGGGTATGGTCGTGTAAAAATGCAGAAGGAGACGAAGAGAGCTACTACGAACGCCCGCGAATGCTTGCAGAATGAAACCATAGAAGTTGATCCGGGTATTGTGCGGGTACTACACCCAGATCCCTGGCTCGGCGCGGGGGTCATCTGCACTTGATGCTATTGAGACATTCAGCTGCAGCGATTGAACCGCTAAATTCACTGGAACAGTTGGCGCCCTCGACCGACCTCGCATGACTTGTACAGTTGGTGAGGAGACCGATGCAGACTAGAACTTGGATGTCAGAGTAGGACCAAGGCACTCCGACCGTATATGTCATTTTTTTATTGAAGAGCGTGAAATCACATTGTCATCTCTCTGGTGAACTAACTTCCTGGGACAAGGCGTAGGTTTTTCTGCAAGAATCAAGACTATAGAATCAATTCCACATTTACCTCATTCAATCACCCCCCTGCTTGCTGTCCCAATCTGCATATGGCTTTTAAGCCTGGTTTCAGAGTCAAACTACCCGCCCTCATGCAGAGCATCGAGCAAGTCCAAGCAAACCATAACGAAAATACTTAGTCGTCATCCCCTTCTTTACCCCGTAGGATGTTGATCAAATGTCTTTTTTACAGAGGCACAGATCCCTGCTTCCAATGTAACAACGGCAGTCCCGACACGGAGCGTTTTAATGTCCGATCCACCGCAAAAGATCAGCAGCCCCAAGACGCAGAGTACCAGGCCGTGTGCACAGACCTTGTTCGGTGGGTATAAAACTGGTGAGCAGAGCCGCATCCAGCTTTCAGCGGTCGGAGTTTAGCACGAAACCCGTCGGACAAGGGTCCAGGGTTCTACCAGACTGTCAAATTCGCAGATTCTTCGGATTCCGAAGGGGATTTCTCCAGGTCCTGATGGGGTAAGAGCCGGCGCCGCCTGACTTTGCCCCGCAGTAAACAGTGCTTAAGCCTCCAGGGCTTAGTGCTTAGCTTGCTTAATTAGGTGTCCGTGGCCTACATGACGCAGTCTATTGCTCTGCTATCAGTACGCGTGCTTCTCTCGGTCCTAGTTCTGACGCCCGGACTTACGGCTTGTGTCTATCCCAGCCGTATAATGCAGAGATTATTGGTATGCTGTTCCAGGAGATGCTGTCGGGTTCCGAATCTACTCGCATGGGTATCTGGTGGATCTAGTTCAACTTTCCGCCAATCTTCGCGCTCCTACAGCGAGAAGGACAGTGAGGATCATAATGTATTATTCAAGGTTTGTGGAGCTCCAAAGTCGTGGGGTGAGGAAAAGGTCCATATTCGAAGATCCCGTGCGGTGCTTATGGCAGGAAGCGGCAAAATAAGCTAATGCAGTGAGGCGGAGAGACGGAGAATGGGGAATAGCCCAGAGCATATACTTAGAGCCCCAGCCTTCCTAGATGCCTGTCAAACTCTTATCAGCTCGAGCACCGAAACGGGGTCCGAAAGTGGTCACCTCGCCACGATCTGGATCCTTCAGAGGTTCAAGCCAAGGTGACGTATTAAGGCATGCATGTCGCCACAGCTTAATACACAACTAGACATGCAGCGAATATTATGGATGGAGGATCGCCGCGGTTGGAGAGCACGGGGTGATTGAAATCAGTCCTTAGACATGATAGGCCGCTTCTCTTAAGAGCCATGGACAGAGCGCTAATGGGTCTTAATCCCCTACCATGGCGAGCCCGCAACTGGCGTACTGAACGTGTTAGACTTTGCATAAACAATATATAGATCTAGCTGGCGCAACATGCGAGACTAGACCAGCGCGGTGGGAGACAATTTGGCTCTGGTGACCTCGTGAGCGGCACCCAGGTTGTTTAGGACAGGGAGAAACCAGGCACTGTAAATGGTCACTCCAAGGGATTTGTTGTTTGTAGCCATTCCCGCATAGTATAGGCCCTTTTCAGAACAAGTCTACAGGACTAGAATGCAAACTTCTTCCTGCCAGAGCTGATTCGTTGTTAAAAATGCTGTGTAATATGATTCAGAGGAATCCAGCACTATGTCTTTTAGGCTAAGGCCGTCTGGGGTACATTCACTGACCTAAAGACTAAAAGGTATAGGCTAGCACTGATTCGTGATAGATAGAAGCACCCATAAACCGCAACTCATCCAGCCACCTATCCACGTCCAGTCCAGGATTAAATTCGTCTACTCCCCTTTCAGGTCAATAGCTATACTCTAGCAAGCTACCTGCGCTCCTTCTAGATCAGGTCCGCGCTCATGAGCCCTTGTATGGTTCACGCTACGCGCTTCTCAGCCTCCGTCCAGTTAGATGCCCTGAGCGGTGTTGAGCTGTTGAATCATGCGACGTTGGACCGCAAGGCCAACCAACACAGTGCGCCTTATAAAGTTAAAGCTGGCTACCTCGACATGTACTTTGGACGACGCAACTGTTGCGTCGACGCTTTTACTTGCTATTCATGGCGTACAACTACAATCTGGGCCCATCTACTATCGCATACAAATCCCAGGGTCCTCCTTATGGTCTCTACTCATTGACAAACATATAATAGAAATCCACCAACGTGACCTGCTACAGACGGTTGCTAGTACCAGGAGAGGGCTAACGTTGGCTTTGAAGGATTTCTTCCGGAGCTCATACGGTAGTATGTGGCTGCCTCCCATCCATATCTTCGCCTTACCAGCCCTTGCGTCATGTTCAGTGACAGTTAACTCCACTGAGCCAAGCCAGGGGTCTCGTTTAGCGACTTGGCACAGCCCGGATCTGCCCGCTCTGCGCCCCTGAGCCTCAGGGCCTGATCATCGAACAAGGCCACAGGATCGGGAAGAGATCTACAACCACACGATGGGAGATGATGTATACGTTTCTAAGCTTGCAGCTGTACAAAGTATGTCAATATACCTAAAGACACCAGTCGATTCCTCGATAAAGCTTGCAGCAATTGAGCAGTCGGTGCCTGGCAGGCTCCGAGGACTAGTTCGCGCTAGCCCACCAGACTAATCGATTTTCCAATGACATAAAGGGGCGCGTGCCGGCCACAAATTCACGATGCGAGGACTCAAACTGAATCGTTGGAATGTTGGTCTCGGGAGGCTCATCCGCCTTGTATTCGATCCTCGTCGGAATACTTGTGCTCTTTTTGGCAGCTCCCGCCGTGATCGCCTATGAGGGCACCTGCGACTACAATGACATCAACGAGCCGATCGGTATTGATCTGGGCTACCAGTACATGTAAGAGTCGCATACAATTCTACTTTCTGATGATCAGACCATCTAACGTGTACAATGGTAGCACCGCCTCCTACGCCAACTCAACGACGGTTTTCACACCACTGGCCGTGGTCCAAGATGCCGAGTACCGCACGGTTATTGCTCAATTATCCGCCGAGCACTACGAACTGCTGAATTTGGATGCCCTCTACGGTCATCGCGAAAGCATATCCGGCCTGCTCAAGCTCCTAGTCAGACATTTCGCGCGAAATCTCGCGGGCAAGATTCCATATATCGATCATCCCTATGTGCAGGCAGTGGTCAGTACCTCTGGCCGCATTTATACGCATGTCAACCACTTCATCTGTGCAGCCATCTCGCTAGTTAGCCGGCAGCAGAAACCAACCGACCACCTGACCCTTCTCGAGATCGAAGAAGCACTAACCCGAGTCTTCACCCACCTCAAGTCCACCGCGCGCGCGGACACAGGCACAGACATCCCCTTCGCAATCATCGGGATCCCCGATTTTCTCAACCAAACTCTCTCAGAGACCGTGATCGCCGCGGCCCGCAAAGCGGCCATCGAGAGCGTCTCCCAGCCGCTTCCGCGCTCATTGCTCGCCCACGTCAAGAACCCTGATGTCCCCGACGGCGACGACGTCCTCGTCCTGCACCAGGGCGTCCACCACTGCGGGATCAGGCTTTGGAACAGCGGCGGCAGCCGCAGGGCGTCCCGGCGGCGAGCATATTCGGACCCGGAAGAGTCTACCGACGACGGCGCCCTTCCGCCTAACTTGTATCTCTCGCTGGATCCCTGGCGCGCCCAGACAGTGTATGCAGGTCTTACTCGGAAATTGCTCCGCGCGAGTGAGCCGCTGCGCACGCAGCTTACCGTCGGAGCGGATTTCCAGGTTCTCGTGTCAAGGGTGACGTTGGCGAGGATGTGGCTTAAGAGGCAGGATGTTAGGGCGGTTTATATCGGGACGGAGTCGTACTCTGCAGACTATTATTATTCAACACTCCGGCATGCGGTCCTTGACGACCAGTTCGAGTCTGAGTCTGACTCCGAGTCCGACTATGGCTATTTGGACGAGGTCCTGCTGGACTTGGACGACTGGTGGGTGTACGGTTCGAATCCCGGTGTCAGCCTGACGAGGGATATGGTTGAAGAATCGGATCGGGGGTACGTGAAGTCGTTGGCGAATTCGATTTCTGTCTTTGTCGAGACTATTGAAGGTTCGTTGCCCACTTCCTATCACCCTGTTTCTATTATCAGGTCCAGGTTACAACCATACTAACAAGCGCACAGGCCAGTCTTTCAAGAACAGCGTGGTTGACCAGGTGGTTATCCTCACGGACTGGCTCGATGGGGATCTCGTCCGGCGTGCCGTCGAAGAGGCTTTGTCAGATTACATTCCGGTGATTGGCGGGTCAATGAGCGATCTCAGTCTGGTTGCCGATGGTGCCGCGAGGCTTGCCTTGATACGGAAGCAGAACTTGCTAAGGATGCAGGAGCGAGCGGATCGTGTACAGTATTATGAGTTGTAATGATCTGTTCGTAATCTTTCGGTGCCATAGTGCCTAGTAAGAATGTACATAGTACAATGTCCTGCAAGCAAAAAGCCATTCCATGTTTCTCGTGCCACGCGTGACAAAATACTTGCTTCAGTTTTGACATTGGATAGCCTTGCCCGATCAAGCTGGCGGCCACTTCTCAAAGGCAACCCTCCCATACTGCCTCTGCATCTCCTGCATCTTCCCCTCACCCGCCTCCCTCACCGTCCACGCGTCCAGCACCCCCTGGTCAGCCCGATACGCCACATAACTCATAATGTGCAAGTCACCTGCCCAGTGGTGACATCCCTCTCGAACGTCAGTAATCCATTCGGCCCGCCCTCGCCAACGTCCGCCCGGAAGCAAAGGTCCAGAATGCGCAACTTGGGCATGCGCTGCGCGGCTCGTCCCATTGCCGCATAGTTCTTGCTGGCTTCGTGGCGCTTGATGCACCGCCGGGGGCCGTACTATCCAGACTCGTACTCCCAGTCCTGATCGGGGTCGTGTTCGAGTGACACGTCTGAATTGTTGGACCATTTGGCCGGGTCATTTTCGAGGATCCACTCCCCAATATTATCTGCTTGATAAGATGATAGGAGTACCAGATAAAGACAAAGCCAAGGCAACAAATATGCCATCCGTGGTAAACGGCGGAACCTCCTGCATCAAAAGCTCTTCCAGATTCGGCCAATAGAGGTTATCCGTATCAACATTCTCCCCCTCCCCAGGCCAGAACACGAAGCCTGCTCGTTTACACATATATTTACTAATGAAATGTGAATGTACAATGATCGCCGAGTCTATGCATTACCTGACCGTCGACAGAATCCAAGTCATATAAGGTACGAGTATGCTAGTAGCTTTCCCTTATAAAGGAAACCAGGTTGAGTACGGTCCTTGGTCTTGTCCTATAACATAGAGAGCAGTACATGGGTAGCGACCACCAATCTCTTGAACTGAGTCGTGCTTCATGTTAACTCTAGCTTGTGAGTAGTATACATCAAGGGCAGACCTATTTCATACCATTAATCTTCCTTACATGGAAAGTCATACCACAGGCGCTCTCGTTACGAGTCATAACCCATGTTCTAGCTGCATCCTAGCGCCATGAGGAAGAACAGTTCACACGCCAAGCAGATAGCCACTAAAGCAGCCAATTTAGATGACCTCCATTCAAAGCATACCGGAGCTATACCTGTTACCGATTTCTCAATAGTCCTACGCTCGAATGCCGTGGCTTCGCCGATTTCGGCGAGGATAGCCCCGTCTCTGGTAGGCATGAAAGCCCACCAGGAAGAGTCACCCTGCCCACACATCGCGGCGGGTTTGGGTCGGTCAATCAGGGCCTGTAGCGTGTTTCAGGCCTCCAAACAGGACTGTTCACGGTGGTGCGGATTATCCCCGCACCCGCATGGACCCAAACCTGATCGGCCGATGGCATATTAGAAGCACTCGTCCCTTGACCGTTAAAAGTTCCAGTCCAGTCCAGTCCCCAACGCTACAATGGCAGCCACAGCCACAGCCGTAACAGGAACAACGTCCTGGCTCCAAGCCGAAGATGGACTGCAGCTATTCAGACAGCGGTTCAAGGTTTGTCGCGTTTATTGAGTCTTTGATTGCTTACCATAGGGATTACGCAAGAACACCAACTAAACTTTCCAATAGCCCGCAGCCGCGCCGTCGAGGGCGAAACTCATTTTTCTCCATGGCTACGATCATCATTGTAACCCGCCCCTCCTGGTATAGAGCACATGGCTTGTTTCTTTCCTAACACAGGCTTCAAGCGGGAATGTACAGTGCATTCTTTCATCTCCTGGCGCAGGAGTGTATTGAGATTGTTGGTTACGATTTAAGGTATGTCTCCTAAGTCCAGATACGCCCTTTTCGTGCTGGATGAGTTGATATGCCATATTTTAGGGGCTTCGGCCAGTCGGTCGACCACACTGTAGGCGTCAGCGGAGGAAACTCCGGCACGACAGCAACAACAATGAATGACCTGAGCACTGTCATCTCGGCCGAAACCGAGGCCGAATCGGAGTCTGACCCTGACATCCCGCTCTTCCTCATGGGCCACTCAATGGGCGGCGCGATAGTATTTACGTACGCCTCCCTGGGCCCCGCACACCTCGTGAACAAAATCACAGGCTGGCTGGGCGAAGCACCCGATTTCGGGCTGCCGCCGGATGCGCCGACGAAGCCGTCTGCGATACAACTCGCCATACTTCGATCCGTTCACTTCTTCGCGCCGTTGATTCATATCACGGTGAAGCTTGATCCCGCGCTACTCTGCCGGGATCCCACCGTGCAGCGGGCATACCTGGAGGATCTCCTCGTCACGCACCGGTGGAGCGTAGACGGTGTCCTGGTGCATCTGGATCGCACGGCGAAGCTCGCGAATGGAGAGTATCGGCCCCTGTCGCAGGTTCGGAGCGTGTGGGTTGGACATGGGACGGAGGATCGATGTACTTCGTTTGGGAAGAGCAGGGAGTGGTTCGAGTCGCTCGGCGTCAAGGATAAGGAGTTTAAAGCGTATCGGGGTTGGAGGCATAACTGTAGGCCTCCCTCGCAGTTTGCCCTTGGCTTTTTGGGATTATCGATTGCTTGCTAACCATGTTGTGGTGTGGCAGTACATGCAGAGCCGGGCGAAGATAAACTGGAGTTCGCAAGAGATGTTTCTACTTGGATCTTGCGACATATTTGAGTAGGGCTCTGGTTAGTGTATATCAAGACCTTACGTTGCTTAGTGAGGTACGGAGCAAACACCCCATCCCACACATAGTATCGCACTGGTCTGCAGCACCGTAGCTCACGCGCACGCGCAAGATCGCGGAGTATTTAACTATGTCGAATATCAGGAAACAATTAAGAATGTTTGAAGAGGCCCGGTGCAAGTGATGATGAGGAGACCTCTATTCTAGTACGGAGGTAATATGGACGTCCATTCGCACCTGACAGCCCAGCTCCATAGAAGACAGACCCGTCCAGCATCCCAGCAACGGTTTGCGATAATAAGGCTTCCAACGAACGGATGCGAGGCTCCGAAAGGGTTCTAAATAGTCGGTAGTAGCTACAAAGTGGTGCAGGTCACATATCGCTTGTAAAGACTCATTTCCTTTCGCGATGGCAAAAGTCTCCAGGAAGCGGCAATGATCGTGCAAGTATACTCAGTAACGGAGAGTCACCATTTTGTTGAAAATTAAATTAAGTTGCTCCTAATTAACTGCATATACAAACACCTGTTTGCGTTTGAGGAACTCTTTGCATACCAACGGGAACCGATTAAGATCCCGGTTATGTACGTTTAGCACAGATGAGACATCTAACGAACAATCCTAATCTTTGGAGTCGATGCAGGGACCGCTAGTTCGCTTGTCATGCGATTGTGATGGAAATTGCTGGTTATGCTCAGTTACGCTTCTGGCGAAGGTCCCACTCATACGAGGCGAGCAGGAAAGGCCCGACACCCCTGGTATCGTTGGGAACCACGGGGATGCTCGTGTAGTACTAAATAGACGGTCAGTGACATCGGGTGAGATATCCGTCAAACGGCAGACTTACCTCAAAGGTTGCATTGCTGTTCAACGAGCCAACCTGGACAGTTCCCTCCCAGGTGATTGTCCCATTGCGGTGCTTGGTGACAAAGTCGTCAATCAGATGCCTGTAGGCCTTGGCTGCAGGTCTCGAGTACGTTCTTTCATCGAGGAATCCCCTCCGCAACCCGGCGAGCCAGCCATAGGTGAACATCGCAGCCGCTGAACTCTCAAAGTAGTTCCCCTCGACACCGATATATTCCTTGCTGAGGACAAGATACCACCCATCCGTCTCGGGATCCTGCGCGCGGAGAACGGCCTTCGCCAGACGCTTATAGTACCCGAGCAACCGTTTATACCCATCAAGGTGCTTAGGGTAGATATCCAGGATCTCAATCAGCGAAACAAAGTACCACCCGACAGCGCGGTTCCAGACAAGCGGCGACGCGCCCGTGACGGGATCCGCCCAGATAGCCGTCTTGCTCTCGTCGAAGCCGTGAACGAGCAGGCCGGTGCCACCGGGGTCGCGGGTGCGCTCCTCGATCTTATCCCACTGCAGGACGATATCCTCCCACGCGGAGCGATTCTTCGCATCGAACAGCTTCGTCCACTTCGCGTAGAACACATCCGCCATGAAGATCCCATCCAGCCACATCTGGTTCGGGTAATTCGGCTGGCGATGCCAGAAGCCGCCCGTTTCCGTGCGCGGGTGGCGGTCGAGCATAGCTCGGATACGATCCGCCGCAAGGCGATACTTCTCCTCGCCGGTGCGCTCGTACCAGTACAGGAGGTTGTTTCCGATACGGTAGTCGTCGAGCGAGTAGTATGTCTCGTTGAAGTCGACGAGGCCGCCGTCTTCGGTCACGACCACGTCGTCGATCTGCGACCTGTACCAGGAGAGCAGCGTTTCGTTCTTGTACAGCGAGTAGGCGGCTTCGTAGCCCTCGTAGATTGTCGCGCGCCCGTACCAGTACGCGCCCTCGTGTTCGCGGTTGTTGACGATCCACGAGTCGGCCATCCAGGTGAGGTATGATTTGGAGGCGGCGGCCGCTGCGGGGGCCGCGAGGAGGGTGAGGGTTGAGAGCCTCATGCTGGCTTACTCGGGAATGATCTGCTGGTGAGGAGTGGGATTCAACTTGGTCGTGGGGGCGCAAGGGGGGCTTTTATACCAATTCCACCGCATCCCCTTCCAATGGCCAGGCCCTCATCCCATCGCAACAACAAACAATGTCACCTCGGCACTCTGATGCGGAGAAGATTCCACTTCTTTCATCTCCGCAAAAACCACGCCCAAGACGGCCATATTCAATCACACGAATCGGGTGTCGCCAAACCACCAGGGTCTCTGCAGGCCCTCTTGGCGCAGAGAAACAAGAGGTTCACTCCCCTGAAGAACGTCTGTGACTGGTGCGGCAGAATGCAGATCGTCCTTGTGCCCGGGCAAATATCGCGCCGGATACGATGGACAGTGTGAATAATTTCTCCGGCGCGGGGCCTCCCGCAGGGGTCAAGGCTTGGCGCAGACTCGAGACAGGCTGCCAAGACTGTCTGGGACCGCAGGACGGCGGAGGTTGGAGTTGGGGAGATTCTGTTTGTCATGCAACGGCCCGACCGGGATAATGGACTTGTTAACGGGCGAGCTTTCAATGGGATTGTGTACTCGAGGGCTCGATGCCGATGATGTCTTACACGACGGACTGCTGCGGTCAACGAGGAAGGAGCAGCCGAGGACCTGCGCTGGGATATGCCAGATTGGGAAGGAACGACTGGACAACGGCCTTTGGTCGCTCCTGCCTCGCGTGGCGGATATATTCAATCCTTTAGGAAGGCACGATGGAGGAGGTATCCCGAACAGGAAGGGACGGCGGGCGACGAAAGGGGCCGTCACGGTGTCTTTCCTGCTATATTGTACATAGCTAAAACAAGATTTCAATTATTCTATCATAGTAAGAATCACTAGTCCCTCAAACAGACCGCTTTTCCATCTCTCTACTAGGTCAGATACCCTCCTCCCCAAAAATCATCCCCCGAATAACAGCCCGCTCCCCACTCCCCTCAACCATCCCCCGAAACACGCCACCCGCACCGTCTTCCTCACCCTGAAGCTCCATAAGCTCCCTCGGCGTCCCCATCTCCACAACCCGCCCAGCATCAAGCACAACAACCTTCTCGAAATCCGCAATAGTCGACAACCGATGCGCAATAACAAGCAGGGTACACGACCCGCGAATCTCCTCGCGCAAAACCCGCTGGATGCGCATATCAGACTCCATATCAATACTCGCCGTCGCTTCGTCCATAATCAGGATCTTCGGCCGCGAGACCAGCGCGCGCGCGAGACAGAGCAGCTGCCGCTGGCCCTGCGAGAGGTTCCGGCCGGATTCGGCGATTGGGAAGGAGAGCGGGATTAGAAGAGGCTGTGAGGGGTTTTGCGGTGTATCGGTTGGCGTGGTGGTAGATTGGTTCGGGGCCGTGAGGGCGACTTTTTCCAGCGCGTCGATTAGTTCGCTGTCGTCGTGTTGGCTGAACGGGTCAAGCACTTCGCGGACCGTCCCCGTGAAGACGATGGGATCTTGCGAGATCATGCCGACGCGCGAGCGCAGGTCGTGCAGTTTTACGCTTGACACGTCGATCCCGTCGATATGGATGCTCCCCGAGCGGATATCAAGGCAGCGGAGGAGCGCCATAGCCAACGAGGACTTACCCGCGCCCGTGCGACCCACGACGCCAACGCGCTCGCCCTGCCTGAGCGTAAAGTTCAGCTCGCGCAGCACAGGCGGGAGGTCCGGCGCGTATGCAACCGTCAAATCCGTAACCTCGAGCTCGCCCTTCGTCGGCCAGGCGGCGGGGACGTCGATCCCGGTCGCCGGCTCCTTCTCGAGCTTGGTGTACTCGACGATGCGCTCCGTAGCGTTGAATTCGATTTCGAGCTGGGCGTATTCCATCAGGAGGTAGGAGATGCTCTCGGACATGTGCAGCGCGAAGCTGAGTGCGAAGCCGGCGAGGGGCGCGTCGAGGGTGCGGATGCTGACGAAGACCATGGTCACCGAGGTGACGAACTACACCGAATGTAAGTAGATGCCATCTATGATGGGGGGTGGGGGTGGGGGTGAAGAGTGCGAATGAGAGAATGAAAGACGTGAACTGCGAGAGACATACCAAAGCGCCAACCATAGCGAGCCAAAACGCCATCCAGCATCTGAACAGGCGTCGATGCCAGAACGCCTGGCAATGCGTGTCGATGAGGTCGTACATCCGGGCGAGATACGCCTGTTCCCTTCCGAATGCCCGGATCGTCGGGAGTCCGGTAAGCAGCGAGCCGACGAGGTCAAAAATCGGCGATTTCGCTATACTCTCCAGGCGCTTTGCCTCGCGAGCTGCCGTCGCGTAAAAGTACGCGACCGTCCACGAGCCAAAGAGAGACAAGACGCCCAACCCGACAACCAAAGGAGAGCTCAAGATGGCGGCAATGACGACGCCGGAAATGGCGACCAGGTCGTAGATCGCAAACGCCATGGTGAGGGACAGATCCGAGTCGAGGACGCCAAAGTCGGAGGTGAACCGGTTCAGGATCTGGCCGACGGGGGTGGTGTCGAGGAAGCGGAGAGGTGAGCGGAGGATGGCGTCGGTGAATTGCTCGAACATGACGCTCGAGGCGCGGATGGAGCCGCCCAGAACGACCTTCATCCGGATCATGATCATGATCCAGGAAGAGAGTGATATGGCAAGGTAGATCCCGCCATAGTAGACGAGACGCTTGTCGATGCGCGGGCTGGTGGTAACTGGAACGAGTCTGTCCGTATCCTGGACGAGGAGCGAGTCGACCGTGTTCTGCTCATAGGACCTCGTCCACACCGAGACCCAATACGGAGCAGAAAGACTGAGAATCAAGTCGGCGACGAAAAACACCGCAATCAGGATCCAGTGCAGGTTGCCGCCGGATGCCTGGATGTACGCTTTGTACACGGCCGCCTTGACAACTCCTGTTTCGCGCTTCTCGTCTTCGTAGAACTTGCTCGCCTTGATCGAGTCGCGACGTTTCATGGGCTTGTCCTGCACTTCTGGACTGTTGTTCTCGGTGGCCGTTTCCGACCCGTCGTCAGCCACCTCGGAGGCCTCCTCAGAGGATACCCCAGTAGGCCGATGAGCGCGGAGAACACTCCCATTCTCCAGCTCAATGTGATACGCGACACTATCAAGGCAAAGCTTAACATGGTGCGTCGCGAGAATCCTCGTCCGCCCCTCACTCAATTTCCCCGTAAGCGCATTCTCATACAGATGGCGCCCAACATGCGCATCAACCGCACTGAAGATGTCATCAAGAACAAGGATACTCGCGCGGCTGTAGAGCGCTCGCGCCAACGAAAGTCGCCACTTCTGGCCGCCGCTCAGATTGATTCCGTTCGCGCCGATATCCGTCTTGTCGCCGTCGGGAAAGATCTTGAGATCCTGTGTCAGGGCGCAGGCGTGAATGACTTCCTCGTACCGGGCGTGGTTCAAGGGGAGTCCAAAGAGGATCGCGTCGCGGATACTGGCGTTTTCGATCCAGGGGTCTTGCGAGACGTATGCGATGGCCCCATCGATTAGCCAGTCGTCGTCGCCGGGTACGGAGGTAGGGATGGTATCTGCTTGAGGCACAGTCACTGTACCGCTGAGGATATCGGCCTCGCCGATGAGCGCCTGAAGTAAAAGCGATTTGCCAGATCCGCTGCGTCCAGAGATCACGGTGAGGTCGTTTTGGGGGATGTCGAGGTTCAGGTTGCGGAGCTGGAATACGGACTGTGTCCCAGTCTCGTTGTCGTTGTCGTTCTCATCGTCCGAGTCGTCTTTCTTCTCCTCCGGGGGACTCAGCGGCCATGTAATCGTCGCATCCCGCAGCGCAATCTCCCCCGCGGACACGCGGCCATCAGTGTGCTCTTCAAGCCCGAGAAACCGCGAAATCCGCCCCAGACTCACAAACGTATCCAGCAAATCCGTAATAACCTCCGGCAACTGACTCAGGCTCGTCTGCAGACTCTCAAAAAGCGAGAGTGCCGTAAACGCCGTGGATGCGGAAATCGACCCATTAAAGTAGATGTAGCTCGCGATGGCCAGGAAACTCATACAGATCGGACCGAGAATCCAGATCCCGCTGAGGTAGATATTCAGCCGGAACACGTCCGCCTGCGACTTGAGCTCTTTATTCCGCAGTTTGAGGATCTTCGCTCTCCACTCGGACTCAAGCGCGCTGAACTTCACCTGCCGCATCCCGCGGACCATTTCCGTAAGCGAGGCGGATTTCTCGTCGCGGTTGTTCATGAGCGTTTGTTCCGTCGCGCTGTACTTCTTCGTGATGGTGTAGTACAGCGGCGTGAGGAAGAGAGGAATCAGACACCCGCCCAGCGTAGGCTTCCAGCCCATCAGGAACACGAGGAAACCGATCGTGATCCCGAATTCGAGAACGCAGTCCAGCAGCAGGTGACTGTAGCCGTCGAAATCGGAGATGCGCATGACGTCGACGCCGAGGAGGTTGAGGATGGAGTGTTTCGTGCGCGGGGGTTCGTTGCTCTCCCCGCTCTCTTCGTCTTCGTCGTCGCTGTCACTGTCACTGTCGTCATCGGAGGAGGATGAGTCTCCGTTAGATTTGGCGGGAACGACGACGTCCTTCAACGCCAGCGCCTTGCGCGAAATCACCGCGAAAAGCTGCTCGTTCACCGGAATCGAAATGTGCAGGTCGGCCACGAAGTCGCGTAGCGACGTCAGCCACGAGACAGCCATCATGGCACTCCCCAGCGCGACAGCCGTCAACCACAGCTTGAGCTGTACAGTTTCTCCGGCATCGCGCTCCTCAAACAATCGCAATATCGTGAGAAGCAACAGATTCGGAAGGAAATGCACCGCATTCGCGAAGAGCTGAATGACCAATTGAGTCGTGAACGGCCGCCAGTACAGCCTGAACCATTTGCGCCAGGCGACCGAATACGGATCCCGCGCGTAGAACGCGTCGCAGAGCGTGTGTGCGCGGAGGGGCGCGGGGATTAGGGGCAGGTCGGAGCGTTCGAGGCGGTTGTTTCGTGTTGCGAGGGCGAGCGTTGGGAAGGCCCAGGCGAAGGTGTATCGCGTTAGCACGGAGACGGAGCCCTCGGCGTCGATGGGGAGGTTGTTTCGGTGGAGGGTTGGGCCGCGCGGGAGGGAGAGGTTTGTGAAGAAGAGGGTGAGCGCGGCGAATAGTTGGGTTATCGGGAGTGCGTCCTCTTGGGTGAGTGTTAGGGAGCCGTTGGTGTAGAGGGCCAGGGCGTAGGGGAGGGCGATGTAGGCGCCTAGCAGGAGGTTGGACCAGGCGCTGTAGCAGCCGAGGCGATAGCGGTCTTGTGGTTGTTGCCGGGTCGCGAGGATGGTTTCTTGGAGGAAGACAAGTATCCATGAAGCGAATATGATGATATTCGCGATATCTGTGGAATGTGCGCCTGCAGTGACCCACGACCATACCGCGGCGATGGTGGCGATGGCGGCGACCAAAACAAGCGTGACGCGCTGCCAGATAGAACGCGGTGGTTTTGCAAAAGTAATTGTCTCATCTTCGTTTTCG
The DNA here is from genome assembly GCA_025688815.1 of Aspergillus carlsbadensis. Lineage (NCBI taxonomy): Eukaryota > Fungi > Ascomycota > Eurotiomycetes > Eurotiales > Aspergillaceae > Aspergillus > Aspergillus carlsbadensis. The sequence goes on along the minus strand of MU628196.1, from coordinate 238,413 downwards.
CTTCCAAGTCGGATGTATCCCGCGTCGCGTCGAAGATCTTTAACAAGTCGATAGACGTGGGGAACAGCAAGCAGAACGCTCACAGCGCCGAGCGCGATCGAGACCCCCAGCGGGGGGTTTGGAAGCCGAGGCATCGAGTTTGTGCGATGAGCCGCAGCAAGAGAGTGCAGCGGACACAGCCTTATAAAAGGCAATTGATCCTCTGAATCAATAACCCTCTCCTCCTCAGACCTCTATAATTCTCAGCGTCGCACCGAAAAGCTTGACGAGAGTGCCGCGTCCGCGGATTCCCGCGATGACTCTTCGCGATCTGCAGGGCCGCAGGCACCGACGTTCGCCATCGCGTGGTTGGCTGAGCTCAGCGTCGGGCTCCGGTTTGGGAGTCACTGTTTCAGCCGCGAACACCGTTCCGGGGTTGGTGCGCTTTTGGTGATTCATTCTTGCCGATCGGCGTCCTGGAACGACACTGCCACTGGCGATGTGATTGGCGTTTCCTGGTCTGGATGGGTCGGGGACTCTGGACTCTGGGGAGGGCTGGCGGGTCTGGCCGACCGGCTCCAGGGAAATACTCTGCGTCTCGACTCATTGTTTTCCGTCCAAGCTCAGCGTCAGCGTCAGCCGCACATTGACTGTCACGATTATCGCCAGCTCACCTAACTGTAGACATCCATGAAGAATGAAATTGCTGTTGCACAACCTTATCTAGGGCTTACTACATGGCTCTCTCCACGATTCGCTGCCTAGTAATCACTCACTCTCATGCTCTGATGCACCCTAAACCTCCAAGATCCCACCCCAAGTTCCAATATTCCATCCACCTAGAGAAACCTAGGAACGTGCATCGAATTATCGGGAGTAAGATGGGTAGCTATTCAAACGTGCTAAAGCTCGCGGAACGAAATGGCTGGCTTCGTTGCAGCGGTTTGGTGCCATTGCGATTATATATATACCGGAATAGACCATGGTAATCTTCGCGAAGAAGACCAGCGTCGCATCGCCAGCCTCCACAGAATATTCAACATTGGTAGAAGATTCGGCCTCTCTGCATTGGATACAGTAGCTATTTCTCGATGTCCCACACAACGTCCTCACCCTGCCCCTCAACCCACGGATACACCGCATCCCACAACGCTCTTACTTCTCCATCCCCAACCCCAACCAACTCGCCCCAAACATCCTCGTCCGCAACCTTGACCCAAAGCATAAACGCCTGGAAGATGAAATCCGGGAAACCAGGCCGATCCCCTTCGAAAAATGGGCCTGCCTTGTTCTTCTTCCCTCCGCCTCCCAGCATCTGCACAATGATGCCCATCTTCTTCTTCATCTCCCCAACTAACCTCGCCACTTCGTCCTGGTCCGTTGGACAGATCGTAGAAAGCGGCTTCCCGAGCATCTCGCTCCGCGTGCGGATAAAGTACTCCTTCCCACGGGGCTCATCAAGAATATCCGCGATCTTACCCACAAGCAGCGCATACCCCGCAAAGACAACATCGCGCATGAGTCCATTCACCGCAACAGCGAGCGCATAGCTCGCCTGCCCGTTCGGAAAGAGACTCGGATAGACTGGTTCCGGGAATACCGTATCGAGATGCAGCGCGATAGGTAGCGAATCATTTAATGCGCCAGATGGATTCGGGGCTGATTTCAGGGACGGATGCATAATTGCCGGGAGTGTATATGGTTTTGGAGCTGCTCCTGCTGCGTGTGCGCGGACGGAGAGAGATCGAAGGACGGGCTCGATGTCCGGGAGCGAGATGTAGCTCTGTGTGTAGGCGATGTGTTTGTAGTTTAGGGCCAGTCGGATTTTGAGGGTGTTTGGGGACCAGGATTTATTTGGGCCTTTTTGGGGGCTTTCGAGTTAGAGTAGTTCAATTTGTAAGTTGGATAGTTGGTCCATGAGGGAGGACGCACCTGGTAGGCCAGACAGGATGTCGAAGAAGTGGACTGGGGATGGACTGGTCATTTTGTTTCGACTTCAGCTCATTGGACTTGGGAATTGAGGTGCCCGCTCGCAGACGCATGCAGGCCACCAGTGGATAATAAATAGATGGCATTGTGGATGACAGGGGCCGACGCTTGAAGCTTGATTTCTCAGCCGGTGTGCGAGAAAAGTAAGGGGTGGAGAGTGGCTGTTGATGGGAAGAGCAATGATTGGTGTCTACCTCGTGTCATGCAATCGTTGACCGAGATGGCTTCGCATGAGATACGAAGACGCTGATGACGAGGCTACACTGAGTGCTTCTGCCGTATAATATATGGGAAGGAGGTAAGGTGTCTTGACCGACCCTGATGAACATATGTAGTCGATGTGCCTGTGTGCATATTCCTTGTCACTGGGTCAGCAAAAGCACGCTGAAGTTAAACGCTAGTCTTATTAGTACTCCATCCAAGTAGGCCGTATATGTTATGCGTAAGGTTGAGTAAACCATAAAGACTCAGCCCTTGTACCGTGGACATTAATGAGCGTACCCTCCCAATAAAATCACAAGCGGCAGATCTACCATTTGATATATTATCTGAATCAAGCTGAAGGCCAAATTTGAGACGTACTGACAGCTAAACTAGTTCAAGTCCTTGTGAGCGTCGGTAAAACGCCTGCGGAGTATAACACGCCTGGTTGGACGCTCAATTCCGAGGTATAGGCCAGGCCAGAATCATGGGTAAGAGCACCTCAGGCGCGCTGGATATAAATATCCGGTAGCAAATCTTCGTCACTTGGGGGCCTCTCAAGCTCCTGCCGACCATGACTCATTCATGGCTCACCTAGCGCACCACGTTGCTGGCATAGGCTCAGCCCACAAAAGCAGCGCGCTATCGCTTCCTCATCTGTGATCATAGTTTGCATGTCACCTTGCATACATAGGGTATTTGTACTCGACGTATTCTGAAGGCCAATAATCGTGTCGTATAAAGGGCAAGAATTATCAGGTCAAACCGGTGGTTTAGAGTCCATAATTACACTATGACCACCCACTGCAAGGCCGTCAACTTCCGTTTGCTGGTGGGAGGATTTGCTAGTCCTTCTCGCGGGACCTTTACGCTACACCCCCAGTAATCCATGTTTTGGGTTTAGCACTGGTCATTGTAAAAGTTAGACCCGGCCTGAGCTCGTGGTTTGGCCCTCGAGGTCCTCTCTGTCGTTATGGACTCACTGCTCAACGGCAGTACAACACAGTGGTTTGCCACTGGAACGGCCTTTGTCTGAGATCCTGCTAGGTCAGGATGATCGAACTGACTAACGTGAAAAATATGGAAAACCCGTGCGGGTCTGGTCGTCTCCCAGCTTGCTGTGGTGGTCTGCACGCATGGGCAGTGGAGTGGGAAGTTAGAAATATCGTAACAGAGCGCTGAGGGTCCAGGAGGGAATTCAGACGGGGCAGATTCACGTAATATGGAAAAGGCGCTCCAGCGAGGACCAGATAGATAGCTCATAACACTAACGCAACCATGCGCGCTAGAAGCTTCTATGGATGACAAAGGGCCTGGGCTTGCAACATATCCTGGATCTGTGATTGAAAGGCTTAGAGTCGCGCATAGATTAGTACTGCAATGTGTGGCTGCGAGACTCATGAATGGGTGTGTGTTGGCCTAGGCGTGTTGCGTGACGTCTATCTACTATTGATACCTACTACGATTTTGGTGATTTTTTTTTTTGGCAAACATCGCATCTATAACTATATTTCTTCTTCTGTTACAAGAAAGCCCATTTGTTCTGCGTTGTTAATGGGATGCACTATGCCGACATGATCCATGGCCCATGACACAACTTCAAATTACCATGTTGGGTAACATCGGGTCATCCCCGCCGATACAGAGTCCACTAGCTCTACCTATCACACAGACCACAGCCGCCCCAGCTGAGGGACGCCTTATTGCGGGTTATATATAGTTACCTGCAGAACATCAGCCCGCTAGCCCCCGCCAGCCCCCGCCGTCCCGCTCCGCTGATGCTCCGTAGCTGCGGCACGTCCCGGCCAGTCAATGCTAAACCACCCTGCACTGCAGCTTATTCTACAAGCTTGAGACTCTGAATGTGGTCCAATCATGGTCGAATTAGCCCAAAAGACGCTATATTCATTACTAGGTAATATCCTCCGAACTCATGCCATCACTCCCACTTGCACATTGTGCAAGCGGACCTCATATGGGGGGTTATCGCTGCTGAAACATGGAGCCGCGGCGAGGGTCTGGACTAAAGCTTAGCCTGCCTTGAGTAACAGCTTCCAGGGACTTGATATTTCTCATTGGGTGTCAGATGAACGTCCCTTAGTACCCCGAATGGATGATTTTCGGCCTGTTCCGCCATTCCGCAGCGCCGCACGCTAACCCGCATAACCCGCTTGTACATACTCAGTCAGCGCAATAAGGTTACAACAGAAGTACCCCTGGTCCGTGTATACTTCGTCTCTTGTTCACAGAGCCAGGGCCAAATGTGGGAGGAAACACCAGATGCAACAGTAGCAGCGATGTCTCCCGCTAGTCCGCGTGGACAGCTGAGCATCAGTCATCAGATATATCCCATCTCCATGTGAATATCTTCAACAGCAACAACAGCAACAACAGCAACAACAGCGAAAAGGTATAAATACCCGTTCAATCCCTCCCCAAAGACCATTCTTCTACCCATCAACCATTTTAAATACTCAATCACCCCCACCAAACCTCCAACCAACCTCCCAAAACCAAAACCAAAACCAACAAAACCGCAACAATGCACCTCCCAACCCTCACCCTCCTGACAACCTCCCTCGCGGCCCTGACCTCCGCCACCAAATTCCAGAACCAGTACGGCAAGCCCGGCTGGCTCCAGGATAACCAGGGCACCCAGGTCTACATCAAGAACAACGGCGCCGCGGACATCGGCGGCGGCTGGGGCTTCTTCTGGGTCGATGGCAACGTCTGCCATAACAACGCCGTTGCGTTTGGGTGGCCGGCGGATTATGGTGGTGAGTATCACACACACACATGCATCTACACAGCTTTGCTTCCGTTTTGGTTTCACTAGCTTGCTTTTTTCTTTCTTTTGTTGATAGTTGGATATGAGCTATGGGCTAACTTTTCGGCTCGGCATAGATGTCTACCTGAAGAGCGATGGCTTCCTGTACAACGGCGGCGGTGAGTTATCCTAGCTCGATCGATGATTATTTATCGAGCGATAGGCTAATTGTTCTCCAGGTGGTCAAATCTCCGGCACCAAGCTTTGCTAGGCTGATCATGTGCCGGAACTCCCTCGCGGCTGGTGGTCCACCACGCGACCTGTCAGACGAAGGGGTCGAATAAGAAATGGTTGTGGAGGAACGGAAAATGGACGGACAGTGTGCTAGCAGGCGGGGTCTACATTCAACATCGTGGCCCGCGCAGAGGTATAGGTAGTTTTAGCATGAAATTGAAGTGAAAATTGGTACCCAACTGCCATTCTGCTTAAATCAGCCAGCCCGGTTGCACTGCATTGTAATTCATGGGCTGCGCAGAAGGGCTTCCGTACCTAGCTTACTGTAGAAAGTAGGAGCTCTGTCAACTAGTTTCTGTTTCTACCCACTCCGACGACGCAATATGCCCCGTGAAAGCTCCCCCTCAACAAGCATCAACGGCAACCCGCGCTTAAAAGTCGTCAGATCCAAGTGGCTGCGCACAGAGACCCCGCGCCCAGTATAGACCACGATCTTGGGGACATTTATATCAGCCATTGCCGCGACGTACGGAACGACATCGACACCGCCAGGACAGTAGTCGTGGCTGCAGAAGCGCACGACCAGCTTTTGCAACCCGCTCATCCCCGCTAGAATGGCGCAGGCGTCTCGCCAGCGATCACGCTCCGTGCGTTCAGAGGTCATTCTGACATTGCCGTTTCCCGGCGTGGGGTCGTAGAGGGTTTGCTCTATTTGTATCGAGCGGATTGTCTGCAGTCGGGAGGGGACGATACACAGTGATAGGTCAAGAATTCGGATAGGATTATTGAAGCATAGCGTGTTTGATTCGTACAGAATCGGGATTGCCTCTGCGTAGCTATAGTACCAGTCAATTTTACGAGACGAATACTTCGCATGGTCGACGGAACATACACCCTGCGACAACAAGCAAGTAACCCGCAAACGGGCCACTCCCGACGTTTCCGAAGCCAGTTCAAGTATTCTCCCCGTTCGCCCTGCGGCAGGGCCGAGAGGGCTCTGTGGAGGAGTTTCGCATTCAGCCTATCGCTGCGCAGCCTGCTCCCGGGGCCTTCGCGATGCTCAATCGTGAGCGGGATGGGTTGGAAGCTTAGGATCTCTCGGTAGATCATTGTTCGGAGATTCTGTGGTAGGTTGAAAAAGAGTGATTGGGATTGTGTGTATGTGCGTTTTCTCTTTGGACGAGTGTCCCTGTTATTGTTTCCGCCATGCTCACCACCACCATCATCATCGGATAGTGGAGGTGTCAACGGACGACGACGGCCTGTCCCTGGCTTCTCCGCACGTCGCCCGGCTCTCTGCCAGATCGCGGCAAATTTTTTCGACCCTTCGACCGTCCACAGGACGCCGGCGGTAATAAGCATCAGCGGGGCTAATGCGATCAGCAGCGGGATATCCCGCTTTGTGAAGACCGGTCCCATTCTGAAACTCCGGTTGTGAATCGGATTCTAGGCGCGATCAAAGGGTCAAGATCAGGGGGAGTGGAGTTTCACCTCGAGGCCGGGGGGTCACGAGGGGAGGGAGTCGTGATGTTATGACGTAGAGGGGATGCGGCTGAGCTTTTGCTTGGGGATATGGCCACCTGGCGCCACCCCGTATCACTGTCCAGTACGAGGGACTCCTGTGTGCCGAGGATGCCACGCGCTTCCTGCGCCGCAATGCCAAGGCTGTCATGTCTTGATTGATGAACGGCCACTCAAGCTCAGGTTCATCGTTGGGGGTCTTCGTTCCCCGGTCCTGGGTTGCGGACAAATGGTAGCACGCTCCTTGAATACAAAGCTAACAATGGGGGCTGAATACTTCAGGGTATATGGACACACTGTAGCTAAAGGTCCCACGACTTTGATTCTAATATGGTGACGGACAAAGAAATACAAAGGATACGAGGGCTAGAGGTGCAAGAACCAGGGCTTGACAAGGCAATTTTCAACCCTTTGTGCCGTCAACGGTACGGCTATTGTACTGGAACAACGTTTGACTGTATGGCCCGTAGCGTGCTCTCTTTCTGATTTTGGTTGAAAGCTGCCAGTCTGAAAGGGCAATGCTTTGAGTGTGGACAGTTCATTGAGTCTTCCTCCTTTCATGACACCCATCAGCGCACAAAAGCAAAGCAAGGATTTCAATGGCATTATGCCCCATCCTGTACCAGGCACAGTGGTTAGGTAGGTAACCCGATGTATACATCTCTGGAGGTACGACCAACCACGAAACTTATCAAAGGGTTCAACTCTCCGGTGCTAGTGGTGTCAAGAAAGCCGACTGATTGCAACCAGGCAGGGAATAATCTTCCCAAATCAAATATACGAGTCTACAGAGTACGGTTGTGCCCCAGGAGAACCCTCAACCACCAACGTACGTCACTGACAAACATCAACGCGCGCAGGCGACTCTGCCCACGCGATACGGGTTGAACACATCTGGTGGCGAGCGTGTTTGTCTTGACAAACATGATCACGACTAGCTGGCGGCCGTGAAGCAGAAGCAGATCTCTCGTCCGCACGCATCACTTGCCGGATCTGGGCGATTGGCGGGTGGAGGAAATGCACGATGACGGAAGGCCTGGCACGAGACTCTGTAGTCGAGCCGTGGACCAGACGAGAAAGGTGATACTTTGGACCATACGTTGCACTCCGTAGATACAGCGCGCGCGTATTTGTCGCAGTACTAGTAATAGCTCGTAGCAGAGATGAAGCTCTTTCCCAGTGGAGCAGCAACAGCGCGATGTGATTGGTAGCCTCAGGCAGCTCGTCGACAGCACTGGAGCTCAGCTCGGCGCGGTGGCTGGGCTGCGCGGGCGGGGGGTTTGGTAAATTTCGAACCTCTCCAGCTCAAGTTGCTGGCTGTCGCTTTCTCCGATTGACGACCAGTTGCACAGCGTCGAGAGTGTCCTCCATGTCGTGTTTTGGGTGTTTTAGGAGCAAGAGCGCGGAGAAGGACGAGGAAGGCGCCAACGGCCACGACGCGGTGAGTCCCCGGCTCACACTGCGCTTCGTTTCCGCGACTGTCGATTGACAAATCTCTCCAGGTCGCTCGCCCCAAGCCAAACAATGTCGCGCAAGCTCCATCCACGACGACCGGACCAGCGGTGGCCAAGGTTCCATCTTCGGTAGAGAAGTCAAGTGCTCGAGAGCAGTCGCCCGAAAAGAAACCAGACCCGCGGCCGGATCCAGAGCCACAGGGGAAATCTCCCATCGCCGACCGCTGGCAAGAAGCCTTTGCCAGCCTCCCCGAAGACAAGCAAAGAATATTGCGAGACTTAGGCTTCGATAAACCGAAGTCCGCAAATGTCGCGTCCGGTATCACCGAGCTCATCGACGCCGTCAACGACAGGCAGGAAGAATGTGAGAAAAAGTTCTGGAAGCTGAATGTGGGGGGCCAGGAGGTTGTCCTCCGCGATTACACGACCAGCATTGTCGGATGGTTGGAGAAGGCTGGCGACATTGCGATCCAGTTCGCACCCCCGCAGGCGAGCTTGCCGTGGGACCTGGTCAAGTCGCTGATGAAGGTCAGTTCCCTCGGTCGAGGTATTTCTATCCACAGCGGAATGTACTGATCAGATAGATCCCTGTCAACGAGAGCGAGCAAATGTGCGCCCTGCTCGCCACGACCGAACGGATCGTCCGAATCACCAGTCGCGGTCAGGTATACGAGAATGTCTACCTACCGACCACGGCGGGGGCCGAGATGCAGCCTATCCAGAAACAACTCGAAGGCGCGCTGCTGAAGATTTACACAACCTCGCTCGAGCTCCTCGCCGACTCGGGGAAGCTCCTTGATGCAAACACTGCGAGACGAACCATCGAGGCAATTGTCAACCCAGGCAAATTCCAGGGTCAATTGTCTGGCCTGAAGGAGGACGAAGAGGAGCTTCTCCTCGACGTGCAAGCGTGCGAAGTCCAGCGCAGCTCGGATGCCGACAACACGATGATCGATATGCTGAAGACGTTCAACGATCCAATCGTTCGGATCGATGAGGGTGTCGCGCACCTGCTAGCACATATGAACGAAAGCGACCGTATCGAAATGCTGGAATGGATCTCGCCTGTCCCGTTTGGAAAACATCACGACGGTGTGAGCGAAGATAGGACGCCCGGTACGGGAGACTGGCTACTCACGCATGGAGATTATCGGAACTGGGAGACGAAAAACTCGTCGCTCCTCTTCTGGCTGCAGGGGTCGCCTGGTACAGGCAAGACCTACCTGACATCTGCTGTCATCGATCGGATTCGAGGCCAAGTCGCGAGCAAGAACGAGGGGTTTGCTTTCTTCTACTGTCGCAAGGGCGACGAATCACGCTCGCACCCAGAATCAATCCTGCAGAGCTTTGTGCGACAGCTATCGAACAATGCCAGTAACCCCGAATCTGTCCAGATAAAGCTTCGTGACGCAGTCAAGGAGGCGCGCGAGAAGGGCACCAACTTCCGCTTTCAGCAGTGCAAGGAGCAGATACTGGCCTCGCTGGATCTCTACGCCAAGTCCACGCTGGTGATTGATGCCCTCGACGAATGTGACCCTGATAATCGCGACGAGCTGATCGAGGCCTTGAACTGGTTCGTCCAGGACTCCAAGAAACCAGTCAAGATTTTCATCTCCAGCCGCCCCGATCCAGCCATCACGAATGGGCTGGAAGGCAGTCCCACTATTGGCATTCAGGCTGGCGATAATCAAGACGATATAAGAAAGTACCTCGACATAGAGCTTGACAGGGTATCGAAAAAGGTGGCGGTCCTGAAACGCATGAAGGAGGAAATTATGACCAATCTCCTTGAGCGCGCGCAGGGCATGTTCCAGTGGGCTGTCCTGCAGGTGCATCAGCTCTCCAAGTGCCAGTCCGCGCCCAGTGTCCGCGACCGCCTCAACAAGCTTCCAGCCTCCCTAAAAGACTCCTATGACGAGGTCTGGGAGCAGATCAACAGCCTGGATGGGAACGACAGGATCCTTGCTACACGTGCGCTTCACTGGGCAGCGGTCGCATTCAAGCCCTTGACCACGACCGAGATGCTAGCTGCTATTCGTATGCATCCCAATGGAGGCATGTCTCCGGTGGATGAGATGCTGGATCAAACCGGGCTGCTGTCGCTCTGCAACGGCTTCCTTACCATTGACACTCAGTTGAAGGTCTGGCGCTTCCCCCATCTATCCGTGCAGGAATACTTGGAGTCGGAGAAACGTGTGTCTATCCCTCAGGCGCATTTGGACGCTGCGACCGTCTCACTGTGGTACTTCGTCAGCTCGTATGAAGGCCACGACCTGGAGCTCGAGTCCGATCCGGAGGAGCCTGAGGATTCTGATGCAGAAGAGGTACCACCGCCAGAGACCGATGATAGCTTTTCCAAAATGCATCCATTCCACATCTACATGAGACACTGTTGGCCCCTGCATGTTCAGAGATCAAACGGCACCACTGTGTCCGAACTAAGCCGCCTGCTGAAGACATTCCTTGGGTCTCCCGGTGAAAGCGGCTTGCAATATCGGAGATGGTATCAACAGGTCAGTCGGGACTTCGCCTACCTCTGGACTAGAAGCGGCTTCAGATACTGCGCGGATAGCCATTTTGGGAGTGATGGGCTCCGCGATGTTCTCCCTGAGCTGGAGCCTGAGGACTCTGCGATTTTCGCCATGTGTCGCTTTGCTCTGGACACCATTCTAGCAGACTGGTGGGAGGATGTTGGGATTGATATTTCACGGGTGAACAAAGATGGCCATCACCTTCTAGCCATCGCTGCCAGGGGTGGTTCTATTCCAATCTGCAAGTGGCTGCTTGACAAAGGCTTTGACGTCAATGCTCGATGCGAGGGTCTGCGTTACAAGACCGCTCTCGTGGCAGCGGCATCGCAGGGAGACACCGAGCTTGTAAAATACCTTGTTGAAGCCAAAGCCGATGTGAATATGGCTCTCTCGAAATACGAGAGCCTGTTTAACAGCGCGTTGCAAGCAGCTATAGAAAGCGGAAGCCTAGACACCACCAAGTATCTGATCCAACAGGCTGGAGCGGATATCCACGCACCACTTCCTTGCTCCCTATATGGCTCCGCGCTTGGGGCAGCCGCTAATATTCCAGGCACGGCGATGATGAAGCTTCTTCTTGATGCGGGCGCTGACGTGGACGCGAGTGCTGTGGGCAATTATGGTCTGGGAGGCACAGCGCTGAGCGCCAAAATCGGGAGTGGGGAGCTTGCGAGTGTCAAATATCTCGTGCAGAAGGCCAATGCTGACGTCAACAAGGGCGATGCTCTCGAGTACGCAGTAACCAGTACAGACCTTAGCATCGCAAAGTTCCTGGTCGAGTCCGGGGCCGACGTGAATGCCCGGTCAATATCGAGGGTTTTCCGCAGCCCCCTCGCCGCCGCTGCTTCCAACTCGAATTATCTCGCGGCGCTAGAGTTTCTGCTGGAAGCTGGCGCGGACCCCGACTTGCCGCTTCTGACCGGAGATTTCGACAACGCACTTGCAGTTGGCTGTGCGTCAGGAGGAGCTGAAGTAGTCCGCTGCTTGCTGGCGGCAGGAGCGAATCCAAATACGCCGTTTACGCTCGGTATATTCGGCAGCGCACTTGCAACAGCGGCGTACGAATCCATTGATGCGGATATCATCAAGGCGCTGATCGAAGCCGGAGCTGATATTAACATGGAACTCGAGCATGGAATTTTCGGGTGCGCGCTCGCAGCCGGAGGAGCCGGACGGGAGTACGGAGACGTTGAGGTCTTCCCATGTTTAATCGAGGCGGGAGCCAACATCAACATGCCCCTCAAGCACGGACTATTTGGCAGCCCCTTTGCAGCAACCGTGTGGGGCCGCCAGTTTGAGAAGATCCAGCTCCTCGTCGACAGGGGCGTCGACGTCAACATGCCGCTCGAGAACAACGACTTCCCCAGCCCGCTTGCAATGATCGCCCCCTTTACCTGGGGAGAGGGGACAGTCGAATTCATCTGTGGCCTCGGGGTGGACATCAACCCGAAGCATGCCGGGAAAAGATACGGCAGTCCGCTTATTGCCGCTGCAGCCTTTGGGGAGAGGGAGTGTGCAGAATACCTGATTGAGGCCGGGGCGGATGTGAATGCCAAGTACGAGGGCTCGTATTATGCAACGGCGCTGCAGGCGGCAAAGGCGGAGCTTGAGCGAGAAGATAAAGAGTGGATCCTGCGGTTCTATAATGGTCGTGATGTGGATGATATCGAGTGGAATGTCATTGACCGCACCAAAGCGAAGCCGGGGGTGGTTGACCTGCTCCTTGAGCGTGGAGCGACCGCTTAGATAAAGAAGACGTTATCAGAACAACGATTCTCGTTACTACTTTAGCGCTGTTGTTACTTCAAGACTGGTTATATAGAGCGCTCATGTCCTGGATAGACACACCATGTCATTCATTCGCAAAAGGTCATAAAAACCACCTCGCCGAATGAAGGATCATTACCTCAACGTATTGTTAATACCTGTGGTCCCTCACTGCATTGTCCTATATAGAATTAGAAGTGCCCTTCTTACCTATATCGCTTCCCTCGCCTGCCAGCTCCGCAGCTTCCGCCCATACACATATATACCCCGGTAGCCCAAGCAGCGACAGCAAAAGTCAAGTCCCGCCCAGGGCATAGATATATCATCTGAGCAGACCCTTATCACGTACACAGCCACTGGCGGAATCGCTCAGCCGAACAAACAGGAAATCGTAGAAGTTAGAGGTTAGACACAGCTGCCCGCACACGCGCCTCGGCAGAGTGTTAAGGAAAAGGGGAGTGTAGGACCAACCTTGAACAGCGTATTCAGGATTGAAATCTCGTTGGCCTGGAATTTGACCGTGCTACTACCCTACAAGAGTTTCCGGACGATGCCGATGAGCACTCGGCGCAGAGCAATGCATTCGCCGCACCTAGGTAATGGATGTCGTATCCGCAACGAGGAATATTCCACCTACGCAAGCGGCTCTTGCAATTCGGATAAAGGATTCATAGACATCTCCGTGCGAGGGCACCTCTTCCTCGTCATTCTCGACGTTCCCCACGTCCATAGCGACGTCACCTACCGCTAGTGATTTCCACAGATGGGTTGGGTGGTCTCCGGGCAAAAGGGAACATCGCCACGAACTGGATCACGAGAAAGACCTACAACATACCTAAAACATACGAAACAACGAGTAATAATGCCCAAGGCTCGCGTATACCTAGCCACAGATAATAGGCGCTAGTCTCCAGTGGAACCAGCGTTGGGAATCAAGCTGTTCACGCCAATGGCAATACGGATACCTCGTTGATGCACGAAACATATGCGGACTAAGGGGATAATCAGTGACTTAAGCACGCTGGTTGAGAGTCAACGGATTACGCGGGAGGCGAGGAGGTACAGAGTACGTATAGATTATTTTCGCCTCGCCGGCGGCCGGAGCGATGATTGCGACGAGTGAGTGTGTTGAGGCGAGATGTACCAGGCGCTTTGGTGCTTTCTTATCCTTGTGAAGCCACTCACCCTCACTAAATAGAACAAAGGTGGTATGCACAACTTCAACCTGGCGGACGTATGACCGAGGTATATACTGGACTATAGGTAGGACCCAAGCCTGCTCTTCCACTCAGTACTTTACCAACTCGCATCCACTGACCACCCGCTGGATCACGCAGCTTCGCCGGCAGCAATGTCACAGGCGCCGCCTTAACCTTAGCTTCCATCCTCTACCACCTGATCGCCGACTCCGATGTCTGAGCAAAGGTCAAAGACGCGATCGACAAGACGTCACCGCATGGGAAGCTCAGGTATTCGCGCATGACGATTCCTGAAGCTATTTAATTGTGCTACCCCGTTACCTGCTCCAGGTAGGAGATGCGGATACACCATACCGAGGGGTTCACGCTGCCCAGAACTGCCCCATCCTGAGGATGCGAGGATGCGGGCATTGGTTCCCCGGCGGACTGCGTGTTCTTCTCCAACATCTGCTTCCAGTCAGATGGGGTCTTGAATAAAAACGGCAGATTTGGCTATGCGAGATCCATATGCTGTTTCCGGAGCATCTCCTGTGCTACGACCTCGAGCCGGCCAGGCTTGAGAACGGGTCTCAGGCGATGAATCGCTGGTTTAACAAGCCTCTGACTGTCTATTTTCAGGCTAGAAAGTGTTACTCTAGTTGAGATGTTTGATTTACGTGTGTCCATGTGAAGGTATTTCTTGTGCGTGCGTTCGTTGAGATGATATCAGTCAACTCGGCATACTAGGAGGTTAACATCGCGTACTCTGCCGAACCACGTTCTGAACTAAATGCTATACTGGTATTTACTAAAACTTCCTAAATCCAATGTGAAGTAAGAAGTACAAAGATAAATCAAGACCCCCAACTCCTGTGTGTTATAACTCGAAGGAACCTATATCCCACCCCCCGCCACCATCCAGCCCATGAGCGCAAGCCACCCGCCAGCAACACCAACGGTCAAAACAATCGCGCCAACACGATCCCCCGTCGTGATATCAGGCAACTCGCCCGCGCCCGTACTCTTATCCGCCGTCCCGGCCGACGGATCACTCGAGCTATTCCCGCCCGTCGTCGACGTCACGGGCGCAGAGGCATTCTCCGCCATAATCAGCACGGAGGACAACACATCCGTCGCAATAATCTGCTCCTCCATCCCGACCCACCCATCCCACTTGGATTCATACCAGCGCACGCCGCAGGTATTGTTGCTCATCCCGCTGCACGACTTCGCGGCCGCCTCCGCGGACCCCTGCAGTTTTTCCAGGATGGAATCGTATGTGCTGGGCACGAGGAGGGCTGTGAAGCCTAGCCAGCCCGAGACTAGCCCGCGGAAGAGGATCTCGTTGTTGTTGCAGGCTTCGCTGGGCTCGCAGATCTCTTGCATGATGTTGCCGCCGTATTTTGTTGGGAAGAAGCCGTCGATTAGCGCGTTGAGGAGGCCGTCTACGGCGGTTTTCCAGGTTGCTTTTTCGGTCTGGTGAGATATGTTAGCATATCGTGACTACCCAAGATCATACGGTAATTCAAGGAAACAGTGGAGGGACAACGCGTAGGCAGACGCACATAGTTATACATATACGCAGCCCCCGCAAGAAACGCGCCGTAATTATACGTCCACTGCGTATTCCCCTGCGTCGAGCACCCATCCTCAATATTCGTCGAGTCCGCAACATTCCACGTCTCATTATTCAGCAACGGCGACGACACGCACCAATCCCACACCGTATTCGCCCACTCGGCGTACGTCGAGTTATCCGTATACCGCGCCAGCCGCGCCGCAAGCTGGAACAGCCCCGCGTTCGAAATCGAATTCTTCATCGTGTACCCGGCCTCGTAGTTGTAGATCTGCCAACGCAGACCCCCGCCGCAGTTCTCCGTGTCCCAGCGCGCGACTTGCGTGTTGAAGACCCCCTGTGCCAGCGCGAGCCAGGAGTATCCGCCGCTTACGTCCGGCAGCTTGATTTCGGCGGCGGTCATGGCGGCTAGGCCCCAGAAGACTTGGTCGTCGTTTCCCTGCATCGCGGCGCGGTAATTAGCGGGATTCATTCCCATGTGGGAGCATGGACGTTGCATTCGATTCGGGGTGGGAGTGGGAGTGGGAGTGGGAGTGGGAGTGGGAGTGGACGCACAATCCAACTACTATAATTCGACGGCATATAATCTCCATTCCCGGCCTGCCACTGCATACCCTGGCGCACCTGCGGGTTATACGTGTCGTCGCCCGTATAGTGCCAGTACAGCAGCAAGCTGGTAAACAGCGCCGCGCCCTCCCACCACTTATCCGGGAACGCGCCGGGGATCTGGCCGGTCTCGTTGCCGTAGTACCAGGTCATTGACCCGTAGGCGGTCTTGCTGGCGGCGGACTTTATGGACTCTGTTTGGTGAGGAGATGGGTGTTAGGTGTGTGTTCGTGAAGTTCGGGGGCGGATCGTACCAACATCTGTGATGTCGATGTCTATCGCGCTGACGGTGGCGGAGAGACATAATGCCAGGAGCCCGAATGCTTTGAATATGCTTGTGCTGGATGTGTATAGCTGCATGGTTGGAGGCTGCTGCGGAGAACTAACTCCAGGTGAAGATCGCAGAAGATCCAGAAGATCCAGAAAATCCAGAAGATCACAGAAGATCACAGAAGATCACAGAAGATCACAGAAGATCACAGAAGATCACAGAAGATCACAGAAGATCAGAAACAGCGACAGCGACGACAAAACATAAATCCGCAGAAAAGATCCATCGATCCCAGGCAGTCGCGTTCGTGTCCCACTTTGGAGCGCTAGACGCTGGGTACGCGTCAGCGTCGAGTCAAGGCATCGACTACAGCCGGACTAGTAGCGAGCTTGAAGGCGACGAAGCGTTTTGGTTTTAAAATTAGGCTCGCTTGGCGCCAGTGCTTGTGTGGCAGACAAGATTGAGGAGTGAAAGCCACAGTCATGGGTGGGGACGCGGCCACGCACTGGGATTTTGCACGGTGGGGCGTTGTGTTTTGTGGTTATGCTGATGATATTTCACCTCGAGCGGTAGAGTGTAATTGATTGGCTATGGCTGGTTATTTCCTGTCGCTATGCAGGTCAAGGATGATATTTCATACAGTGACTGGTGCTGCATCCCTTTGCATTCTCACGTGCTTCTGTTTCGTGGGATGGGCCTAAATATAACTTGCAAGTGGGTGTGGGGAGGCGGAAATGACCTCTTCCATTGGTGAGAATATGCTGCGTACGCAGCCCCTTTTCTCGGTTGCGAAAGGAATCGTAATGCGCAGACGTCCCTATCTACAGTCTACGCGCTCCGGATTATGGGAATAGCATCGTGCTACAAAAGGTGCCTTCTTCCTGGTCGCAGTCACTCTCTTTCGAAGTTGGACATTGGCATCTGCCATCCGGACGATCGGCTGATGGATCGTCGCCCGCGAGCCAAGCATAAACAAGCTTAGACTATTTTATTGGCACTGTCTCAGGCTTATCCTGACTGTAGGGGCTGTTGTATTCACAATCGAGGACTGGTATATTCCATCGTGCAACATGTCTTCATGTCACTGGGCACTCTTCAAGCTCTCATACTCAGGCAGGTCCCATCCCTTGACCGGCTGGTCGCTAAGGTACGCTTCAAATAGATCCAGCCTCAGGCATGAGACAACCCACATAACCCAGTACAAGATACCAATAGTAAGCGGCGACCACTGGATCTTATCAAAAACACTCGGATCCCCGACCCCTTTCTGGATCTGGTTCATGAACGGTCGGAACTTCGTATCGTATGCTTGAAATGCCGCCGTATAAGACGCTTTCGCTTGTTCTTCTTCTTCAACTTCACCACCTGCCAATCCGCAATGCCTCGAAATCTCCCCGGCCAGTATATACGCACCGACAATGGCGCTGGAGGTCCCCATACCTGTACTTGCCGAAGGACAGTACGCCGCATCCCCGAGGAGCGCCACATGCCCCTTATACCAGGGGTCCAGCTTGACGAGACCCTGCGACTCACAGTAGAAGTCATCAGCTTCCATCATTGATTCGATGATCGCGTCCGCCTGCCAGCCCGCGCCTCGAAAGACTTCCGCAAAGACCTTCTTCTCCTCACGCACATCTCCCCTCTTGACACCTCGCAGTCTGTCTGTAACGCTCCTCCCCGTCAGGTAGACCTGGGTTCTGTCCGGATCATGTCTCCGTGTTAAGATGAACCGGCCCCCGGGTGCAATGTACGATGTCGCGAGATATTCCTCTCTGGCATCCATCGGTCGCGGAATCGTAAAATAAGCCGTATACTCATCGAGCGGATGAAACGCGTCCTCGACGTCCACATCCGGACCACGCATCATCTCCCTCGTCCGTGACCTCTGCCCATCAGCGCCGACAAGGATATCAAAGCGGCCGCTCTCCCCATTCGCGAATCGAACCTCAAGCCCGGTATCCCGCTCCTCGCATTCCTCAACCGACGTCCCAAAGACATACCTCACATCCCGCTTCGTCGCATCATACAGAATCCGACAGAGATCCACCCTCAGAATCTCAAACTCACTCGTGAACCCCTGCTGCTGCTGCGCCCCGTCGTTCGATTTCCTCGCGGGGAAGTACGCGCGCCGTCTACCGGAACTGTCCACAATCTGCATGCCGAGTTCCGGAACGGCCTTGGAGCGGAACGCGCTTTCGAGACCCATGCGCTTCAGGACTTCGATTCCGTGGCCGCGGAGATCGACCTGGAGACCGCTGGCGCGGAGATTCGGAAACCGTTCGAGGACGGTGACGCTGTGGCCGAGTTTCGAGAGCCAGAAGGCCAGCGCGTTGCCGGCGATTCCGGCGCCGGAAATGAGGACTTTCATTTTGTTGTTCCGTGGTGATGAATAGTGATATCAAGCGAAATGTTAATATTCAATGTATGATAACGTGCGCTGGTCGACTCTCGCATCTGTGAGAAAGAAGAACGGAACGAAAGGAGCCGCCGAGGGGCGGGGGAGAACTAGGCTAGTCGATCCTTTTATTATGGATTGGATGGTCCTTGGGGGCTACGGATTCGCCCTAGTAAAGCCCGAATATCCCGACGGCCGGTTATACCGACGACGGGTTATAGACTATGGTGCGAATTCCAAACAAACAATGTCCTCATATTTCAACGAGCCTTCAAACAGCGGTGGTGCCACCCCGTCGAATACATGGCGTCAATGCCAAATAACTCATGCAGTGTGGCACGGAACCTCGTAAGGTAGGCACAGGGCCAAAGCTATGAGGCCGCATGGATTATACCAACCTAGTGGACGAAACTGCCGGGCTGAAATGAACACTCGGTATACATGTTAATCATCCACACACACAACTAAGATACCACATTGCCATTCCATCGCGATTCCAATACCGAAATAGCACCTACTGCTAAGAAGGCTATAGGCCATTCGGTAGTTTAGCAAAGTCGACAGAGACCAGTTGCTTGGCGCTCTCCTAATGGGCAGCAGAGTATCTCAAGGGCCCTACGTCTATGGATGCTACGCATTTCTCTTCATGGCAACCCATCCAGTGGCGGTCACAATTCGGAAGGAGACCAGATTCATGGCCGTTGAGCAGTGATTTAGTTCCTTGAGCTTTATCAGGTTGCAGTTTTCTGCTTGGTTTTGTTACAGATGCGAGCCATGGAGTTCTTGTGTGTATTCTCGGGAGAGGTTGAATGTGCAGCACGAATAGTAATAGCCAAAACCAAGCAAACCACAGGCTAACCTTTTTTTATAGTGGGAGTGGTCCATGAATCCAACCTCCTAGGTTCCAGTCGCCAGGGTTGAGCCGCTCACAGTGCCATCCAGGTCCTTGTCCGGTAGGGGCTCCGTCTTCTCTTGTCTCTGGCACCTAGCGCTTCCAAACTAATCTCATAAGTAGTGCTTTCTCTGTACTGGTGTATTCATAGACAAGCCACCTAAACGTCTCGAGATCGTGGCCTGTCGCAAATTTTATCCAGCGTCTCGTCGTGCCATCATCGCCGCGTGAAGGCGGTAGTACGGTGTGTTCCTTCTTGCGTTCGCCTTCCCAAGTCTCATCCATTCCCTTCATTATGCTGTTTTTCTTGTCTTCCAGCATCAGCCCCGCCGCAGTTCATCAATCCATGGATCGGGCTTTTGCCGCGGGTTGTGGCTTCAGAGGCCCCAGAAAACGTATCCTCCCAAGCCCTCTCGGTGTTTCTCCCAGGAGATGGTACATACTGCATATATTTCATTGAACAGCGTTTTAGGGTATTATATGGGCACTCCAGTGACAAAGGGATACGAGTGTGAGAAAGAAGGTCCTATGTCTAGGGAATTGCGAGCAGTGATGCACTCTGCGACTGTGCCACCACATGGGCTATCAAGCTTTTTCTCTTGGAAAGTTCATCTTTGAATAGTCCTTTTCTCAATCAATCCTATGGCCTACTGACAAAACTCTATATCAGAGGCTGTGCTGGTCTGCCAGTTTGTCGCCGCTTGACTGATTGTCTAACTTTTCCTTAGCGAAGCTGGCCGACATGGGCGTAAATGCTCCTGCTGTCACTTCTCCCTCTCAATTTCCCCTTCACTTCACTTCACTTCACCACCCATCCGTCCTACGCTTCACATTCACTCTCTCAATATATAACTTCCATATATTACTCTGAGCAACACAGCCCCAACAGAGACGTACACCATCCAACACCACAACCATGCACGCCCTCTCAAAAATCACCCTGGCAGCCGCAACCCTCCTCGCCATCGCCAGCGTAACAACCACAGCGCCCGTCCCCACCAGCTGGGCCTCCATCCAGCACTCGGACGACCCCATCATTTCCCTCTGCATCGGCAACGCCGAGTGCCCCCGCCCATCCAACGGTCACGCCTGCAACGCAACGCGGGGCATCTGCCTCGAAATCAAAGAGACATGGGGTGTGCGGAGGTCAATATGATTGAGTTATCTGGGCTCTGTAAGAAGTGGAGGGTTCCTAGGCCTAAGCCGAAGCCTAAGATGGAGGGTGAGGGCGAGGGTGATGTTGGCGCCGCTAGTGTCGACGCTTCTGCGTTTGAGTAAACGGTGTTTGTGGGGGATACTTTGGGGGAGGAAGGGAAAGCGGATACACCAGTTACCACGACTATAAATTTTGATTGAGATGGGTTTGCCTTGGATGGGAACTGACTAAACTGTTTGTTTTCGTCGCTTTTTTTTTTTTGCTCCTGCTTCCTCGTCCTCTCGTTTTTCAACCGGCTGTTGCTACTTGATGGTGTCTTTCTTCAGAGGCCGCACGCCATGGTTCAGTTAGCGCTTATTCTTTTTTGTTTTGGGGTTCTTTTCGGAAAACGGTCTTGCTTGTATGCTTAGTTGCTACCCAAAGGGGAAAGGCATGTCCTCATGCTTAAAGGTGAATGATAAAGATATTCTCCACTATTTTGAGTATTTATCGATAAATCCTTGCCCTTGTACTACAGATCGCCTCCCCAACGCATTGCATCAGACCAGTACGAAAGTCAAGCTGGTAGCCTTTGGCCGAATTGGTTTCTCTATCGATGCATCAACTAGAATATGGGAACCAAAATGAAAGCCACATGTTTAGGACTGATGGGGTCATAAATCGAATCTTAGTCCAATAAGCGAGGCCATCTGCTTACTGGGATCTCTTTTTTTTATTGCCCATGTCACACTCCCGGCACCCTCCAGGCACCCTCCTGATGAACGAGGCAGTTGATCGCGGTTCAATCTGCTAGCTTGATACGCCCAGACCCGACTTCCATTGTAGCAGGGAGTAGTGCGAGCACCAAAGTTTACCTCAGGGATTTTTAGAAGTGATAGAAGCTGTTCTAGGCGTGAGGAGGAATACAACGCACGTATAGTAGTATAGCACATCTGTAGGGAAGCGAAAATCCCGGTCAGCGACAGATCTAACAGGATTAAGATGGCCTCCTCCCGCTGAGCTTAGTATCATCTTCAGAACGACGTTTCACCCAAGGGGCGGAGGTAGCGCGGTGGAACCAATACCACGTTGTAGGCCAGAAGGCCGGACGGTAGTCAAACCACTACACGAGCTCACTCCTCGCTGACGCCTCCAGGGACTTTTCCTCCCTTTGCCTTTGATCATCACCGGATAAATTGGAGGTCTTGTGGCTCGCGATGCACTTAGATGTGTGATTTTGCTATGCTAGTATACATTCGAGAGAGAAGCTGTTTCTCTTTTGGAGCTAGAACTCTTCATACAGTACACATGAGAACTTTGGATAATCCTTGACCGATCAGAAAATCCCAACCCAGCCCTGTCTACCGTTACTCCCAGTCCCTCATAAGCGTATTCGCCTCAATCTGCTTATCGAAATCCACAATATGCGTCGAATGACACCACGGCTTAACCCTCTCCTCCTTCCGAATCGTCCCCGCAAAGAAAGCGCACCACCCGAGCCTCGGATGCACCCGATTAATCCACGCCCTCGTCTCCGAATGAATGATCCCCTCAAACCCCTCGACGCGCGGGTGCGCCCCGGTATTATCATACAGCGTCGCGAGCTGGATCAGCTGCCCGATGAAGGTGATCGTCCCGTCAACGCCCATATCCTGGTGTCGGATGATGGCTTCGGCGGCGGCCTGGGACTGGTCGGTCGTTGCGCCGAGTTCCTGGAGCACGTGCAGGGCCTTGATCCCGCCGTAGATGTCGAAGGACATGCGCGTTGCGGTGAGGTTTTCGGGCGCGGTGCCCAGGTCGTGCAGTAGGCAGGTTAGAGCCCAGGTTACGGGGTTGAGGGCTTGAGCTTCGTCTGGGAATTGTTGGGTTGCGATGGCCATTCCTGCATGCGTGTTAGTCTACTAGTAGGTAGGTAGACTGTCTGATGGGGGGTTGGGGGGGTGGGGGGAGCTGAGGTTGCTAGGAAACGCACCGTAGTAGTAGACCCGCATGGAGTGGCTGAAGGTCTCGGGGTCGAGCACAGCTTTTGCATATTGCACAGTTTTGTCAACGACGGAGTCTTCAGCGGGGAATTTGATTTTCTCGATGGGGATGGGTTTGGGCTCGTTGATGAATGGCTTGTTGGTGAAGATGGCGCCCGCATCGACAGGGACGGCGTTCCAGCCATTCGCTCCGGCCTCGTGGTCGCACATGTTGGTTCTGGGCTGGATGGATCAATAGGGACACGATTAAGTATAATTTTTGCTTCTGACAACTCTTACTCGTGGGCAAGGGGGGTTTAGATAGAAAAGCCAGGGAAGGGATATTGATGATTCATCATGATCTCAGGAGGCTTTTCAAATACATTGGACGCCCTTCAGTCGCGTCGAAGGCCCGAGAAACAATTACACTCTCGTCCAAATAGGAAGTTATATTTGGTGGGCCTGCCAGATTATGTGATGATGGATCACGGATGTTCTAGACGATCAAGGGTCCATCGAGCGAAGAGTGGCTGGAATAGGAAGTTGACTCTGGTGGGCCCTGATGCGGGGTGGCGAAGCCAATAATGGTAGGGTACCTCAAGGGTAATCCAGGAACATGAATGACATCACAAATTTCACATACTGTTCGAAGAGGTTGGTCCACATTCTAGGGCGAGACGGTTATAAACCTTTCATGTGGGCGGATCACTTCGACCTGGTTGTTCGGACATCGTTTCCATGGTCGCGGCAGGTTTGCAATTCCCTCTAGTGTTTGTGATACACAGTGCGTCTTGGACTATGGTGAGATTAATAGCCGGGAACTCCAAGGAATAATTTATAGCCAGATGCTGGGCATGTTGCTCGCCTTTTCTCGACTCAAGCTTAATAAGTTGCGGCCCCGCTGGGGATAAGTCTGGCTGGCAACCGATCAACCCTGGACCAAAAGCGTATAAGGTCTTCGAGGAATCTATTGTTGCTTACTGCTCCAGTAAATTGATACACACAGAACCCTACTAGGTCGCCTTCAAAGGTCGCAGTGCTTTTTGACTCGATACCCAGATATACTCTCCAGACTTCCCAACCATATCTTCCAGCATGATTGCCCAGCAAGCTAGGATGTGGTGCATTGAAAGCAAATCTCCTAGCCCCACCGCAAAAGATTATCAGCAGGTCGTTAATCCACAGTGAGGACCCTTGCATATTTGATATCCGGTCTAAGCAGTGCTAGTGGCTCCCAGAGACTTTCCCGATCGCCACACGTGGGCTATAGTCTCTCTTGTCAACTTGACGGTGTTTCTGAAATATTGCATCCACACCAGGGTAGATGATAGTAGTTCTGCTAACGCCTTGCAGTCCCTTGCCACCAGGGAAACAGTTTACATTAGCTCTCGCACCGAACCTCTTTGTGAGCAATCACCCTCATATCATCGTTATATCCATCACGGGAACAGTTCCCGGTAGCTGCTTCAAGATCGTCTTCCAATATCAAGCGCAATATAAGTTACTCCACCAGATAAGCATAAGTGACCGCATCTATAGATCTGCAAACTATGATTGGTCAGTCGGAGGACGAGATCGGAACATTGATAATCCGCGCCGACTCCGTCACCCCTCCCTGCAACAGCAACACTCCGCTTACCCACCACGCAATGTTCCAGATCCCCTTACAGATCCAATCAATCACCGATCCACATGCCGAAAGCATGCTGGACATGCCGTAGCCGCACGATCCGCTGCGACGCCTCGCGCACCCCCTGCCTAAAATGCGAAAAGGCGGGTCTCGAATGCTTCGAGAAGAAGCCGCTGCGATGGGTCAGTGGCGTGGCGATCCGGGGGAAGATGCGGGGGCAGACGTATGGCGCTGTATCTGTATCACCGGATCCTTCGCTGAGTTCCGATGACGGCCGATTTGTCCAGGACAAGGCATATGCGAGGGCGGTTATGTTGGGAGACCAGGCGGATCCGCCCAGATTTGCGTTGGTGGATCCGCGTGTGCAGGGGCTGGATTGGGGGGTGAGGTTCCATGTTGACTATTGTGCGTATTCTTTTAGCTTGGAAGGCATATGGTTTATTGCTGCGTGTACTGATAAGGCTCCAGATAGTGATCAGATCTGCAAGTTGTATATCTTGCACGATAGCGATACCAACCCGTTTCGCAGTTTGCTCCCCTATGCCTTAAATAATGGGTCATTACTCATGGCGATAACCGCCCTCTCAGCACGACACATCGCTAATGCGGGGCATTCATTTGATCGGGCCGGGGAGGCTCTAACTTCTCAACGTGCAGATGCCGAGCTGGCAGCACTGCAGTCCAAGGCGCAAGCCATAGCTAGCTTGAAGGCAGAACTCGCCCTTCCGGAGCCTTGTAAGAAAGACACGATAATGGCGACGATCTTGCTTCTGATCTTTGTCGAGCTCCTTGAGTCCGGACTGGATGGCTGGAACTTCCATCTCAAAGGGGCCAAAGGTCTAAGTGACCTCTCTCAGTCGCTTAATCGGCCTGTATTGTCTGGCCATGCAAACAATTCTTCAGGAGAAATGGCCCAAGATGTACGGTCCTTCATTGTGAGGCAATACTCAATGTATGTCCATCTGCCGTCCATTGATGTACTTTCCTTCCCCTCCACTAACCGCAATAGAATCGATACGTTAGGCTCCGCGCTATCACATCCCACCCCCCGACTCGGAGAAACTTCTAGCTGCGAGGCGATTGAAGGACAGGAGTCCATCGTCCGCAGCTTCCTCGGCTGTCCCGAGTTCATCCTGAGATCGATACAGTTTTTCTCTAACCAGCGGCACCTCATAGCGGAATCACCACTGCATGCTAAGACCGCCACTCACACACATATCCACGACACGCTCGCGATGCTCGAACTAACCCAGACGTTCGATTCGCTGAAATGGGCCTCGCAATTCCACCCCTCAACCATGTCATCTCCTGCAACGGAAATAAATAATCTCTTCCTCTTATCCGAAGCGTACAAAACAGCCGCGCTCCTCTACGGCCGACAGGTCCTCACCCGCACAGGCGCACACATGGAACACGCGGAAACGCAGGCTTTAGTGTCGCAGTTACTAGGTGTCATTGCCGCCCTCAAAGCCGAAGACTCATTCTTCAAGTGCCTCCTCTGGCCGACATTTGTTGCTGGTCTTCACTGCCTCGGGCTGGACCAACAAGACCTCGTCACTGGCTCGCTGAGGAGGATCTGGGATCTGACAAAGTGTTTGAATGTGATTAGTGCCGCTGATATACTTAAGAAGCATTGGGAGCGTGTACTGGCCTCCGGAACAGCGAATCCGTGGACGGCTGGGCTTGCTGAATTGGATAGGCACTGGCTGTTGATTTGAGAGGGATGAATGGACGAATTAGATAAACGTACCTAGAGGTCTTTTTCTGTAGTAGCGTTATTGAGGGTTATGGTCTAGGCCACCTCATCAGAAGCTAGAATCGTGCCATTGAGAACCATTATCCAACACGATGCCATGGGTTCGTGCCCGGTTTGAGCTGAGGCCATGTCCTATGTTTACCAGACGCTAGCAACGTAGCCTATCCTTACTAAGTAGAGTACGTGCCACTCCGAGATAGTTGGGCGATTCATATCCTGCGATCGCCCCTGGCGCCCCTCGCTCGCATTTCATGCTTAGGGTTTGATCGGATGGGCTCTTACAGCGCACAGTTTCTAATGGATTTTAAGAATAGGCACGTGGGATAGGTGTCAGCGCTTATTCGAGTCTGGTTGTCGATGGTCTGCGTTACCTTTACCGACGGCGTTGCGGTTGTTTCTGAATTACTGTTTATTGGGGTTTCGCCGTCCTTTCTTGTTTGTACCGTGGTGAGCAATTCCAGCCAAGGGGACAGAATATATATCCCCAAGACAAGTGGCAACCAGTCCACCGCCACATCAATTGTACATTACTAGGCATCAAAATCGATCTTGATTAGCGACAGGTGTCCCAAAAGTAACCAACAAAAAGAAAAAACCCAACAGCTTCGCGTTCTCTGTAAAATAGGTGGAAACGAAAAATGGCGGAATCTGTCGAGGCGCAAAAAGAAAGGTCCATCCCGGGTTCGAACCGGGGCTTTCAGAAGGTTTGAAACCGAATCGTATCAAAACCTGACGTCCTGACCACTAGACAAATGGACCGGATTGTGATTGCGGGCCAGGAAAGAGCACCTATCAACCATGTGCCCAACTGTCCAAATATAGTACTGCATTCGCCACGGTGGCCCAGTGGTGTTGTCATATTTCTCGTCAGACTGAGGTGGGTTCGTTGCACCTCCACCTCCCAAACAAGCTTAATCCGAAGTCGGATGCGACCCCGGAAAATTGCTCCCTGCCTCTCATCACCTCAAGGTACGGACGACGCCGCTGACCTCGCAACGGCGGATTATTCTCTTTTCCTTTCTGACGTCCTGTGAATGCAGCCTCGCGACGACAACAACCAGTGCCTGCCAGCGCAGAGGCTTGCGGTACCGAGTAGATGCGATGCGATGCGCTTCCCCTCTGTGGAATAACCCCTTCCCCGCTCCATCATGGCTTCCCTCCCCTCCCTGCGTCCCAACCGGCCCCTGCCCGACCACCCCCCGTGGCCGCAAAGCCGCGTGGTGCTCCCGCCGCGCCGGAAAGTCAGCTTGGCATGCACCAACTGCCGCTCGAAGAAAATCCGCGTATGCATCCATGCTGTCAAACATCAACATTACCCAGATTACCCCGACCAGTAGCCGCGAGACTAACCATCTCATCCCAGTGCGACGGAACAACCCCATTCTGCTCAGAATGCATCCGCTCCGGTAACCGCTGCGCGTACGAAAACGTCGACAAGCGCAAGACCGAGACCTGGCGCGTCGCCGTCAGCGACCTTGAGCAGAAGAACCAGGAGCTTGAATCCACCATCCAGTCGCTGAAATGTAACTCGTTCCCTGAGGCCGTTGAGCGGCTGCGCCAGCTGCGCGGGGATCTGCTTCCGCCGCCGCCACAGCAACAGCAGCAGCAGCAGCAGCAGCAACAACATGAGGGGCACGAGGAGATGCCCGTGGGGACACCGGGTTTCAGCGATACGTCGAGTAGCGGGCTGAGCCTCGCTGCGTCGATAAACCCGTACCTGGCTGCGCCCGTCGAGCGACCGTCTGCGTCGCGACACCCGTCGGATGAGGATGAGCTCGTCGATCTGGGATATGCGAATCTACCGTGTGAAAACATGACGCGCCATGCTGTTAACGCGTTCCTAGGCTGTGGCTGGGCGCTGTTCCACGTCATGTCGCAGGACCTCGCCGACGAGCTAATACAGAAAATATACCGCCGGGATCCGGACGTGACGCGCAGCGACCTCTGTCAACTCTGCGCCCTTGCCGCTGTTGGCAGCCAATACTGTACGAATGAGATTCCGGCATTCGCGAAGGAGAATTACTACCAGCATGCGTTTAACCTCCTGGAAGAGTTGGAGAATGATCACCTGGTCCAAATGCGCGTGTTTGCTTGTCTTTCTGTGTATTTGATTATGCTTAAGAGTACGAGTGCGAGGACTATGGCTGGTATGTTTTTCCCATATTGTAGCAGCTGTTTGCTAACAGTCTCAGCGTCTGGCCTTAATGTTGCGCGGGCATATATGGGAGATCGGCTGCAGGATACTAATGAGGAGGGCCGGCTGGAGTGGACCAGAGTCTACCGTACATTGGCGTGCACCGAGTCGTGAGTTGGACACTGAGAGAACTTGGAATTAGTGATGTATTGACAGGCGCCAGTTGGCTATCGTCCACCCTCGGCTACGAACTCGGTCTGTGGGTAGAGGAGATAAAGCTGGTCAGTACCCTCTTTCCCAGTGGACGCAGGCGCCTCGCTAACCACTTCTCTTCAGATCGACGACCTGGCCGACGCCGAGTCCGCCATGAACCCCAACAACGAAATCAACACCCGGATAATCCAGCGCTACGTCTTCAACGTAGCCTTCCTCTCCGCACAGGTCTACGAACGCTTTCGGTTGTCGGACCGTCTATGCATGGACGACCTGCATGCACTCTCCGCCCAACTCGACACCTGGCATCGGGAACTGCCCTCGTGTTTGCACCTGAGTTCACTCACGTCCGGGGAAAGTAATACCTCGGAGTGTGTACGGCGGCCTCTGCTCTTCATGCATATGATTCATATCTCTTCGCATATTACGCTCTACGAGCGCGTTATGTATACGACCTTGAAGGAGGCGATGGGGACGTCTGATAAGCAGATGATCCGCGAGGTATTTGGGCTACCAGCGGACGCGATTCAGATCTATGGTTCGTTTGCGCAGCAGCTTGCGAGGATCATTAAGCTTCTCTATGATGAGGAGGCTGTTCTCGCTCGATGCTGGCTTACAATGTATGCACCTCCCTTCCTAATACTAGTAGAATCCACCCACCCGGTCAAGCCCAGCCAGTGGTTACTAACACGCTTCAATTAGCCACGCCTCCTTCCACGCAACAATCGTCCTCCTCATGCTCACAGCCCAACACCTCGCCCTCAGCGTCCCACAATCCTCCATACTAAAGGACATGGAGCACACCCGCGTGTGCCTAAAAGTCCTGCACTTCTGCGCAAACTACGACATTGCCGCCATGCGCCTCGTCGACATCGTCACCCCGCTCTTTAATCGACTGTGGCAGATAATTGAAAATCCCAACGATGTGCATAAAATCGCGCCCTCGTTTTCGATCTCGGATACTCCTGGCGCGCCGAGGCTTTCGGCTGGCCTGGCGCATGTTGTTCATCAGCTTGTTGCGGCGATGGGGTTGCGGTATCAGGAGGTTTGGGTTTGAATTTTTCGTTTCTTTTTTTTGCTTTTTCGGGTTTTCGGTTGGTTTGTTGGTTGGTCTCCGCTCTGGATGGTATGGTACCAGATTGGATGTGTCTCACGATAATGATAATGACTATGATCCATGTTTCTCATTCTGGGTGGGTGTTTGTTTATTGTGTTGCTTTGATTTCCAAGCTCAGGTATACTTTGCAGGCATTGTGTACGTTATACTGAAAGGAGATTACTACACTACAATCTCGGGTAGATGTACAACAAAGGCTCTGCCGCATCCGGCCCGTGTCAGCATCAAAGCTTTATAGTCCCGGCTCCTCTTTGCAGCTGTCGGACAAAGGTTTCATGCACTACAAATGTTTATGCTTTCCAAAAGGACTCTCGTCAGTATAAGTACAGTAGTAGTCTCGTCCTTTGGCTCCATCCGAGCAAACTATACAAATTCCTACTCGTTGACATTTCTATATACACTTCCTCTTTCTCGAACTAACTTATTCAAAATGAAGCACCTGCTGGCCAGTACTCTACTAACCCTCTTCGCCCTCGGGGCCTCCGCTGTGCGTACCGTACCCTCTTTCCAACCAAGCAATACCACCCAAAGTACTAACCATCTGCTCATATCCTTAGTCCCCCACAGACCCCTTCATCGGCGACCACGGGAAACCCGTCAAATGGGAAGTCTCCCCCTCCCCCGGCGCAGCCCCGGTAACCCTTAACGGAACCGTCGAGCAGGTCTACGCGAAACTCCTCGAGATCAACCCGAACTACGACGCGGACTGGGCCGGCGTCGATGAAGATGAGGATGTCGATGGATATCTTGGCTTTAACATGGATGATGAGACTGACACTGACCACCATCAAGATAACACTAACACAGAACGTGCCACCACCACCACCACCGGGACAAGTCTAGAAGCCCGCGGGGTGAAACCGCTCCACCAGCGCAAACATCTCACCTGCGAGGCATACCTGGACGCCTACCAGTGGCACATCAAGCAGGGGATCAAGTACCTCCGCAAAGTAAAAGGGAAGCCGTCGCATGGACCCGGAGAGTGTGGGCGCGTGAGCTGTTCGGGGAATTCGGGGATTTGGTGGTGTAATGTGGTGAGTATTTATTCATTCTCTTCTTTGAGGGTTTTCTTTTCCCATTGAGGATTGTCTGCTAACGCGCCAACTACTCCGTACACAGGATGCGAAACACACCAAAGTCCTGCCCTCGTACAATAACATCGCCGATGGCGCGCAGGTGATCCTGGATAATTGTAAGAGCGCGGGCGATGGCGTGCGCGGGCAGCTGGGACATGATGATCGGTGGACGGTCGTTGTACAGATGGCGAAGTGTTAGGGGTTCTCGAGACTCTGCCTTGCAATAATCTGATAGTCTGTCGACCTTGCTTGGACATCAGCGTGTTTGTCGCGCTTGGTTGGCCTCGGTTTACACTCCTTCGTGCAAGTCGCTAGAAGTAAGTTTGTCTTTCTCTACAGACTACGCTCTCTTTATAGCACTGCGCTATACTTTCCCTCTAGTCTTGCTTTGCTTGATGAATGGAATGGACATGGCTCGGTGAGGGGTTTACACTCATTTATCCTATATTTCATATGTTACGGCATCTCTGGCCTATCCTGGTTTACGATGTCTGCAAGTAGACTAATGACTTTCTTTTGTTACCGCGTACTCTTCTCCAGTACTTGATGCTGCTTACTTTAGAATGAGCAATCGTCAATATACGATATTGTGTTATTCCTAGCCTACTATACTAGGTACCATGTAAGATGGAACCCACTCTCCTGGACCTCTCAAGCGGGACTTTTGAGCTGTTGTTGGCCTGCTATTAATAAGTGTGTTGCGCGGCTTGTGGCACTCCCTGAGCTACTCTTTACTATGGCAATGGTGTTGGCATTGGCAATTAAACACCATGCTTCGCTTGTGTAGTAATCTTTTTAAACGCAAATATGAGGATTTCAGTGTTACATTACTAGGAGACCACACCTGTTCGATAGGAAACGCAGTTCATGTCCAAGGAAAACGAGTTCATTTTTCTCTACCAAGCTTTTAACCAGCCTATACAAAAGAAACCCAAGACACCAGAACACCACCAAGCAACCTCCTACTTAAGAGACAACTCAATACGACAGCAGCGGTACTAGTATCACTCCCGACTAACATCCACATCAACCGTATTCGTAACGTGAATCTTCTGCCCACTGCCACTGCTCCTCCCCTCACTCCGATCGCCAGGACTCCGATTCCCATTCCTATCCCCATTGCCATTCCCATTCGCATACCCATACCCATCCCACAGCGCCTCCTGACTACTCCTTACACAATCAACCTCAATCTCAACCGTGTTCTCATATAGCTCCGAGCCATGATACACCTTCCCCCTTTTGCTTCTACCCTTGATCCCCTTACCGTTCCCCTTCTCCGACCTCTCCATCGAATCCATCTCAATACCCCCGGAGCCGTGCGAATCCGAGTTCGGATCCCGCGTCGAGCGGTGTTCCTTCATGAACCCGAAAATCGCGCGGAGGGCCGGTAGCGAGAGCGCGATTATTGCCGCGGAGACCTCCGCGCATGTCCATGCGATTACGGGTGAGAAGTACCATGTTGCGTCGGATTCGTTGTAGATTGAGACGAGCATGCTTTGCATGCGGAGGATTGAGGTTCTGGGTTGGGTTGGGTTTGTTAGTTGGTTGCGTTAGGGGTTATGGGTAAGGGGAGGGGTCTAGGATCAGGGATGGGGAGGGGACGTACGCGACGGCACTATAAAACAATGACGTTAGCAAGGGTGCGTGGTATACTGAGAAAGAATGACTACGAGAACAACTCACAAAACCCCAAAACACAAAATGGCCAAGAGCGCCAACTTCCTCACCATCTTCGCCTGCAACCCCAGGACAATCTTAACAGGAAGCAACAGAATCAACGAATCACAGACAATCGTCAGCGCGCCCGTCGAAACAAACACAATCCTTGACCCCATACACGTCCCCTTAATGCTCTGATCCCACAGCGCCGCGAGCGGGATACACTGCAGTGCGATGATGAGCGTCTGCGCGACCCAGACGGCTGTGACGAACGCGAACGAGAGGCGCAGGTACAGGATGAAGGGCGGCATGGGGTTCAGGCGCGCGTAGAAGGCGAGACCCGAGACGCGGCAGAGCCACAGGTTGAACATGTAGACCATTTGCGTCGTTACGAGCCATTTGTACATGTGCACGAGGGTTCCGGGGGTCGTTAGGAGGGCCGGGAGGTGGCGGCCTGCGCCGTATTTTAGGATCATCATGCAGAGGGCCATTGTGGCCCAGCTGGTTAGCTGCGGACAGAGAGTTAGCAGGGGGGATAAGTGTAGGAGGATTGTGAGCTGGGTGGTCAAGTACCTGCGCCGCCACGATGAAAAAGTCATCCCAGCCCAGTTCGCGGATCAGGAATCTGCGCGCATACAGTCGGACGCAGACGACGACGAAGGAGAGAGCGGTGACGACCGCGACGCCAATGTAGGCTTGCGCCCTGCGGTCCTCTGCGAGGTACTCGGGCGAGTATTCCATATCCATTCCCTTGAGAACAACAATGCTTCGTTGGGCGTCTGCTCACTTTACATCTGCTCATCAACCCCAAAGCTCTCGACGACAGTCGCTGAAGATAAATGAACCTAGCAGACGATCATCTGCGAATCCTGGCTAGATCTGTCACATTGAGCCATCGTTCCGAGACGGCTGACAAGCTCCAAGGTCCATGTCCTGTTTGTCGTTAACTTCTGCAGCGCGTCCGTTGCTGGAACGTCCGCCAAGATGGATTCGTCGAATATTATGGAGATGACGGTTGAGAGTTGAGACGAGGGGGGCCGAGCCGCGCAATGACATTTGGTACCTTTGCTGCATGCGGCACGTCGAATGCTGCATGTGTCATGCGCGATATCGGTTGAGATTGCCGATTCCTGGGACTATAGCTGTATAGTTGTCGGCTCGATATACTCCAACTGTCGGGAAACTCTAAGACCGCGGTCATAGCATATGAAGTAGACTGGTCTGCTGTTGCTGCGAGATAGGGATGCAGACGACATGGCATACGTCAAAACCAAAAGGACGAGGGCTCAGATCCCCGCTTGAAGAATTCAGCGGGACAAAGCCGCATGGCCATGGCGCTAACGGCCTCGAACCCACTCGTCTAACGCGTTATGGCCGTCGGCCGAAGACACAAAGGTACGGCGGTAGATTGCAGCCAAGCAGCTGCCAGCGGGGACAGGGCCCTCGAGCTCATCACGGCGTTGTCCAGGACTAAAGACAGTTGTTTCCGAACCCTAAGTCAGACGGTCGGGACTCGGACCACCTCGTCTGAATCAAGGTTTCTCACCGTCCATGTTGTGCGACACATTTCCCCAGATCCTCCTGTCAACTGTCAATGACTCGATCCTCCCGCGGCCAGTGCGCCAACCCCCGCTGCCGCCCGCCGCTGTCAAATGTGTCCAAGCGGGTCCCGCCCCACTGTGTTTCGCCCGTTCAGCGACTCGATGCGACCGTTTGGCTTTGAAATGAAGTTCAAGCCCGTTAGACTCGTATATTTTGTGACTCGTCGACGGCCCGGGGGATGGACAAATCAAATCCCCCCTCTCGCTGCACACGCGCGAGGAGTACTAGACGAGGACTTTTGTATGGCCTGGTCTAGATACTCGCCTGCCCAGATGGTGCTGGTCACTGGTCAACACCTATCACCTCCCCCTCATTCGCCCCTATTTCTGCCTCTGTTCTTTGTTTATCCAGCTCATGTCGCTCCTTGAACCCGATTGACAAAGAACTTGACGCTCAAACTGACAATGTCGCCGTCCGTTGCGATGGCTGGAGTTGACATGTCGAGTTTACTCTTGTACCTCAGTGTGCATCGTCTGGGAGTGCTCTTTGCGCTCGCGATTGTGGTGCGTGTGCTTCATCGACGGTATTGGTCGCCCATCAGGGATCTCCCAGGGCCATTCTTTGCGTCGTTTGGGAGTCTTTGGAAGGTGTATCATGTGGTCAAGGGCCATACGGAGGAGGAGATCATCAAGCTCCACAAGAAACATGGTGCGCTTTGCAATCTTCAACTCTCTAACAACTCCCTAACCGTATAGGCTACTTTGTTCGCATCTCCGAGAATGAAGTCAGCATCTCTCACCCAGACGCCGTCAAGCAGCTCCTGCATACAAACATCCCCAAGGTACATTAGCCGACAACCCTACCCACCTCACCCACCCAATAACGCCAATAGGGCTCATTTTACTCCATGTTCAGCCTCCCAGACTACCACTACATAAACCAAATGTCCGAGCTGGACCCCGCGCGCCACATCCAGAAAACGCGCAACCTCTCCGCGGGCTTCTCCCTCTCGAACATCGCAAAGACAGAACCCTACATCGACGCCGTCCTGCAACTCTTCACAACCCGCCTCGACCAGCTCAGCACCAACGGTTCCCCAGTCCACTTCCACGACTGGTTCAGCTTCTTCGCCTTCGACGTCCTCGGCGAAGTGACCTTCTCGAAATCCTTCGGCTTCGTGCACTCGGGCTTCGATATCCGGCACGCGATTGCGAATACGGGGTTGCTCGTTTACTATATCGCGCTGATGGGCAACTACGTCTGGTTCCACTACCTCACGCTCGGAAACCCGCTCTTCTCGCGGCTGGGTCTGCAGCCGAATTCGCATATCTTCGATACGTGTCTGCTCGCCGTGGAGAATCGGAAGAGGAACCCCGAGGTCCGGCACGATATGATGCAGCGCTGGATGGATATCCGGGCGGCGCACCCGGAGCGGCTCTCCGAGCAGGATATCTTTGGCGCGGCGGTTGCGAATATTGGGGCCGGGGCGGAGACGATTAGTGCGACGGCGCAGACATTTATTTACTACCTCCTTAGGAATCCAGAGTATCTGCAACGAGTTCGAGAGGAGATCGATAGTGCGCAGAGGGCCGGGGAGCTTTCGAGGGTTGTGCAGTATGCTGAGGCGGCGAGGTTGCCGTTTTTGCAGGCTTGTGTATGTTTCCAATCCCCTTCTCTAAACTGTCGAGACCAAGAGAGGAGATA
This sequence comes from Aspergillus carlsbadensis, assembly GCA_025688815.1. Lineage (NCBI taxonomy): Eukaryota > Fungi > Ascomycota > Eurotiomycetes > Eurotiales > Aspergillaceae > Aspergillus > Aspergillus carlsbadensis. The sequence goes on along the minus strand of MU628196.1, from coordinate 203,122 downwards.
TGGGGTCAGAATGCGCTAACCATGTGCAGTTGAAAGAAGCGTACCGCTTCCACCCCGGCGTGTGCCACAACCTGCCGCGCGTGGTTCCTAAGGGCGGACTGACCATCGCTGGACGATATTTCCCGGAAGGAGTACGTACCCACACTATTTGTACTCGATCTTTCATCTTCTTGAGTACATTAACAAGCATAGATAATCCTGAGCGTCCACCCCTGGGTCATCCACCGCACGCCCTCGATCTTCGGCGCAGATTGCGAGGAATACAACCCAACCCGCTGGCTCAAGGGCGACACGAAGACCATGGATGCGTTTATGATTCACGTGCGTACACCACTCTACCCTTACCCTGCTCCCCTGCTTTACACCCCATCATATTCCCACTTAGCCTCGCGTAATCTACGTTCAGTCTATATGCTAACCAACCCCGCTGCATCTCTACAGTGGGGCGCCGGTTACAACATGTGTCCCGGCCGCAACCTGGCGCAATTCGAGCTAACGAAGGTTCTCACGACCGTCCTGCGCGACTACGACATCGAGCAGATCGATCCGAAGAAGGAGTGGCGGTTCGAGACGCGGTTCCTGGCTGTGCCGTATGGGTGGCCGTGTCGGATTCGGAAGAGGGAGGAGGGGCATGGAGTTTGAAACGGGTTTGGTTATTGGTTGTTCAGGCATTATGAATGATGAATTGATTTCGGGTTGCTTGTTGGTTATGTGCTGGGGGAGTATGGGGATCGGAATTGATCTGATACTCGTCCATGGTAGTTATCTGTAGTCGAAGCAAACGCCCTCGAAGGACCAACGACGACGACCTCGGAATTCTGATCCGCTCGCACATTTCCCTCAACAACCAACATTCTCCGTGCCATTGGCTGTATCGACACGGGGTTACTTCTAGTGGACTTCAATCTATCCTGCACCTTCCAGTCTTTAAATACATCGCGCGCGAGCTTCTATTTGCATACCGCTCAAAGACAAAACATTTGGTCACGGCTTGTAGTTGAAGCGGCCCAGTTATCCAACGAGCCAATGGCAGACAGACAGAGCAGCTTGATGACGTGGTACCTAGTACTAGGTAACGAATTGTCACTAGGTATAGTCGCGCAGGACGTCGCCGTCTTGTAGTATAGACCGTACCGCTCAGCCAAAAAGGTGTCCAGACCAGTTGATCAGTGCGGTCAGTACGTTAGCTCAAGGTAGGTTACTCCGGCTGACATGTAGAACTCGAGCTCCTTCTCGTGCTTCATCCCCACTACGTACCTGCGCCCAAAACGTACAGCTAAGCATAATACATACTGGACCCTCCTTACATGTAAATCAACAATTATATACTGCGATATCTAGAAAATATACCCAAGGCTGCTAAGGCTGCTTTTTGTAGCACTAGTACCTTGTACTTGGATACTACTGGGAAGGAACGAAAGACTCCTAGTACGCGAAGAACCTCTATAAGACCTTCCAGTCCTTGCGGACCTCTTTGACCTCTGCAAGGGCCCCTTATCTCGTATTATAGATTACGGGGAAGCTTCGATTAAATGTCATTATATCCCGTTCCTCTTCTAGAAATGTAGACCCACAATGCTTCCAGCAATAGATGACTGCTGGTAGAGCACGCCATGACATTTATGACCTGAGTGAGGATCCGGGATGTGTATTAAACAAACCTGAAAGCCGTCAATATTCAAGTCACCATCACTCCTATTGGTACCACTGACCTCACCGGGCATCGGTCTTCTTCACATCTATTGAAGACTATCTAGATCCATTCCTCGAATCGGTTCCCCAGAAGCGTGCGAACTCCCATGCCTTGCCCTTTTGCTTTCACCACCTGGCCGCGTAATACCTCTCTTAGCCTGGACGTTGTAACGTCTAATCGCGAGAAGGGGACGACTAAATGGCCTAGAAGCGGACTATGTTTGGCTAGAGCCTTGACCTTTACCAATTGGTACCACTACATGTCCAATGCCCGCCTAGTGACCACACGCGCGATACACCAGAGACGTCAAATTACTTTTCGTCTTCTTTGATTGCTACCTATCTATACCTCCAAGCTGTTCTCTTACTGCAAGGTTCGTACTGTAGACCTGTCCAAGCATGGTTCTCGTTCACCAAAATTAGGACTCTGCTTCCCCTCCGGCCTCCTCCACCACCCCCCTCGCTCCTCTTCTTTGATCAATCCATTGTCACTGGCGAAATTGCCAGCTCAAATCTCAATACCACCTTTGAGCTTTTGCCCTTGAACAAGGCATTATCCTGCTACAGGAGCCTCTCTATGCTTGGCTGGAAATGAACACTTTTCATAAGCAGAGCAGCATCTTTCTTAACCTTAATCTTTCCCCAGCGACTACGTTATCAAAATTAACTATAGGTGACAAAAATAGCAGCAACACAGCCATGCTGACGGATTACTTGATCCCGCCGCACGTTCTGTGCGATTCTCGAGGACCACTCATCAGGTATGGGACGGCTTATACGAAACATGGACTAATGATTTCCCATGGGGGCATCAGCGCCGGGCTTGGACAAGTTGGCGCGAACTGAAACAACGCAAAAAAGCGTTTTATAGGCCAAAGTGACCGAGCCGCCAATTGTCCCGCAAGTAAAGTCCGACTGAAGGAACGAGCGAACCTCCAGCAAGGAACCAACATTCCATTCCTTCGAGAGTCTACAGAGGAGCCAGGGGAGCCAGAGGCACAGGGATGAGAACCGGAACCAACACTTTCGTTTTCATTTCGTGAGGGGACCTTGCCATTAAAAGAACTATTAGGCGAGCGAAACGGAGTATCGTAGCATAAGGCGACGCGAGAACCTCCAAAAGAAAAGCCAGTATCCTCTCCAATAAGGCCACCCTTACGTGCACGAAGCAATAACCCTTCTCCGATTCGGCTCTTCTCGCGCTCACCTCACCTCGCCCCACCCGGAGTATCGCCGACCTTCAGAACTTAGAAGTGCCCCGGGCTGAAAGTGCCACCGCGTTTCCCGATTCCGTACGACGCGCCCCCACAGCGTTGCCGATGCTGCAAGGCCCAGGCTGGATCTGCAAAGTGTCCTCCTCGGATACCTACTTTAGCCGGTCGACGTTGAGACAGCGATATCATTGAGTATTTTTCTTGCAAGAGGGTACTGTAGAGGGTAGATACCTGCCGAACACTGAGACTTGAGTTCGCCGTTATCCGCCACCAAACTGCCGTCCAGTCTCCTCGGGGATGTATTTAAGAAAGCGAACGACAGCAACAACATTCTGATCCCAAAAATAAAGACCCCCGTCAAAGTTTTTTTTTTTCCCGGAGTATTTCCAACCCCCGACGGCGGCGCGCCAACTCCGGCTGACCGCCGTTCGCAGAGGATCAATAAATAGCCCGCTGGGTGTACCTATTATTGCTTTTTCTGCTGCATAATTGTGGGTCTCGATTCTCGAGACACTTGCAAGTTGAGATCGGGCCTGGACCTGGATGCGGACTATTGCATAAAGTAGCCTAAGCTAAGCTCTACCAGTGCCGATCAGATCGCTGGTGCATACGCAGTACGCAGTAGCGGTTTGATTCTTCAGGGGGGCTCGGCGACGCGGTGTGAACCGGTGAACCAGGTGCTTGGGATTGGGATTGGGATTGGGGAATTGGGATGCGTCGAGTTTGGCGAGATTAAGCGTTGTGGCGGGATTCTTCAGGATATTTTTGGTAGTAGGCGAGTGTGACAAGGTACGCTGTTGATGCTCGATATTTCGGGGGTTGAAAGGTGAAGTTGGGCAGCAAAGTGCAAAAAAAGTCTATCCTATCATTACATTCATATCGCTCACGATGCCTGGTATCTTGGTATCTAAACTCCAAAACAAATCTAATCTATTTTCCCAATCGCAATCCCAATCCGACAAATCCCCAATCCCATATGCAAATAGTCAATAGCCTCTAATAACGCCCACCTCCCTCGCAACCCCCAAAACCTCCTCCACAACAGCGCGCACATCCCCGCTCCGAATCGGCACTCTGTGTTCGCCCTCCCACTCAATCACGCGTGCACTCCCCTCCTCACACCCATACTCCAGCAGCTCGCGGTGAAGCGGTAAGCCCGGATCCTTTGTCCCATGGACATGGATGGTCGGCAACGTAAGCGTCGCCGGGACGAGGCCGTAATACGCCATGTCGTCGTCGGGCGATAGCGAGACCATAGGCGCGCGGCCGGCGAGGAGGACAGCGAAGCGGTAGTCGATTTGGGAATCGTATCCGTGGCCTGGGTTATTCTGTTGTCTGAGGAGCAGGGACGCGGCCATTTTGGCGCCCTGGCTGAATCCCATTATTCCGATGAAGGGACCCGAGGCGCCGAGGGCGTTATCCGCGTTCATTGCGGCTGTGATGGATGATTCGATGCTCGATATGACGAGGTGTGAGGCTGACTCTGTGTCGCAGATGGGGACGGGCCCGTTGTGTGGGCTCCCGCTCATCCCGTACCCCGGCGGGAACCAGGCTCGGAACGGGCCCCATTTCTCGTAGACGCTTATTACGTCTGGTCCGGGCGTTGTGAAGAAGGGGGCCTCGGCGAAGACGAGGCGGAAGTAGGGGCCTAACCGGGCGCGCAGGGCGCGGCACTGGCTGCGGAAGATGCGAGCGTTGGTACCGCCGCCGTGGAGGCAGAGGATGCGCGGGAGGGCGAGGGAGGGGTCTTTTGGTGTTGGCTTTTGAGATGGGGGTGATGGGAAGTAGGAGTGTTGTGGGTGTGAGTGTTGGCGGATCTGTGGGGTGTGTGTTGGTGTGGGATATGTTGAGGATGAGGCTGATGTGGATGTCGATGAGAAGGTGGATGTCGAGGAGGGAGTTCTCATCCACGGGTTGAGAGACTGCGACCACGGCGCCCAAGGCTGAAGCGTTTCGAGCATTGTGGAGATGAAGGTTGTATAGATAGAATACACAACACAAAGAGGGTGGGAGAAGGTGAGGATGAATGGAGCAGTTCAGGTCCTACCGTGCAGCTCCTGTACCAGGGCTACTTATATGGGAGCCTCCTGGAGGTTATAAGACAGCTAGATCCAGCACTGGCAATATCGGGCTCATCCTCACCGTGGGTCCACCACGGCAGGAATGTCAATAATACTCTGGACCCTGAGGCCCACGGCATCCCCGTTATCAGGCCTCTCGGCCTTTCTTTGCGGCGCAAATAGCCCGGGTCTGGTCCCGGCCGCTGAGGAAAATTCTCGCCAGCAGCGGCAGCCGCCGCGATAATCTCCACCGGGATGCCCTAACCCACCGTAAAAGGATTTCAGGCCTCCAGCTTCAGGGCAGTGACTCAGAGCTGACGTGTCCAAGCCAGATCCAGCGAGACTCAGCCAGACTCAGCCAGACTCAGCCTCGGACTCCGGACAAACTGGGACGCAGCCCTCTGCGGGATTCTTCAGATAGTCCTGAAGGATGCGCCCCCAAAGGATAAAAAGTGGAGATCGGGACCCCTCGGGCGCGGGTGCAGCTTGGCCTTAAGGCTTATTGAGCTGGCATTTGTGCTTATTTCGCAGTCGATGCAATGGACGAGCCCTGCGCGGTGACCTGTCATCCAATTGACCCGTCTTGTCCGCTGGGGGTTTGCCGACACCAACGCCGGGCTGCACTGGCGGAGCGATATTGGTTCTCCAGGCCGGAAATAGCAGGAGGGGTATTGTTCGGTGTGAATGGCTTTCTTCGCTGTCTGTTTGTTTTCGCTGCGCGCGGTGGCCTATGGGAGCGCCGCGTGTCATGCGGATATCTGAGCCAAGCTCTCGTATAAGATCGTGGTAGGCTTGGGCCAGATGGCTAGCGTTGCCATTTCATAATCGATTCCACATAAGTACCGCGCTATACTGTTACTGTCCACAGCTGCCCACACATGCCTCAGGGACCGGCGACGAAACGGCCTGCGCGGCAGCAGCCCGGCCTCGCCTGTGAAGAATGTCGACGGCGAAAGGCCCGATGTGATCGCGCGCAGCCCCAGTGCGGAGCGTGTATGATGACCGGGCGTGTCTGCATCGTCAATCACAATCGCCATCGACGGGGCCCCAAGAAAGGTCAGCTCAAGGCATTGTATTCCCGGCTCGGTACGTCGACCAAATCTACCAGGATACACATCTACTGACATCATCGCAGAAGTCCTCGAAGAGCAGCTGGTCGTGCAGGTCGAGAACCTCCCAGCAGACACCGAGGAAGCCCTCACCCGACCGTCCAGCTCAAGTCAGGCCTCTCTTCCAGATGAAGACCATGACGCTCCCCCCGAGCTCCCATCAAGCTCATCATTCGACACCGAACCCATGCTCTCATCCCCAATCCGCGACCGCCAACGCCCATCAACCTCCCAAACCATCGAACCCATCCCCGTCTCCTTCGCTCCTCCAACCCTCGCCCGCCTCGACGTAGTTCACGCCGACCTGTAAAGCCCCTCCCCAACTCCACAACAAACCCACTAACAAATCCCGAGAGATCAGTTATACTTCGACCGCGTGCACCCCATCGCCCCATTCCTGCACCAGCGGCGGTACTTCACCTGGGTAAGCTACGAAACGCCGTCCCCCGCGTGCTCCTGTCTCCGCTCCGCAATGCGCACCATCGCCGCCGCAATGTCCGCGCAGTTCCGCGCGCTCGCTGAAACGCTCTACGCCGAGACCCGGGCCATCCTCTCCCGCCTCGACGGCCTCGAGCGCTCGCCAGCGGCGCCGTCCATCGAGCAGATCCAGGCCCTCCTCCTCCTCGCCCACTATGAGTTGCTCCGCATGGATGAGGGGACGGCCATGGTTACCGCGGGGAGGTGTTTTCGGCTGATTCAGTTGGCGAGGTTGGGCGAGGGCGATGCGCGCGATGCTGCTGAAGCGCAGGGCGTATCGGTGGGCGGGCAGATGGCGGCGGCACCGGGGTTGGCGTGGAATGAGGAGTTTGCGGCTGCGGAGGAGAGGAGGAGGACGTTTTGGGTTGCGTATTGCTTTGATCGGTTCTTGAGCAGTCGGCGCGAGTGGCCGCTGACGCTGCAGGAGGATGCGGTGCGTGTTATATCTGCCGAGCACGAGCGCGCGGTGGTCGTCGATGTGAAGGGAAGGAGCGAGCTGACGAGGAATAGATCCGAACGCGCCTTCCACACCCGGAACAGACCTTCCAGACGACGCCCCTCCCCTTCCTTACGCACTCTCACTCTCAGACTAACCCACACCCACACCCACAAACCCAACAACCACCCGCACCCGCACCCCCAACCCTCCACGAAGCCATAACCTCCAGCGGACACACATCCCTCCCTCCCTTCAGCGAATGCATCGTCCTCGCAACGCTCTACGGCCGCGCAATGACGCTCCGCCGGATGGCAAGCGTACTACCAGCCTCCGAAACGAGCGTCTTCTGGTCGCGGCACAAATCGCTTGCGGCGACGATCGAGAAACGCACGCAGTTGCTCGCACGCAATCTGGCGTGCCCAAATACACTCGTTGATCCGATGGTTGTCTTTACGCATGTCCTGGCGCGCGCGACGGTTGTTTATTTGGGTGAGGTTGCCGAGGGAATTGAGGGTGGCTCTGGGGCTGGGATAGGAGGGGCAGCAGCAGGAGGAGGAGGGGAATGGGGCGCGTTTGGGTCTGGGACGAGGAATGTACCGGGCGCTGGAGTTGGAGGTGAGGAGTCCTCGGTTGTGTCGTCGGCGCAGAAGCTGGCGGCTGCGGCGTATACGCAGCGGGCGTTCCAGGCAGCCAGGGAGATTGTTCGGCTCGTTCAGGGGATACGGCCTGTTAGTTGCTTCAAGGTTCGTCTCTCCCTCCCGCCCCACCGTCCTTCCCTTCCCATGTCCCCAAGCTAGTCAGGGTCTAGACCTTGTAGTAAAGAACCTTATACTGACAGAAACAGGCCCACCCCTTCCTCCCAAACCCAATCTCGCGCGCAGCCAACTTCCTCATCTCACATAGCCGGCTGACAGACTGGGAATGGGGACGATCGACGAATGAGACGGGTCGCGAAGTGGAGGAGCTGTTGGGTGTACTCCGGGACCTACGCGCTACGAATAACCTAGCAGGGGAGTTATTGGGCGAGCTGGAAGGGGCCCAAGCTGGGATCCAAACGACCGTGGGGATGGCAAAGGGGTTTGGGACGGGGATTGGCAATAGTACTACTCGAGGAGAGACTGCGTATCGCCATGGACGTAACCATAGTGGGAATAGGATAGGCGGGATATCTTAATTTGCAGACGTGATACAAAGGAATAGACTTCTGGGGTGCGGAGTAGAGCGAGATATACTTTGGCTTTCGCACGGACTCTGACCTGTCATCGCCGACAATCGTGTCGAGCATCGGGTCTGAGTGTATCGTTGAGGGACAGGACCGGGGACGCAAAAAGTACCCAGTGCAACCCCCTGATGGCGGAGCAGGACGACTATGCCGTGTATCGAGCACTTCATCACGCCTAGATACCCCCGTGGGAGAACCTACGTGTATGAGCTACAATTTCTCCATCGTTCCCCGCATAGTTTGGTTGCTGAATCCGCGATCTCACCCAATATAAATCTCGCACCTACTGTGGCAAAACCCACAAAACACCCAAATTTACAAAGCCTATAGACAGAATAGTCGCGTAAACCAGGACTCAACAACCAGGGACCAAGAACTAGTTTTTACCAAGAACATCCAGCCATCCAACCGCTCAAAAAGCCTAACTGCAACCCTCGTGACGTTGGAGATATCACCACACGAAGAACCCTCCTTTCGGCGATGCGCAGCCCCAACACACATTGACTACGAAAACCAGACCATCCAACCGCTATGAAAGCGTAACCTAAACGCACCCCTCGATGCTGGGGATATCACCACATCAAAGACTTCAAAGTTCAACCCTCCTTTAGGCGATGAGCAACCCCTCACACCGTCACCGTGACAGTAAACAACCCCAGCCACACCAAATAGCCAGAGGCTAATGAGGCCCACGACGCCACGAAAACCCGGTATTTAATTCCGGGGGCCAATGGTGAGCCCTGACTCGTTCGACTCTTCTTGACACATCGCGACGCAGAGGCTCGAGCCCAGAGCCCAGACCCAGAAGGGTCAAGAGGCTCCCACTACGGGCTGTGGAGTACGCGACACAGTTGGTTATCTGTCATCTGTCATCACACCGCACTGCTGCGACTCCTCTACAACAAAGTTCAACAGCCAATCGAACGTATTATCGATGATACCCGATATAGTGAAAGCTCTGCGCTCGTACCAAGGACCAAGTCCCAAGTACAACGCCATGGCGACATCAAATTGAGTCGGCGACTCGCTCTGAACTTTGAAGTTTGAACTCGGCGGACTAGGGGCGGCCTGGGGCTTGGATGGGTAGGCGACGTTGGCAGTTGGCTGGCTGGCGTAGGCGAAATGGCCTTGTTGGTCTGTGTCTCTTTCTTTGTCTCCAGACTCCAGAGTCTTGTCTCCTACGTACCGAAGGCTCCGAAGCTGGAGCCTGGAGAGTGCAGACTGCGGTCGGGAGTTTGAGGTAATTGCAGTGCGTGGGTTGTATTGGAATTTGGATCAAGGCGTGGGTCGCCCAAGACGGCACGAGTGATAGTCTCGTCTAGTTCTGAAACCGAGCACCGGGCACGCCAAGATGAACAACCGGGGATGGAGGTAAGGGGTCTCGTCGATACGAACCGTATCCACATGAGGCGCTCCAGTCTCCGACGTCCGTAGGCTTTGAGATACTCCGTCCTCAACCCATCACCACAATCAAAAGCACCACAACCTCACGCAGCCCCGATTTGGATAATTGCAAGCGACACGTACCTCGACAAACGCATCTCAATCCCAATCTTCACCAAACAAGGCAACCATCGGCCCCTCGAGCCCACCAGCCGGAGCTGCAGCTCCGCCCCTCCGCCGTGCAACCTGGAAGCGGGAAAAGGACTCCGAAAGCCGATGCACCGACCCACCTCGACAGGCTTGTGAGGTCTGCAACCGGAGTTTCCCTGCCCGGCAATCCATCGACATTCATATTCATTTCATTAGTGCCGGGCCATGAATCGATTATCGATCCCAGGGAAGGGGTTCCCGCGGTTGCACGATTGCACGTTCCAGCTCGCTGCGACGGATGGGATCGGATTCGGATTGGGATCTAAGTTCCAACGGATTGGGTGGGTTGGGAGACTGAAGAACTGTTGGAGGTGGATGTCAAATGGATATTTGGAATTGAATGCGTCGAATGCGAATTGCGAATTGCGGATTGGTATGCCCAGCTTCTGGTAGTATGAGTAGTATGTAGAGGACTCCGTACTAGTTGTACTGTACGGTGTACCGAGCACTTGGCGCTGGGCATCGTGCGACGTGACCACCCAACGTATTCATCCCATTGATCCCATTCAACCAATTCCAGAGCCCAGGGCGAAGAACCCGGACGTTTGAAAGCATCCACTAGCAACATCCTAATCGGTTCCTGGTTGCGCCCCAGCCTGCGGACTTGGGAACCTGGTTAGACTTGGCTAGCTCTTTCGTCCACTGTCCATCCCCAGCCGGGGATGTCGTCTGATACGAGACTGATAGTCTGATAGTGCATACTCTGTACCCACTGCTTAGCGAATAATTTCTCCGCAAAAGCATCCTGCTGAATCTGAATATGATACGTAATATGAAACAAACCAAACCGGGAAATGAACTGCTCCCGGACTTATATTAACGCGAGACTAGGTAAATGGCAAACAACATATGGCTAGCTGACTGACTAATAGGAGACAATTATGGGGTATTTTGGTAAGGACTGGTTGGATTAGTGGGTTGAGTGGGTATAAATCGACATATAAGAGACGAGGCCGCCCCGTCGTTCTCGAGGAGACTTTGATGTGAAACAAGACGAAACAGAACAAAACAAAACAATTTGGGGAAGTGATTCTGGTGAAAAGAGCCGAGATGAGGGGAATATGAAAGATATCAATCAGAGCATGTGCTGTGCTGTGCTTTGCTGCTTCGACAATTTGCCTCCCAAGCTTCAACGCGGAATTCGTGCAAATAATATGCTGAACTGGCTGGTACTGCGCTTTGCTGTGCTGTGTCGACGATTTCTATTCCTCCCGGCAACGCAATAGACGTACTTGCGTTGCGAATAATGTGCTATGCTCGCTTGACTGACGTGCCGTCTGACGTTCGTGATGGATGCCTCTGATGGCTGCCATGCCATGCTCACCCTGGCGGCGGCATATGCCCCTGCGCCCCGAAATTCACCCCCGACAGCGTCTGCAGCCACGCCTCATTCCCATACGCAAGGCTATCCACCAGCTCGCTATTCATATTCATCCCCCACTGCGACGGCAGGCTCTGCGCAACGCTGTGCTGCGACGAATTACTCTCCGCCGGCCCGCCCGCCACGCTCCCGCCGCTCCCGCTCCCTGGCCCACCCCCTCCCCCGCCCATACCACCTCCACCACCTGCCATGACACCGGCACCACCAGCGGAACCAATCCAAGCCGACGTAGACGCACCGGGCGACTCATCCGAATCATCCCCAACAAGCTGCTCGCGCAACCACGCACGAATAAGCTGCGAGAGCCCCGCAACGCGGCCCCAGAAATAATCGCGTTCGCCGGCGCGGAGCGCCGCCTCAGCAACCTGGTCGACGCGCAGTCCAACGGACTCGACAATCTCCAGCAGACTTACCGTCTGCGTGACGACCTCGGGGTTCCACTGCGGATCCGTGTACGTCGACAGGCGGTACAGGTTTACGAGGGCGCGCGCGAACTGCGTCCAGAGGACCATCGGCGTGGATGGGTAGTCTGTCGGCGGGATGCGGTAGAAGGTTTCGATCCACGATTGGATTGCCGCGAGCGTGCCGCGCATGCATTCGATTTTTTCCCAGCTGGAGGCGCTGGAGGGTAGCGTTGGTGGGGTTGTTGTGTGGGTTGTTGTGGCGGGGGTTGCGGGGATTGGGGACGTTGTGGGGGTTTCGAGGGAGCCTTGTGGGACGAAGGCGCTTGTGTGGATGCCGAGTTCGATGTAGTGCAGGTGGAGGATGAGGAGGTCTGTTTTTCCCGTCTCTGTTAGTACTTCCCTTCTTGTTCTTCTATTCTCGGCAGGGTATACCTTTATTTGGATGCACGACCGGTAAGGAATTCCGCAACACGTCCAGCTGCGCCCGCCACGAGGTGAGGAACATGGCGATGGGGAACGGACCCTGGTGGTCGTCTCTCGCCTGCGTCGCACGCTGCCCGAGGAGCTGCAGACGCACGAGCAGCGTCAACGACTGGTCATTCGGATGCTCAGGGTGGGCCTCGATATTTTTGAGGTATCCCTCCATCTGTGTCGTCCAGCGCATCGGGTCCATTTGCGTGAAATACGTCGAGTAGCTGGTCGTGTCAGTTTCCGGCATCTGTCTGGTGACGAACGGCGGCATGCAACTTACATGGAGCATAACAGGAAACAGCCCAGTGCTCCGCGCTGCTCTTCCATTGAGCGATGGTCTGGGTTCTCGAGGCCCGTGCGGATCGTCCTACCGCCGAGGAGCGTGATAACATGGCTATCGGGCGGCATGCGCTTGTTCAAATGCATATCGTACGCGATGGACAGCGCGATCTCCATGAGCCGCGATATCGTCGGGCTCATGTGCAAGAACTGATCATAGCTCCAGGCCGCATACGTCAAGACGCCGAGTAGCAAATCGATACTCGACCTGTTCTCGACAACCGTAGCTTGCGCGAGGATCGTCTTGAACTGGTGCGCGCGGATGCGCTTCTCGCCAAAGGAGCGCGTCGTGACGGCGCAGATGGCCTGCCAGAGAAATGGCCGCTCGGTCTGCAGGTACTGCGCGGAGACGGTGGGGGGTAGATAGATGAAGGGGCAGAAGCGTAGCATGTGGTCGCGGAAGAGGGCGAGGACTTCCTCCGGGTTGCGTAGATCGTCGGGGGCCAGCGGGTACGCCGAGGGGAGGCCCGAGGGGGGCGGCATGAGGGGATCGGAGGGGGAGGGGTGGCCGTGCTGCATGAGGCCGGCGGACGACGAGGGCAGTGTAGTCTGCGGCGTAGCGGGACCGACGGCGGCGCCGGGCGGCGGCATGCGCTGCTGCAGGAGGGCGAGGAGGCTCTCGTATTTGGATTCGAGCTGCGCCAGGCGCATGCTCTGCGTGCGAGAGGAATTGCGCCGGCGGACCGAGTCGGAGGGGCTACACTGTTTTTTCAGGCGATAGCATCTGCACAGATGGTGAGGAGGAGTCGGTGCAGTAAGACGGGGATCTGGCTGGCAGCAGCGGGACGCACCTCTCACAGCCGCCGTCCGGCCGACTGACGCACTTGCATTTTGCCTTGAAGCAGTTGCTGCAGGCGAGGCCGTAGGGCCCTCGACCGTCCATGGTGGAGGCTTTAAAGGGAGGCAAATGAGGGGATCTGGGGGTGGGCTCCTCTCTTTGGGGGGGGATGGGTGGGTTCGCGACGCTCACACGGAAACGGAGGCCGATGCAGGGGCCACACCTGGTCGCTCTACGCAGGCAGCCGGTGCTCACTGGTCGGGAGATCAAATCCAGCAGCGAGTGAGCAATAAGAATCGGCGATATAGCATTCAAAGAACCCTGGGATACGACAATTTCCCCCTTTGACGGTCGTCCAGGCGAACAAAGAACTGGCCGCGAGGGGTCGTCACGTGGTTTTCTCTGCTATGCTGCCATAACCCGCTGACTCACCATTTATGCTCCAGTGCACGTTGTGAAAAGTGACGAGTCGCTGATTACATAAGTCTGTTTATTAACTCACGGACGAATCAATCCTGCGCGTTGTTATTACTGCTGTCTTGGTGGCTGTCACATCACAGTCTGCTCGAGTCTAGATCTCGTCCTTTATTCACGCCTATCCACTCAAGTCTGGCCTGTCCACTCAAGTCTGGAAAAAGGCCGCCCAGCGCGTCCGCTGAGGCTCCGGCAAGACGCGTAGGCACCAGGCGGACAGTCCCCCTTTCAACTCAAACTCATCCGTCTTCCACTTCTCTGCCAGTCGGTCCTTCCACTCCTCAATCCAGATCACTTCCCTCTCCCCCTCCGCCGAGACAACCGACACCTTCCCCTCGTCCACCATCTCTGAAGGGCGGAGAAACCCTCCGGTATGACAGAATTCGTGCTCGGCGACACAAAGACTGAGAGGCCCCGATGGACCATCCGCAGACTGCAGCTCACGGTAACACCGGCGGCACAGCGCCGTCTGCGGGCACGAGCGACAAAAGTACCAGAAGTGGATAATGGCAATACCCGTCCAGCAGTTCGCGCATTCGCTCAAGTCGTCGGCATACCCCCAGAGGCCCAGCTGTTCCGGGTCGAAATCATCATCATCATCGTCATCATTGTTGTTCTCTGTGGGTACATCAATATTCATTGGTGATCCGGCTACTACTTTCTCAGGCGCATTCTGGACAGTCCCGCCCGGCCGGGTCACCTTGTCATACTTGGCCAATCGCTGCTGGTCGGACACCTTGACAAGATGCAAAACTGCCTCGCGGTCCTCCTGGCTGTCGGGATCGGCCACAAACGTTGTGAACAGGCTCCTATATGCTTTGTCATCGTTCCAGGGGTCATCGTCGGACAGCAAGGCGAGGCAGTGTTTGACGCGCCAACGAAGGACCTCTCGGGCATTCTTCATGTCCCCGTGGTTCCGGAGCCACTTCGAGAGGACCAAGCAAGCTTCGCTGGTCTGATCGTCGGAGTCCAGTGCAAGGGGGCAGCGCTCGCTCGGGGGGATGTCTGGCTGCTCTAGGCACAAGCTCACTAAGTGGGTAGTTGACCACGCCTTAGGGACTCGGTCGTGCCAGTATTCATCATTATCGTCGTCATCAACGAGGCCGGCAACAAGGCACCATTGGTCAACGCCGAGACTCACGCGGCCTTTGGTGAAGAGTACAGTTGCGAGAAGACATCTGACTAGTGGAATCCTATCCGGAGCCACCGACCACGTATCAGCTGCCTGCAGGGCAGAAGAAAGCCTATCCAGATGTGCATGATCGTCGACCGTGAGAGCATATTGAAGGACGCGGTAGATTTTGCGGCCTGCGTGTTCCAGACTCCGGACTATAAAGCCCGCAAAGTCCTTATATTCAGTGCGGTTACTGCTCCGGGTCTCGTAGAATTCAAAGGCAAGTTCCATCACTCGCCGAAGGTGCTGCGGCTGGTGTAGTTCGAGAAAGATGCCGAAAAACGAAGAGAAATCCGGGTACCAGTTCTCATCATCCTCGTCTTCTATCGTGGCCAGTCTCCAGGCTTCGTTCGCGGTTTCCACTGCCTCGCCCGTCCGCTTCGCACGATGTTTCAATCGTGCTAGATTGAGCAGCTGATCCGCTTGGTTATTTAGCACATAGTTGTTTTGTTTAATGTCCTTGACTAGCGACTCCGATAGCTCATGGTGTTCCAAGGCCTCTGTATGTCGGCCGATGGCACTGTATGCACGCGACATGTCCCTATGAATGACAGAAAGCGACGGCGCTTCAAGGGCCAGGGTCTTCTGGTTTTCCTCCAACGCAAGCTGAAACTGCACTAGAGCGTCGCGGTTCCAATCATTCAACAAAAGTGCCTGAGCCACTCTCGCATGCCAAAGTGCGTTTCGCTCATGCGCATGGAGCTCGGCGGCAGCAAGGATTTCCGAACTGTCAAGACTGCGCGCGTTGACGCCCACGATGCCATTCACCCGGATGTCCTCTCTCCTGCCGGTGCATACTGCCGTCACATCGCTATAGAAGATTAACAGGGGAGCGACAGCGGCCGGTAGTCCATCACTGGGCTTGATATCAGAAGGCTCAAGCCACTCTTGACGCAAGTACGTCACAATGTAAGAGAAGAGAATAGTAAACGAACACCCATCGTTCGCGACAGCGGACTGGCGAGCATTGTCTTCAAAGCCTTGTCGCGTCTCAGGGAGAAGCCATTGCAGCGTCATCTCCGCCCGTTCGTTGATGACGTTCGGGTCCGCGCTGTCAAGCCAGAACTCGACAACCTTTTCTAAGAATGCCATGGGATAGGTGCAGTAATCCATAACGGATCCCCAATAGAATTCCGACAGATACCAGTCTCTGCAGGACTCTCGGCTGAAGAGCTCGTGGATCAGGGCTGAGATGTCCTCCCGTAGTTTTCCGGCCTTTTCTGGTCTCGCGCGCGTGAAATGACTCGGCAAAAAGGCCTTGCCATAGCTCCCCAGACATCCTATGAATTGATCAGTGCAGGGCATGCACCGCCCCGCGAGGTTGCAGAGGAGAATATACACAAAGTTGACTTCAGTCTGATCCACGTCGACCCCGACCGGGCCCGACTGCTCGGCGCTTCTAAAGAATTCGTAAAACGAGCTGTGCCGCAGTACGACAATGTCAGCCGTCTCATAGTTGTACCGATCCTCGTCGGTGTCGGGCCGCAGCAGAAATAGTGATGCGTATACAGTTCGGAGATCCTCCTCCAGGTTCAGGACCTCCTCCTTGAGAAGGAGTTCGAGGATCAACTGGAGATGGAGCACCGTCAGTGGTTTCTGGGCCAGAGCCACAAAGGAAAGAATGATGTTGAGCTGATCGATCTGCGTGGCTCCTCCTTCCTCACCTGGGTCTGCGTCTTCCCCGTCCGACAGTTCCCGGCCCAGACGCTGCAGCTCTTGCGTGAGCATCGCGCTGATCCCCCGCGGCATTGTCTTGATTCCTTTGCGAATCTGCTCTTTTGTCCGACACCGCAGCACCGACTTGATGACCAGATTCGCCCATTCCCACAATCCTTCGGCCTCCCGACTGATCTCCTTCACGATCTCCTGCTGAAATTCCGGAGACCCGCGGAACAGCTTGGTCTTTTGCAGTTTCTGAGCCACGTATCCGTGCAGGTCGTCCTTGTTCTGGTCATTGCCGATCTCGACCTCATCGATCCAGGCCAGCGAGTGCTCGTCAAGTAGGCCGCGCAACGAGTCTCTGCTCAGGAGAACAACCCGCAACGGTGGGCGGCCCATGTCGTCCTCTGAGAACGTCTTCTCCAAAAGACTGCACAGTATCTCTTGCTCTTCCGGGTCGGCCTCGTCAAGCCCGTCGATCACCAAACATGTGCCCTGCGATGGGACCTCGGTGAAGTAATTGACCAGCAGCTTTCGCCACACAACATAAGTGTTCGCAGGATCCTCTTTCAGGCAGGTTTCTTCCACGTGCGCTGCAAAATCCTCTCGCTGGGTTGCAATCTGCCACGCTAGGGTCCGGAGCCCGTTGTTGATGGAGCGTAGGTCGACGTCGTTGTTCCTGCAGAAGAACGACGCAACCACGGGCGCAGGGGCTGCAGAGAACCCCTCCTTCAACAACTCGGTGATGATCTTCGACGCAATAAACGACTTGCCCACCCCCGGGCCTCCGTGCAGCCAGAGAATTGGCTCGGGACCCTCCCACCACGACCTCAGCTTCGCCTCGAGCCAGGCTCCCGAACCCGGAATGCGATTCTCGTTGATGGATGAGAACACCTGACTCGACGCGGAGACCGGGTTCAGAGCAGCTTTGACCCGCTGCAGCCTCTCGCGATCATTCCTCCGATTGTCCCTCTCCAGTAACTCCTCCGTGTTCCGCAAAGCTTGATGCGTGAGGTTCAAATTATGCGCTGAAACCATCATGTGCTCCTGACTCGTCAACTCCTCCAATTCCCCAAACAGCTGACCGACCTCACCATCCTCCAAGAATGTGCTCTTCGCCCACTGCGTCAACCTTGCTTTGAACGAACCGCGACTAACGAGTTTTTGGCTCGCCGCACAAACACGCAGAAAGTTGACCAACACCTTGACAATAATCACCTTCATTCCTTCGCTAAGTGGCACACCCTTGTACGAATCCAGCCGCAGCGCAAAATTGCCCAGCTTGCGAAACATGGCCGTGATCATGTCGAACGCCTCGCTCACTTTCCGCACCCCGCGCACTAGAAGAAGCATCGCGCCCATGATCGTCGAGGCTGGAGGGAACGACGTCAGCGCAATAAGAGCGCCCCATGTTTCGAAGGGAGCGATAACGGTCTGCATTGCGTGTAGCAGTGGCCGTCTCTTCATTCGAAAGTCTTGGAAATGGTCCTTTTCATTTTCCAGGAGCCGCGAGAGATCCCCTGGCCCGCGCAGCTCAGAGAACCCACCCTCCACCAGGGGCGTCCCGGTCTGCTTGGCGTAATCGGTGCATGCCTCATGCCACAGGGCAGACAGCTTATCGTCAGAGGGATTATTCGCAGCCATGGCCATGGTGGTGAACCAAGTTCCTGACCGAAGACAGAGAAGGAAGTTCGAAGTGCCCCGCGGTGACCCCTCATTTTTGCTTCTCGTTTGCAGCGCTCAGCCGCACTGTACGTCTCTGTTTTGGGTTAGCTGCGACGGTCTGTGGCCTGATACGAGGATACATGAAAGTACCCCGTGCACGCATCTGATTAACCGACCCCTACGGTAGCCTTCGGAGGTCGCGCCTTAGCGCGACCCCGCCAGCCAAACGGTCAGGTCAGCCATCCGGTTAACTTTTTATGTTGAAGCTATTCAAAGTCCAATATCTCAACAAATATTAAAGCAAATCATTTAAAAATACATACAAATGAAAGCTTTACTCCTCTGCTACCTGCCTAGATCGTCGCTGCCTTTTTATAACTATTCCTTGCCTAATAAGTTCGTCCATAAGATTAACCATTACACCGTGATATCTAACCCTCTACCTCTTATTTTCCTTTGCCTTGTTGATTTTTAACTCAACTCTTTTTATATTATTAACCTTATTACTAGAAATGATGCCTCCTTTATATAAATGACGCTTGGAAGCAGTAATTTAATCCGCGTGATCTCTAGCTCCTTGTATATAGCACCTGACTTCCACCTCTAAACTCTCCGCGTATGCAGCTAGTTGCTCACCACCACGGATAAGAGTTTCTAGATAGGACTGCGTGGTGTTAAGCTATAGGTCCTATAAAGCTCGAAGACTCTTACCAAGAGAATAAAATCATGCTACAGTTTTTAGTGTACTACCTGTTAAATTATCTAAAGTAGTTTGTCACGGGTTAGACCCGTCTTGTACTATATGGCCTTGCCATATAGCCTGTTCCCGTTCTGCCACCGCCCTGCGTTCTACTTCCTCTGCTATTCTGCTTGATCCATCCCTTTCTTCCTCCAAGCTTTTTGTACACAGTTTGTGGCCTAGTTCGATTGAATATAAGTCCAGCTTTAGCCCTTCACATAGTTAGATTATTTAGGGGGGTTAAGTGTGAAAACTCTGGTAGATTCCATAGAATAATATTAGGATTTAAAGGCTATATACTAGTATCATGAAATCCATGCTAGATAGTGCATTTCTTAAGAGTTTTATAGTGAATTTCCCCAAGCGCGTGGAAAAATTCAACCTTATTAATGTTTGTACAGCCTGAATATATTGCATTAATGATGAATTTGAAATGCCAATATTTAAAGGCGTGGAATACACCAACATCAAGCGGCTGTAGGAAATGACTTGTATGTGGAGGTAGAAAGAATAGCTTAATATCCTGTTTCTTACAGAATTTAATAAATTCCTTTATATAGTATGATCCAAAGCCATTATAGATAAGGAGCTAATATGTCCCCTTCTAGTATTTCTTAGTATCGCGCTAGAATTGCTGTATCTATTAATATGTAAGTCAATTGTTAATATAGCCTATATTAGTGACTCTAACATGGTGACCTCCTGTCAGATCACGCCTATCGTTCCGTCTCAGGACCGGCAGTCGTGAGGATATTCTTATATCGAAGTGAGAAGAATGGGCTTCTTAAGGTCAAAGAAGGTAACTAAGTCTGAAAGGTAGGGTATATTCATCTAGTAAAATAACAGACAGTAACTAAAACTAATTACAGGCGTAAAGGAGTGTCCTTAAATACTAAGTTCCAACATATCCTCGTCTATATTCCGCATAGACTCAGCTATGTTCGCACCATAGACCTGTCTATGCCTTAGCATATACCATCTATGCTCGTACCCTAATCTGGCCTAGCATTATAGCCTGGCTATAACCGGTCGCGGCACATTGTTCCTCCGTAGCCATTACAGCGCTAGGCTGCGGCGCAGCGGATCCATTGGCTGATAATGTCCATGTTCTCTGACAATCCCCCTCTTTTAAGGTCTTTGTCCCAAAGACAACTGATAAGTAGCGCTGTGCCCAGGTGAGTATTAGTCAGCAACTCATCCTTCTTAAATGTCGTCGCGCTGACTTTTCACAATGTCTTCTAGATTAAGCGTCTTCAAGAACAAGCTTGCCCGTTAATTTAAAGAGAATAGTTTTACAATGGTTATTCCCTGCACTCGCTGCGCTCGTCTTAATAAACCATGCGTTAAAGTTGAAGGTTCGAGTTATTGCAAAGGGTGTGTGGCCAAAGGTGGTTGGTCCTGGTATATTAAGTTGAAATTAACTTTCTTAGATAGTGAATGGCGGCGTCTCGTGGATGCCTAGAATAAAATAAGAATAAAGAAGAAGGAAGCTTTAGCACTCTTGTCTTATCTCAAGAAGCAAGATAATCTTCTTTATAAACAGGCGGGCGACTTCATCGCTCGCGATATTAAGGAGATTAAAGAGCTTAAGAAGCTTAAGGTGGAGGAGTAGAGACAAAAGGAAATAGATAAACAAGAAAAGAGTTAGTTAATTATAGTGTTAAATGGCAATGGTTCTTCACAGGTGACTTTTAATATGGAGGCTTTAGAAGCTTTTGCATTACCTTTTTTATTAGACCCTTTCTTTAACTAGTTTCTTGCTGGAATTCCTAAATCTTCTTAGGGCAGTTTAAATGCCTGATAGGTTCCTATAAATTATTTTCTGGTGCGTAACCCTTCCATCTAACAAGATAATGTACCTGACTATTCCTGGTTTCCTGGCCTAGAATCTTTTCCACTTTATATTTATTATTGGCGTTGGTTGCTTCATCATTGGCGTTCTTAGAATTCAGCGTTGGTTCTAGTAATAAGATATGAAACACTGGGTAGACTTGCATTCTTGCTGGTAGTGTTAAGTGGTAATTGTTATTTACAAGTTTCTTTTTAATTTTAAATGGTCCATATTTTACGGCGTTAAGTTTGTTGCTTGGTTGTTTGCTTTTAATGTTAAAATCTCTCTTTCCCATTATTTATTATAGTAGGTAAACTCTTTCTCCCTCCTTTAACTAAGGCGTGTCCTCACGCTTTCTATTATAGTAGCATTTTATTTTTTCTTTAGCCCACCTAATATCTTTCGCGATTAAGTCATGCAATATACTCAAGTGCAGAACCTGCATTAGTGCTGCTGGTGGTCTTCTGTCTAGTGGTAGTATTATTCATAATATTCTTAGATTTCTTCCTAAATTCGCAAAATAAGGCGTGTAGTTCATTGTTGCGTTCCTCGCGTTATTAATTATAAATTATACTATTAGTAAAAGTTCAACCCAATTATCCTGGTTCTAGTTAAGGTAGTGTTGTAAGTACTATTTAACTAACTGAATCATCCTTTCTAATTATCCATTGGTTTGCTGGTGGTGCGTAGTAGACATGTCTTGGCTCGTTCTACTAGCTTCTATAATTATTTTCTAAAACTTTGATGTAAATAGCTTATCTTAATTAGATATAAATCTTTGTGGCAGTCCTGTCTAGATAAACACTTCTTATAACATTAGTAATGCTAGCTATTCAGCAGTAAGACTCGCTGGCGTTGGTCTAATAATTATGTACTTTATTAATTTGCATATAATAATAATCGCATTGGTGTAGACAACTTTTGTGATTAGATCTATTAATAGCGGCAATCCTATAATAAAATTAACTATAATACTCTCCCATGGCTTGTTTAGTATCTCAGGTATCTTTATCTTCCTGTAGGGTTAATATTAGTTTGGCTTGTTCCTATTATATTTATTACATTGTGTAATATAGTTCTAAACCCGTTGGTGCATTCTTAGAAAGAAGTATGCTTGTTAGATTTTCTCTATCATCTTGTTAATTTCTTGGTAACCTTTAGCTAGTGGGTTATAATGCGCTTTAATTACTTCCTCCACCATTAAATCAGGTACCATGATTAATCTATCCTAAAGCAAAAGTCCATTACTTTCTTCTTTATAAGTAGCTTTATAGCTCTATTATTAAAGGTGCATGTTGTTCTTTTATTCTCTCTTAAGGCGTACTAAGAACTCATAATTATTAATTATGTATGTAGCAGCAAGTTTGGCATCTTGGTTAAATCTAAGAACTTCCCTATCCTTGTAGAACAAGTTTGTTTTTAGATTTTTGACTTTAACTATATAGTCTGGTCTCTGGCTTAGCGCGTCTATGGCAATATTCTTTTGTCTGTTAATATGCTTAATCCTAAATTAGTATCATGAAAGCTCTTGAGCCTATTAAATCTATTATCCTTTAAGTTCCTTTGTTATCATGAAGTATGTCAAGTTCTTATAGTTAGTCTAAATAATAACTTCGTGCTTTGCTCCTTTAAGATAATGTCTCCATTTCTTAAATCCTTCCATGATTGCTAAAGCTTCTTAATCATGGGTGTTATAATGTTTTTCCGTGTTGGTCATTTGTCAAGAGTAGAAGGTAATGGGTTGTAACTTTCTATCTATTCCCTTCTGCTCGAGGACCATTCTAATTGCTCCTCTAGAGGTGTCTGTTTTCATGTAAAACTATAACTTATAGTTTGTAGGTAATAGAATTGGCGCTTTCTTAACACTTGCCTTGACTTGCTTAAAGGCTTTCTATTACTCTATTTCCTAAACAAACAGTTTGTTATCTTTTAGCAATTTTGTTATTAGTCGCGTAGTTTTGGCGTGTTAATAGAAATACTCCCTAATGTATCCTGTGATTCCAAGGAATCCTTTAACTTGCGTCTTGTCTTCTGGCACTAGCTATTTAAGGATCTTGTTAACCTTTTCTTATAGTATCTTCTATCTATCTTGTGTAAAGATTATTCCAAGGTATTCTACCTCTATAACATTAAACTAGCATTTCCTAATACTTATTATAAGTCCAGCTTTTATTATCGTCTGCATGACTTCACGTACATGCTTTTCGTGCTCCTTAGGGTTTCTAGAGAAGATAATAACATCGTCAAAGTAAACAGTGACAGTCTTATTAAGATATTCCCGTAGGACATGTGTTATAAACCTAGCAAATTTAGTGGGTAACCGCGTGAGTCCCATAGGTACCACAACCCATTTATACAACCCTAAATTTATTAGAAATACTGTTAACCATTGGTCTTCCTATTTTAATAAAAGGTTGTAGTAACCCTATTAGATATTAAATATAGTAAGTCTTTTAGCTCCCTGCAGCAAATCTCTTTTTTGTCCCATGTGTGGTGCTTGGTTCGCGTTATTAATTATTAGGTTGTTTACCTATTAAAAGTTAATAACCATCCGCTTTTTCCTGTTTTTCTTGGGTATAAACATTGGTTATGAAGAGCATGGCAAATTAGATTCTTAAATATATCTAGCTTTCAAGAATTCTTCTATAAATTCTTATTTAAGTTTTAGCTCTTTTAATAATTTCCTAAACTATTGTGATTGCTTGAGCTTGTTGTGTGCTCCCTTAACTAATGGTATCTTGGCTTTGTAGCAGTTGTTATGCTTTGGTAGTTAATATTCTTTCTTTATAAATAGTTTAATAAACTCGTGGTATTTCTTTGGTAGTCTTTTAAGGACTTTGGCGAGTTCCTTTTTGTAAATTTCCTTTGGCTTTGGTTGTACAGCCTTATTACTTTTTGTCTATAATTGTGTTCCACGGGTCTTGGACCCCAAAGTGTTGTTAGCTTTTATTATTTTATTTATTGGTAGGGTTTTCCCTAATACTCCTACTACAACCTAGATCTCTATATTTTATTGTTGTTTTTTCCTAGTTTTTAGCTGCTATTTATTAATCCTAATCTCTCTAGCTGTCTAGTCCACATTTGGGTTTCACATGTGTAGCCATGTTATCCTAATAACACTATTATAGAATCCTTGTTCTATGGTGGGTACCACCTTAAACTTTATGTTTTCTAAATGTTCTCTACTATTAAGCCATAGCTTGTCTATTACTAATGCTGGTGTATTATGCAGTAGCGTTCCTTTAAATCCAAAGATTTGTTAGTTATATCCAGCTGGCTTCGTGGGTATGTTATGTGTTTTAACAAATTTTTTGCTTAAGAATTGTTCTAAATATCCTGAATCTAGCAAGATTCTCACATGCTTCCTATTTAGTGTCGCAATAATCACTATTAATTTACTGTTTTCTATGGAAAAGAGGTTTACTTCCCTTTAGTGCCGTTCATAGTATTATTATAGAATATTGCTCTAGTTCCGTGGTTCAAACTTCCCTTTCTCGTGGTGGAACGCGCAATTCTTAACTTTGCAATTATATGCACTGAGTCTTGCATGACTTAGGTGTCCTTGTTTTTCCTTTGCATAGCCACAGTTATTATTTCTAAGTGGATATTTAAAGTTTATTCTCTATAACACCTTTGGTAGCTGCGGGATCTAGCAGTACTTATATTTAGTGTTCTAGTATTATGCGTAATCTTTATTATAGCATTCTGTCTAATAAATTTCTTGGTGTGCCTTCTTGCTTAACTAAGGGTAGTATCTGCAAGAGCATTAACGCATGTAACCTAGAATTCTACTGCACAAGCTTGTTCCTTGTTCATTTAATACTCTTTTATAGTCTTTGGCAAATTTAATATTAACCTTTCCGTGTACCGGGCATTCTATAAACATCCATTCTCTGCATTATTTATACTTTAAGATGTGATCTTGCCATGTTTTTCCTGATTCTTCCCAGCAAGTTGCGCGTGCTAGTAGGCAACTGCAAGGTTTATTATCCTTAATATTGCTTTTGAGCGGGGTTTTAGTCTAAGTTTCACAAGTCTTATAGCGATTTATTACCGTTTTGTCGCTAATCTGAACTATTAAAGGATCTTTATGGAGCTTTTCCTTTAAATCTAGGATCTTACGATCGTCCAATCGTGCTGCTCTCTTGTTACGTTGGTCGTAGAGAGGATTTTCCTGTGTTGAAGCTAAGCTATGTCTCCTGTTAAAACTTATGGAGCGTCCTCCATCGTGCTTTAGCTTAATGTTTTTAATAATCTTTTAGAGGCCTGTGATTCTAGTCTTTCTATACCATGTTTTACATGCTTTGTTGTATTTTGTTGTTTATTTATCTACTTAATTATTAGGACAAATTGTGTGTTTAAGTAATATACTGGCTTCTTCCTCTGGGCTGATATCCAGGGCTAGTACCATGTTGTCTTGTTGCTCATCTTCCTATAGCTTATTAAGCTCTGCAAGCATTACATGCTTTACCTCGCGTGCTTCCTGGGTTATCTATTTTATGTCCCTAGCTGTCTCTTTGATTTGTTTGGTATTGTTGTTAATATTAAGGATTAATTGCCTAAAGTTTGCTTTGTTTTTTACGCGTTGGTCTTGGTTGTCTTTTATTAGCTTTTTATTATCTTCCAACATCTGCAAGATTTCTTCCTCTGGGATTTCCTTGGTGGAATCTATGTTATTTCCTTTATTAACTTTTGCTGTTGTGGCAATTGGTTTAGTTGTTATATAGGCAGCATTAATTTTAATATCATGGGTTGTTGTATAGACGGCATTAATCTCTATATTGTGGGTGGCCAGTCCATTCCTCTTATGCTTTGATCAACAATCCTTCTTAACATGTCTAATTTTTCCACACCCAAAACACTTTCTAGTAAATTATTATTTTTTATGTAGTCTACCCTTCTGTCCTCTAGTAGTGATAGCTGCATTTATTTCAACGTCTCCATTATAGTTATGTTTAACCTTCTTTCCTTCCCTAAGCCACTTGTTCTGCTTCTTCTAATCCATCTATCTCTTAAATTGTCAATTCTTAATCCAAGATGCGGCATTGATAAGTTCATCCAAGTTGTCTAGCTAGTCGTCGATGAGAACAAGAGCGTCCTTAGTCTTGTCTTAAAGTCTAGTGTAATACCTAGACATAAGGGCTTCGTCTCCCCATGCAAGGTTGGATGCAAGCTAATGGAATTTAGCAGTATATTTACTAATATTTATCTTGCCTTGGTACAGGTTAGTGATTTTTAATTTAGTGGTTTATCAGGCGTCTAGGTCTCCAAAGGCTTTGCTAATCTACTTCTTAAACTCTTTATAGTTCCCAAAGATCTTTCTGGTAGTTGGCTTCTACTTGGTAATAGTGTTTTTGTTGTAATCTCGCATATAGGGCTCAAACCATGCAAATGCTAGACCCCTAAGGTACATTCCTGCGAATATAATTTTGTTGTGTTTATTTGCTCCATCCAAGTTGTTAATCTTAATATGCATATCTATAGAGGTTAGATAACTTTTGAGGGTTGATCTTTTACCTTTAAACACTTCCGCTTTATTAGCCTTAATTCCCTTGAACGTCTTAAGCTAATGTGTCTTAGCAAGTAGATAATTAATAGCTTCCTCAAGCTGCTTAATCTTGTTGGTATTAGTAAGTTATTCAACGGGCACAAGGTTTTCTTTTAAGGCAGATGCCTGTTGAGCAATCTTGTTATTACCCATGTTAATGGTAGATGTTGTACTCTTCTCTTTTGAAATGAGGGTCTGTTATTGTTAGATCACGCCTATCGTTCCGTCTCAGGACTGGCAGTCATGAGGATATTCTTATATTAAAGTGAGAAGAATGGGCTTCTTAAGATTAAAGAAGGTAACTAAGTCTAAAAGGTAGGGTGTATTTATCTAGTAAAATAACAGATAGTAACTAAAACTAATTATAGGCGTAAAGAAGTGTCCTTAAATACTAAGTTCTAATATATCCTTGTCTATGTTCCGCATAGACTCAGCTATGTTCGCACCATAGACCTGTCTATGCCTCAGCATATACCGTCTATGCTTGTACCCTAATCTGGCCTAGCATCATAGCCTGGCTATAACCAGTCGCGGCACATCGTTCCTCCGTAGTCGTCACAGCGCTAGGCTGCGGCGCAGCGGATCCATTGGCTGACAATGTCCGTGTTCTCTGACACCTCCCTTAATTTTAGTATGATCAAACCAGCTATAAGGACCTGAGGCCTGAAGGGGTTGTGATAAGTGTGAAAGGGTATAAAGGCACTTAATAAACAATATTAATAATAGAATCCATGCGTGAATCAATAGTCAGGTTGGTATCATAGATTAACGCTGAGTTGCGAAGTCTCTGCCTTCGCGAAGGGAGGATATCCTTCCATGTGCTGAGTCAGCCCCTGGCTGACTTAGTCCGTGAAGTTCTAACTATCCTCTATATATATATGGTGAGGGTCTTACACCAGCCCTTTAGAATACAGCAACCCGCGCAAATAATAAGTAGAGGCGCGTGTTAGCTAACTAAATTAACTACCTCCATAACTATCACGTATTCTCGCTTGGAATTAATGCCAATATATGGCTTTTTAGTCTTTATATCTTATGTAATGACCTATTGGTTCTTTCCAATGCCTATCTAGAAGCCTGTCTCATTAAAGTTCCATATATCCTCTGGCGCGATACCATAGTTGATAATAAGGTCCTCCAGCTCATGAAACCACTGTTTTATAAGCTGTTAATCTTCCGCCTGCTTGCGATCTAATTCAATTACTTGAAATTGTTGTCTTTTAAACTGGGGATGCCGTACAAGCCACTGTTGCAGCCATTTAGGTCCAACCATAGGAGGGGGGGTCGTGGAATCAGTGTGGCTTGCTTTTAGGATTGCATTAGCTGCTGCCTCGATCATTCGCCTTAAAGGCTTCACTTGATAAGTCTCTAAGGTCTCTAGATATCGACATAAAGCCTTATTCTAAGCCTCGTTAAGCTTAAGGTTGGTTAGTGGTCGATTTTTAAGCGAGGGTCGGCCCTGCCATCGAGATTAGAGTGTTGTTTGATTTACGCGAAATTCTCGCGCAGTTCTAGAGATATTTGGCTTTTTCTGGAACTGCAACGCGCAGATAGCTTCAGTAATTCGTTTCTCTATATCCGCATTGAATTTGCCCATGTTGTTGTTGAGATATCGCGTGTTAAAGTTAAATATACGAATTATTCAAAAAGTTGACCGGATGGCTGACCTGACCGTTTGGCTGGCGGGGTCGCGCTAAGGCGCGACCTCCGAAGGCTACCGTAGGGGTCGGTTAGCCGGAGTTTATGCCCGACTCTGCCCAGTTGAAGGCTGATCAAATGAAAATGGCTTTGTTCAAGCCGCTCCCGCAAGCCCGCAAGTGCGGATCCTGCCAAGGAGGCTAATGACACGGAGCATGTATCTACACGAGCTTTCGTCGGTTAATGACGGACTGGTTTACCTCTTTGGTTGAGAAGACAGGTTTATGCTCGAGGCTATGGAGACAAGCACGCCGTTCACGTCTCGCCACAGATTCTGCGCATATCGTTGGCCAGGGTTAGGTTTTCATTTGGGAATCACTGGAGTTCGCTTGAGCACGGGTAATAGGAATAACAAGTTGCAGAAGGGTATCAATTAAGAGTAGAAAATGGAAACCACGCACAGTGCCCAAGCAATTGTGCCTAGTCCATGTATAATATCGATCCAGAGGCCAGGAACGAGGCTTGCGTCATCACCATCTCCTGGGAGTATAAAGGTTCTCCTCATCATCCGGGTCAGGGACAAGATCGCTGTATTTTCGTTTCCTCGGAATAGCTGGACGCCCTGGCGACGGCAACTGTTCGGGAGGAGGACGGAGTCGGTTCCACGCTTGTATGTGCGATATTCTGAGCTCCGAGAGTGTTGACGGCCCACCATTGCTTTGCACCGGATCCGAAGCTGTCCGAGTGTCGGGGTCGGCGACACAAGCATAGATCTCCCGATATGCATCCTCGCCGAGAGATTCGCGAAGCAAGACTTGCTTGTCCACGGCCTCTAACTCCTTGCGCTGCCTTGCAGCGCGCTCCTTCCAAGATAAGCGGCGTTCAGACGCCCGGTCGTGGGTCTTGATAATCCGCAGCATATGGGGAGTGCCGTCGGCGACGGTGTAATAGACGAAATGGTGTTCAAGTTTGTTCTCAATGTGAATTCTCCGCCGCGCAATCATGCAGAAATCTTTCTGCTGCTCGACTGGGTCTTCGACGAAGCGGGCGAGCTCGGCGCAATCCGGACAGCAGTCTGGTTTCACCTTGGGAATAGACTGTCGCCAGTCTGATGGGACTGTGGGGCAGCGGCCGAGGTTTTGAGTGATGTACGACTTGACGAGGCGGATAACAAAGGCTCCCTCCTCGCTTGCCGCAGCTGCGGAGACATCACCGTGGTGCTTTTTGCGGAGGTTCTCACATACCAATCTAACAATCTGGGTTGTGAAAACCGGGAATATATCGTATTGCTTCGGACTTTCGGTTATTTGTCTTTCCAGGGTAGTGAGGACCTCCGTCATGTCCAGACCCAGGGTACGGGTCTGCTCTATGAACCATGAAAGGTGATACCCATTGATGAAATAGTCATCTTTGTAGGTATTTGGGTATTGAGGAAACCTGCGAGAGAAAATGGAGAAGTTTTGCAGTATGGCCGGAACAAGGCCGGCGTACGCGGTGGGCAAATTAGCCAGTTTGTCCCTAGCAACACCTTTCTCGTACTCCTTGTAAACACTCGCGAGAAATGCGACGATGATGTCGGTGTTTGGTGTTACTTTGGTAGCAAAGGAAACGACCCTGGCTAGTTATCAGCAAGTCTGTGGCCACAGCTCCATTATCAGTTCAAGGTCTTTTACTCACCTGGCGTCAAAAAACGACTCGGGAAAGTGTCGTACAGCAACCGCAAGAAATGTCCCATCGCCTTTTTCCAGGTAGACCGGGCCCTTTCCCTCTAATCGGTCGAAAAGCATATGGAGAGTATGCTCATACCACGCCATTGCCTTGGCAGGCGTACGTTGGGCTGAAGGATCTGTCCAGGTTGCCCGCATGTTGACAAGCGACATAATGTGCCCCGTAGGACTGCTTGCCAGTAATGACCATAGGTGATCTATACTGTCTCGAGAAAATTAGCGTCGCGGGCCTTGACATACCGGAGCGCAATGCCAGCTTACACAGGTTGTACCCGCTCGATGCCCTGGGTATAGATCACTTTCCCAAAGCGTCTGGCCCATAGCTCAGCCTGCTCTCCGCGGGAGCTCAAACACCGCTTCGCAGCTTCAAAGTTGCCGATTTCAAGCGCAACCCAGACGACCTCGTCGAACAACACCTTGCGCCATTCCAGATCTGCGGCCACGATGGTACATAGTTCGCTCATTTGGCTGCGCAGTGTCTAGTTTTCGGGATTCGCGAGGAATGAGGCGTGTAAATCATCACAGAGGAACTTGATGTTATAAATGAGCCGATCCTTTCGTAACTGACTTGCCGCGTTAAGTAGAAATGGGAAGTAAAACGAAGGTGGTATGACGATAGCAATACCGTGGCTGAAGCTCTGATTTATAACATCACGCCCATCACTAGTCTCCTCCATCGGGAATTCTTCTTTAGGGGCACCGGTGAGTTCCGTGTTAGTGTCATACGCGCACAGCTCTTTTCTCGTCACTTGCCCGTCGACGACAATTCTGCCGCCCACATCTATTACCCGGTGCAGGCCAAAGTCATGACAGGTCACTTTCCCGATATTGCTGAATACGCCTTCCGGTAGGCGACGTTCAGGACGACGCTCATCCTCTGTTCCCTCTATTTGTTGCACCATTTCCGCAAGGAAAACGCGACAGCCGGTGGAATCGCAGGCTGTCAGAAGCTGGGCGATCTGACGTTCGTCTCGGCCACTAAGGCCATTGAAACCAATCTTGCGCATGTCATACCGATCCTTCAGCTAATGAAAGAGCGCTAGTAGACGAGGTCCACTTGTTGATTCCAATGGCCGCGAGAACCAAAGTTTGGGCGGTACACCATCGGTTTGAAACTCGGTGGTCTTGCTCTCCGCCCATTTCGACCAAGAGCTGAGGAGTTCCGTCAAAGAAGTTGCGCCTTCATCCCGGTACTTCAAAGCCATGGAAGTCGGGCGGTGAATTAACCTGTATCTGAGGATAAGCTGATATCCTGAGGTTACCGGTTGCCCGACAGGCTCCGCGGAGATAGACCAGGCAGCGCATGCGAACGCATAGGAGTCCGACGAGCTGGAAGGACGGAATGTGTGGGACTGGCCGTGATCTGAGACCACAATATCGCCTCCGTCATACTTGGAGGGGAGACATATCGCCAGGGTTCCAAACACCGATTCTCCCGTTTTCTGGCGTTGGTCCGGCGCAAACGATGATCCCGGTGTAATAAGCATACACTTGTCCAGCTGCAACATCCAGGAGAGATTTCTCGTCAAGCACGGTCTTCAGTAGACCGTGCATCAATAGTCTAGCCTGCCCGTCCCAACGGGGATTACCGAGTCAAAACTGTTGGTCATTGAGCTCGCAAGCTCTAGTGGCAGTGTCTTGACTGAGGGATCCTTCATGCGGCGAGGCCACATGGCATAATGTAACAATGGGGTCCGCCACCAGGGGACTACAGTAGGTGATCACCTGACGCCCGGTACTAGCTGCCGCCCGATTTCCCCTCACCGACTGTTTTTTTGATAATTTTCAACCTCTCATATCTCAGCCAATATGTCTTCAATTAAGCTCGCGATACAAGCGATTGAAGCGTTGAAACCAGGCGATTCAATTAATTATACTAAAATTGCAAAAGAGTTTGGTGTTAACCGGTCAACGTTGTCGAGGCGCCACCGCGGGGTACAGGGCACAAGGGACCACCAATATTAGCAACAGCGAATTCTTACCACCCACCATGAAAAGCGACTAATAAGCTATATTAATGAGCTTACTGACCGAGGCCTCTTCGCTTCTTATGAAATGCTTCGCAATTTTATAAAGGAAATTACTGGTGTAAAGCCTGGAATACACTGGCCTGGGCGCTTTATAAAGCGTTACTAAGATGACCTTATTTCAACCTACACAACTGCAATTAATGCCGCGCGAAAACGAGCTGATTCCACATATAAATACACGTTATATTTCAAGCTGTTGAGCCAGAAGCTGAAGGATTACGAGCTGCGGGCAGAGGATATCTATAATATGGATGAGAAAGGATTTCTTATTAGAATGCTAGTTAAAGGCCTCTAGATCTTTTCCAAGCAGAAATATAAGACTGGAGGCCTCAAGCAGCGCCTGCAGGATGGGAATCACAAGTGGATAACTTTAATTGCTTGCATTTGCGCTAATGGAACTGCCCTCTCGCCAGGTCTTATCTACCAAGCTATCAGCGGGAATATACAAGATTCCTGGCTTCAAGACTTTAATCCTAAGCTTCACGCTTGCTTTTTCACCTCTTCAGCAAGTGGTTGGACTAATAATGAGCTAGGATACGCCTGGTTGACAAATATATTTAACCGCGAGACTAAGGACAAGGCGCGCAGGTGATGGAGGCTTCTTATCCTTGATGGCCACGGATCTCATATTATAATAAAGTTTATCAATTACTGCAATAATAATAGGATCCTTTTAATGACTTATCCGCCTTATTTGACTCATTCACTGCAGCCGCTTGATGTTAGGATCTTTAGCCCTCTCTCCACCGCTTATAGCAAGAATCTTGAAGAATTCTTACATAAATCAATGGGCCTTAGTTATATTACTAAGCGAGACTTCTTCCGCCTCTTCTGGCCAGCCTGGAAACAAGCATTGTTATTAAAAAATATACTTTCTTTATTCAAAACTATGGGGATATCGCCTTTAGATCCAGAGATTGTCCTGGTATGATTCACCAAGCAAAAGGACTCCCAGCCTAGTTCTAGTAACTCCTCGCGCTCAATTCTCCAAGCGGAAGACTGGAGGAGGATTAAGGGGCTTCTAAATCGTGTTGTTACTAATATATATGACAAAAACACCAAGAAGCTGAGCGCTATAATGCATCACCTTTCTACAGAGAATATTATCCTAAAACTCCGCTGCCAGGGCCTTGAGTCAGCTCTCTAGAATAAGAAGAAGAAGCGCCAGCGTGGGAAACCTTTACAGTTTAAATTAGCAGCTCTAGAAACTAGTGGTGCAGTATTTTACTCCCCTTGAAAGATTCAGCAAGCTCATGACCTTTAAAAGCAGAAGGATGAAGTAATACAACTCACAAAGGCCTTAAAGGAGCAAGAAAAGGTCCGCCAGCAGGTTGCTAAAGAGGAGAAACAACGCTTACTTAAAAAGCGCAAGAGAATTCAAGCATCTTAGCAAGAATTATAGTTACTGGAGGCTGAGCGAAAGAAATAATAAAAAGAGGAAGAGCGCCTGGCAAAAGAGGCTGATCGCCAGCTTTAAAAGGACTTTTAGCAGGCAAGGAAGTCTCCAAAGAAGGCATTTATAGCTTCACGCCAGCTAAAATCTATAGAAACCAGGCCAGTAACTCCTCTAGAGGTCCTAGAGGACCCCCCAACACTAAATCGTCGAGGCCGCGAGATCCAGCTACCTCAGCGCTTCCGGAGCAATTAAAAACTGTATATAAGATCCTAATAATGACTTAATTCAACCACTGAAAGATCGCGCGATTCTAATAATTATATGTGGTTGAAAAGCTTCATATTCGATTCCGCTGGTGGTGGTGAAATCGGGCGGCAGGTGATACCGGGCGTCAGGTGATCACCTACTGTAATGGGGATGCCAACCGGGCCGACTCCGGGAATTTCGAGGCCGGGATTCCGGACATGGTCACTATGATTGCACGTGAAGAATGGATTTGGCGCCCGATTTCCGTCCATAAGCACTCTGAACCCGGTCCGGAGCATATCAGCCGATGATAGGGGGTGCGGGGTGCGGCGTAGCGGTCGGTCCAGCGGTCTGGTTCGCTGCAGGGACGTTCCATGCTAAGTCCTCGACGCGTTCCGCCTTGACGTGTGTCTCTTGTAACGGATGCGATGGACCGGAAGAGGGAGCCATGATGGCAGGGATTCATGCACAAGGCTTGAGATCCTTGTCGACGGCCGAGTTGGTGGTGGTGTCGCAACCTCGGGACGCGTCCGGGCGCGACCCGTGACGCGCGATCACGTGCTGCTTGTCACTGCCTTGCGAGCGAGGCACCAACTTCGAGTCCTGAATTCGACACAACAGCTCCGGCTGACCAACGCCTCCTCGACGCCCGCTGAGGCTGTTTGTTGCCCGTCGTTGGAGACCCTGAAGCGCCCTGGTGCTAAGCGTGTCTCCTTCGCCATTCCACGAGAATTCGGCGCCACAGCAATTCGAGGTGGTCCTTCGCCCACTCAGTGATCCACCAATATACAATGTACTTGACAAAATTAGTCAAATAGCTCATTGTGATGCAAGAAACTTGCGTGGATACTTTATTTCGATCCTGGAAACTTCTTTGGGAGGGAGAAGCGAGAAGGAGATGGAATGTTGAGGGACCACAACACACCCCGTCAATGGATAGTCTGTTAGGAAGGAACGGCCACGATCAACAGACAACGCCACCTCGTTTGGCTGGAAGGAGCAAGCAAGGGATCCCCGTACCGTGGACCTAGGTACCTCCTGAGCAACTGGCACACTTTCGAAGGCCATCGATCAACATGCCTCTGACACCATATATCGCCGCGGGGCCCAGCGTCGGGCATCAAAATCCAACATGACTCGAGGTAATCAATATCTCCATTGACTACAAATACACCCACGTCTTCTTTGGCTACAACGCCGACTTCCACAACCCAATGGATAGATTCAAGGCTCCCTCAAATCAGCGTGCGCCTACGCCCAAAGCTCGCAAGGAAGCGACCCGCAGCAGTACCCATGGTGTGCATCATGGGTACCCGCAAAATCAATATTATGGCACCCATCATTCGTGCGCCAGAGATATGCCTCGAAGCCATAGCCGCCAGGACTGGTTTCGAAGGGAGTGTGACCGGTTGCGGTCTGTAGATGTCCGCTCCCTCTTTCGGAGAAGGTTGGCGCTGTACCCTTGGAATCGATCTTCTGTGTACCTGCTCCTATGTACTCCACTCGCGTCCACGGCATTAGAGACATCAGACTCCAGTGTGACGAAAGAGGGAGGTAGACTCACCCACCCGGATTTTAAGTCCATTTCTCCCGGTGCAATGCTACTGTTGTGTGCAATGAGCTGCGGCACTTACACAGCAGTATGAAAACCAAAACGAGTTATTCGAAGTCCAAGGAATTATCGATTCTGCTAGTAGTCGCCACTACAGCCCCACTGCACATCGCTTTCCCAGCCCGGTGGCGATATATCTGGTCCTTGACGACTGATGTGACCTCGAACGGACGTATCACCGCCCAAAATATATCAGATCGAGACTCTGATTGCAGCCGAACAATAAGAATGCTTACCCCCAGGTGGAGGCTTGGAGGATCAGCTTTACCAAATCGCTACCGCGGCGGGTTCCGGGCTGCTGAGAGAGCCTTATTCTACACAAAGCATCCGCGTGGCTCGAGTCGTTTCTATGGAGTGTAGAAGAACCAGGTTGGGAGTATATGGATTAGGAATATGTAGCTGCTGAAAATTAATATCCGTGGGTCTTGTTATCCGATTTAACTCAGGATGACCCTGAAGATCAGAGGCTGATATCGACCGCAATAATGTCACTGCCGACACAGCGACCTAGTTCTAGCCCTTATTTACCCGTCATGGCAATTATGAGACTGACATTCGTTTATAGAATGGTAGTTTCAAGGCACCATTTGGGTAGATACAATGGAGATGAAGAAGGCCAAACAGGGATCCTGTCATTCAGTTGTAGGTATTGTCATGCCCGTGCTATCAAACAGGAACATGGCCAGGTACACAGCTGCCGCTAGCAAAGGCCAATGCTTTTATGGAAATTGGACCTTATCAAGTGATAGTAATAGCTCGTAGTCTCTAAGCGCGCTTTTGCTTATATCGGTCCACAGTAACAACCTACTCTAGAGTTCTCGCACCACTGTTTTAGGGCACACTGATTGCACTGGGAGGTGTTTGTCCTATATATACGTCCATCTTTGCGGGGAATTAGCAGCATATTTAAACACAAGTTGAGATTACTGTTATTATCAGATTGGAGATAGGAATAAGCCGCAAAGTCAAAGCGGAAGAGTAAAGAATAAATAAAGGGAAAGCAGAGAAGTGGTGTGCTGTTTCTCTTGTATGGTCCCTCAGTTAATAGACACATGATGATTCAAGACATCCATCATACAACTTGCGCCTGTGGAGAAGCCACTCCTGTAAGGTTAGAAGGGCATTATATGCTTCAAACCCCCACCAAACTCCCCAGCACCAACCCAACAACAACCCAAACCCCCCACCCAGCCACAGGCGCCATCACCCTCCCACCAACCCCATTATCCAACGCACACCCAAACGTCGCCAAGTCATCCGACGCCAGCAAACACCCTTCAACAACCGCCTGCGCCTCCTCATCAGTGACATTACACACCGCCGAGCACTCGCCGGCCCCATAGAACCCGACCGTCGCGTTCACCTGGTCGCAGCACCCGCGCAGCGTGTCGAGCGGCTGCTGCGTCGTGTTCCAGTTCTGGTAGCGCGGGACGAAGCAGTAGTATTCGCCATTTGGGGGGTAGAGGTTTGGGGCCCAGCTGGTTTCGTTTGCGCAGTGCGAGGGGCCGATTGCGGGGAGCATTTTGGGTGGGTTTTGTGGTTCTGATGGTTCTGGGGCCGAGAGAGGGTTCAGGGTTCAAGGTTCGGATGGGCTGTTTCGAAGGGGGAATTCGGCACGTGTTGAGTCTGGAGTGTGTGTGTGTGTGGTCTGTGGGGGCCGAAAAGAGGTGTACAGGTGGTGAGTGGAGGGTCGTTATACCAGGAGGAATAGAGACGCGGCGGAGTATTGCGAGTGTGAGATTTTATATACTCAATCCCGTCCGTAACGTATGTTGTATGTCAACGCGGCGAAAAAAAAAAAGAGCATCAAAAAAACCACCGAGCTTCCCCCAGCTTGACATTTATATGGGGCCACTCCAAGCCAAGTCACAGCCTGCACAGGACCATCCCTCCCAGGCTCAGCGCCCGGATCCTGCTAAGGCTGTTAGGGCGATGTAGCGTAAAGCTGTGCCCCGCGATCGGCAGGGCCAAGAATCCAACAACACGGTGATTCGATGACAGTGAATCGTTGACATTATTTTCAACAGGGTGTGTCCGTTGCCGAGGGCAGGACGTCTCCCCTAGGGGAAGCTAATAATACGAGTCGTCGCACAGTTTAACAGTAAATAACATTCGCAACGCAGTTCGAGGTAGAGAGGGCCCGATAGAAATCGAATTTCGACGGCCGTGTGGAGAAGGGAAGTTGGATATTTCCTAACCACTTTCTTGCAGTGTAGAATGCATCATCATGGTTACCTGGATATGGGACATACGGTTACTTGAAACCACCGCGCTGGGCCGCAGACACAGCAAAACATCCCAATTCGCACGCCAAGCTCGCGTAGATTAGATTAAGGGGCCCGCCCATGCTGGGCGGCGTCCCGCTCTCCCAAGCTTCTGACCAAACGGCCCCCTTCACGGCTTGGCGTCCACGGAATGGCTTAATACTAGACCGATTTTAGAAAAAACGGCTTGAGGTGAGGCTGACCAGGTGAAAGCCTTAGTCAAGCCTCAGGGTCTTCGGGATATCTCGTTTAGAAACACGTCGTTTCATCCATTCGGATATAATATGCGTCTATTTAGCCCCAGCGAAGCACTTGCCGGCATAATGCCCATGAAAATAACCCACCAAAAAATGCATAAAAAGAAAATGCAGGGGGCGGGACTGAAGATTGCCTGCACCCTATTCAGCGGTTCATTCCCAGTCCGTTCTTATAATTACCTTGTCATTTATGTGGCATAGCGTTAGATGGTAGGAGCTATAGAAGAATTAACTGTGCCAGAGCGAGTATCTATCCTGGGGGTGATGGAAAGCTCTACCACATGACGTCCATGTCGGAGATTGCGGGGTCATCCCAAGGCTTAGCGGGTGTATGAGAGGCCGCGGCTGGTGTGTATGCAGCCCAAGGGGGAGGTGTCTGTAGCAGCTTCCGATCCTAAGATCAGTACGGGAGCTGAAATTCCTGTAGACTTCGATTTTAAAGTCAGTAGATACAACATAAATGCT
This sequence comes from Aspergillus carlsbadensis, assembly GCA_025688815.1. Classification (NCBI taxonomy): domain Eukaryota; kingdom Fungi; phylum Ascomycota; class Eurotiomycetes; order Eurotiales; family Aspergillaceae; genus Aspergillus; species Aspergillus carlsbadensis. The sequence goes on along the minus strand of MU628196.1, from coordinate 165,218 downwards.
AACAGTTACTGAGCATTGCCAACTTGGAATGCGCATAGATCACCTAGTCTAGATATCGTTTTTTGTTGTTGATCTATTTAGGATAATTTACTAAGTGCAAATCGATCTATAGAGCTTGCAAGACCCCAGCTACTACATCCGAACCAAGGGGGTCTTGGGATGGCATGGGAGAGGGGAAATTTCCTCAGCTCTTTCCAAATCGCGTTTGCTCTGAGCCTTGCAGCGTGACTCTGATAAAAATTCTCGGGGAAAAATCTAGACGATAGTGAGTAAGACGCACTGCGTATTATGGCCTTGAGCGAGCAGGAAGCCTAGAAGACATCAAAGGGTTTTTGTATCGCGATTTGATATTACTAGGAGCAGGGCTCTGATATCTGTCCCTAACTCTAGGGCATTGAAGTGTTTGGCTTCGTTATTAGATACTAGGTACATAGTCCAAAACAGAGAAAGCCCTGCTTCCTGCATGGTTTCAACTATTTAAGAGCCCGAGAGAAGACTTCAATCCCGATTCAGACGCAACGGGCCACTCTTTCACAAAGCCCAAGTCGCTCATACACTGCTCACAGGGGCATACTTCCGTTTCCCCCCCGAAAGAAACCCCCTTTTCAGGGCCATGCTGGAGACTTCCCACCATGTCACACATACTGACCCTAATTTCGCTGTGCGTCACTTCGAGTCACTTAGGGTGGAGCAAGTAAGGCCGACCCCGGGCTATTCGTCGCCAACACCCGCAGACAAGATCCTGCCCTGGTGTGTTCAGGGTCACAAGAAGACACCCCGCGCAGGCGAGAGGCTAGGTATGGTGCAAAATCTAGTGAACCCGCCCATCAAAGCTCGCGATCAAGGTTGCCCTTCTCCTCTGCCTCCCCCTTCGCCTCCTCCTTCCCCTCCTCCGCCACCTCGCTCTTCTTCGTCTCCCCCTGCTTAAAATCAAACTGCGGCTTCCAAATCGTCACCGTAAACGTCGGCCCGCAATAAAACTCCTCATCGAACTTCTCCTCGCGTCCAATCTTCATATACCCCTCAATAGGCCCCCACCGCTCATTAGCACCCCACTTATCATCGAGCTTCAGACACGCGGTCCCTGTCCCGAGTGTCCAGGAACTACCCTTTCCATTGGCGCCAAAGAGCGCATCGCCTTCTTCGATGGCGGCATCGATGTCAGAAACAGTGTGCGTGTCGAAGTAATGCTTCACCGCGGCGCGCACGGCATCGCGCTGTCTTCGCGAGAGGCGGTTGAGGTCCGCTGTTTGGTAGACGTATTTGAAGCCGTTTGTTGAGCCAGTCAGGAGGGTGCGGTCCTTTCTTGAGATGAGTTGAGTGAGGGCCTTTGGGAGTGGTGGGGGCGGGATGGTGAAGGCGGGGATCCGCTCGTGGATGAACGAGAGGATTCGCGGTGCGGCGGCCGTGTTGAGCTCGTAGTCTGAGTCCGAGGACGAGGCCCAGCTGGTGTAGCTGCCGACCAGGGCGCCGAGGAAGACGAGCGCGTAGAAGATTGCTTTTTCGAGGGTCATGGTTACGGTTGGCAGACTGGAGAAGGAGACTTCAAGGTTGATTACAAGAAAGACGAAAAAGATTCGCAGCGACGAGCCTTTTAAAGGCAGTCGGGCGATGATGAGGCGGCAGTGCGGCACCGCGAGGCCCACTGGGCGGCGCTGGGCGGTTCCGACTGGCTCGCCCGGCTGTGCCCCGCGGTCCACTTGGGGGCTAAGCCTCGACGCCCAGGGCACTCGGCGCTGGAGCCTGAACTAGATCCCTGCATCCTCAGAACACCAGACTGCCCTTCTTCATGTCTCTTCAGTTTGTCATTTCACGGACGAGATGGAAGAATGTGCCGGGCCAACTGACCTCCCAACAGAGCTTATCCTCCAAATTGCCAGTTATCTGGGCATTCCCAGTCTCAACGCTCTGTCGCAAGTAACGAGGACATTCTGTGCGATATTGTTTTCTCTGGGTTATTATTGAGAGGAATAATGATGGAGATTGTATTCGGGATCGGGAGCGGGGTCTCCATGAGGTGGTGGCGGTGGAAGATGATGCTGCTGCTCCCACGCGTGTCTTGAACGCTGGGCAGCGGCACTGGCTTGAGGCTCTCGGGGAGATGTATAGACCAGAATGATATTCAGTGATACACCATGGAAATAGGATCCCCTACCTAGTCTACATCCAGAAGGCACACAATTCAGCAATCGCCCCCCTACATATTCAGAAATTCATCACTAAACGGAAAATCCGCAAACCCCTCCAACGCCCTTGGCGTATAGAACGACTCCCTCCGATACGGCGCCAGTGGAATCCCCTCCCTAATCCTGAAAACCAAATCCGGATTCGAGGTAAACGGCCTCCCAACGACAACGACCACATTCCCTCTCCCGCCAACGTCCTCCCCCTCCGCATTAACGAACCTCCTCGCAGACTCCGCATCGAACCCACCAGCAACAAGGATCGGACCACTCCATAACTTAAACGCAAACTCCAACCCCTCCCCAACAGGCGCATCAACATCCTCAAACCCATGCACGCGCGCACTCACCAGATGCAAATACGCCAGTCCCAGCGCAGCGAGTTCCCGAATAACATGCGCAAACTGCGGAACCGGATCAGCCATGCGCATGCCCTGCACGCGGCTCCACGGACTAAGTCTCAGCGCCGTCCTCTGAGGCCCGACGGCGCGCGCAACGGCCTGAACAACTTCAAGCGCGAACCGGGATCGCTTCGCGATGGATCCGCCGTATGTGTCTTCCCGGGTATTGCACGTATCCTGCAGGAATTGGTCGATGAGATACCCGTACGCCCCGTGGATCTCGACGGCGTCGAAGCCCGCGCGCATTGCGTTTGTGGCCGCGGTCGCGAAGTCGGTTACGGTTTGCTGGATCTCATCGAGTGCCATCGCCCTCGGAACGGCGTGCTCAGCGTCCAGTGGAATCGCACTCGAGCTCAGAACCTCAACCCCCCGATCCCTCGCAAAAGCAGGATCAACAGCCCTTCCCACAGCAAGAAGCTGACAAACAATAAAACTCCCTTGGTTATGCACCGCATCCGTAACCGTCCTCCAGCCAGCAATCTGCTTTTCATTATAAATGCCCGGCCCGTTCGCGAACCCAATCTGGCTCGGCGAGATGAATGAGGCTTCGGCGATGAGCAGCGTCCCTGGGACGCAGGCGCGCTGGCTGTAGTAGGTGGCCATGGCGATGCGGTGCGTTAGATGTATGCAGCCGAGGTTGAGGGGGGTGAAGAGGGTGGACATTTTGGAATGGGTAATTGGGTGGTTGGTTGGGCTTTGGGGAGGTAGAAGACTGGGTCCATTATCGACTCAAGGCCTGCTGTTGCGCGTGTTCTTATATACATGCAGTACCCGGTGGGAGTGGGGTCATCATACAGAGTGGCAGAGATATGTTAAATTCAGTCTTACAAATTCACATTGCCATAGAATGACAACGGGTCCGGGTCTCCAGGTGGCAGCTCTAAATCACGGCACCAACGAAGAGCGATTCATGGTAAATTGTCCCGAGGCGTGCTAGTAAGACGATTTGAGCCCGCTCATATTCTAAACCCACTTGGACTACCAACCCCACCAATGGTCGACCTGAATTGTATAAATAACATCATTTAGCTATCTGTGCAATGTCTCCGAGTGTTCACGAAAGTCTAGTTCAGAGGCTGATCACGCAATGCTACTATAAGCGCCATTAATAATTCCTGCTCCCGGGGCATCCCGCTCCGGATTATCCCACATCGGGCTTTCCCACAGGCCATCCCACATTGAAGTGAATCTACACCTCCACGCTAGCAGTTATAAATCCAGCTCTCATCTCCATCGATTCGACTTCCATCTCATCGTTCTCTAGTTCTAAGATCGTCATGACTTCCAATATCCCGCAAACTACCAAGCAATGGACCGTCGAGGGCTTCGACGGACCCTCTTCGCTCAAGTTCTCAGAAGTACCTATCCCATCCCTGCAGGATAATGAAGTTCTAGTCCAAAGTGAGTCAATTCCGGCCCTGTCTTTGAACCCGTGCATTGAATACTCATGTCTCCAAACCTAGTCAAGGGCGCCACCCTCAACGTACGCCCCCCATCCCCACCTCCGCATAAAACCCCCAGACCCCCCAAACTAACAACACTGTTCAAACATCCAGCCCCGCGACCTCCTAATAACCCAAGGAAAATATCCCTGGACCGTAAAACCCTCTATAATCCCCGGCTCCGACGGCTCCGGAATCGTCCTCGCCACAGGCCCCTCCGTCACGCGGTTCTCCCCGGGCGACAGGGTCATCACGATGTTGAACCAGAAGCACATCTCGGGCTCGCTGACGAGAGATATCGCGAATTTCGGGACCGGCGCGTCGATTGACGGGACCTTTCGCGAGATTGGTGCCTTCGATGAGCAGGCGCTTGTTGCTATGCCAGCCCATTTGAGCTTCGTTGAGGCGGCGGCGTTGAGCTGTGCGGGAGTGACGGCGTGGAATGCGCTTTTTGGGGGTGCGGGGCGAAAGGAAAGTGTAGGTAATGGAGGGTGGGTGCTTACGCAGGGAACTGGTATGTCTACTTTTCTTGCCCTATCCTCCTACTCTATAGAGACTCGGTGTATTTTCACCTTCAACAAAGACACTAACGCGGATATAACAAACCAGGCAGCGTAAGCCTCTCCGCCCTCCAACTCGCCAAAGCCGCCGGCGCGCGCGTAATCGCGACAACAAGCTCACCGTCCAAAATCCCGCTCCTGGAATCCCTCGGCGCAGACCACGTCATCAACTACCGCGAGACACCACACTGGGGCGCACACGCAAAAGAACTAACCGGCGGAGTCGGCGTCGACCTCGTCGTCGAAGTCGCAGGCCCAACGACACTACGACAGAGCGCCGAGAGTCTCAAGCTCGATGGGCAGATTAGCGTCGTTGGGTTTATTGGTGGGCAGGGTGAAAGAGAAGCAGACGTCCAGGGGCAGGTGCCGAGTTTGCTGGAGACGTGGTTGAATCTGTATACGGCGCGGGGTGTCTGGGTGGGGAGTCGCGAGCAGATGGAGGCGATGTGTCGGGTTGTTGAGAAGAGTGGGATCCGGCCTGTGATTGATCAGAGGGTCTTCAAGCTGGAGGAGTTGAGGGAGGCGTATGAGTATTTGGCTGAGGGGGGGAATGTGGGGAAGATTGGGATTGAGATTCAGTGAGAAACAGATAGACGTACTCTAGTTTAGTGACATCAAATGAAGCAATTTTTCTCTGCTCTGGGTTCAGTCGTGATACTCACGCTCACGTTCTACTCTCCTTTGGCAGTACCAGTTACTACGGTCAGTCAGGAATATACTGGCTCAAAGCTTTCAACAGCCCACCAGTTGTCCAAGAGCACCGACCAGGAACTACGAACAACCGCATCACCCCCAGGAACGGTGGCAACCATGGTCAGAGCTTGAAGGGCCTGAACCACGACGAAGACCTAGGATATAATGGTCAATCGAAGCTTCTAGAACTCTGGACGCTTTGCAGCAGCTTCTACCCGTGGCTGTGGACTTCAAGTGGTACGTTTCCACTACCCCGAACGGTTGATGGAGAGAAAATGAGGTATAGAAATATGTACGCTGCGTGGAGGTGTCTGGCTCGCGATATTCTTGCTCCCTATCTTACTTCGTTTGGTTGTAGTAGCAACAGCGAAGTATCCTCGAGATGTTGCAGGACTCAGGAGCCATCAAGCACTTGAACCAGCCAATTCCTCCTCCTAATTGTTATATCTGAACAGCATCTTAGTCATCCCGGCCGGGTGGCCTAATGGTAAGGCGTTTGATTTCGGCGGTGAGAATTTCCCGCAAGGGAGAACACCTCGGGTCTCAAAAGATTGCGTGTTCGAGTCGCGCCTCGGTCGTTTGTTTTTTTCCGCCCCTCACTCAATCAACCAGATAGATGGTAGATACAAAAGAGTGTATGTATGTATGTCCATCTACAAAGTGTTCTTCGCCCGTCGCGGCTTGACTTCCTAGTTCGGATGCCGCTGCTTTTATGAGGGGATTTAAAGCACCAGTTGCTCAGGAAGCATCCAGCAAACACTCTAGGCACTCCTAGTCTAGTCCTAGAACATGTACTGAACTATTCTAGAGCAACCCTAGAGTACTCCAAGCATAATCCCTAACGACTCCCTGGTTGCTTCCTAAGCACCACGGGAAGCTAATAAGGAAAACCACGTGATATATTTATTCTGCTGCCCAAGCCCTCTATACTACCTGCTTCGCAGTGCCACTATCACGTGATTGCGCTGATTCTACCCGTCTTTCAAAAACGCTCGACGTCGTCTTTCGACACGGAGCGTAGGCTGGACATGTCAGAGGGGAAATTTTGTTTGCTTCTTTAGCTGCATGAATGAGCAACAAATAGAAATTTTGTTAGATATGGCAGTATACACTATAGGCGCTGTCTTTCATGCACTTCAAGGTCGTACAATAGTAACCCATGCATGAGAATTAGCTTGAACGCAAGGTTTCTTAGCTTGTGGAAAATGAATCACTTCTTAACCCTTAACCAGGCATATACGCTACAAGATCACTGACACTTTTACATCTCTCATGGACTTGGACTTGTTAGCATAATATGGGAGTTTGCACGGACTCCTTGTGCTGAGAACCTTGAAGCACTAATATAATCAGCACCACACTTTTGATTTATGTATCTCTGATTGATCCATGGTGTAACACACCACTTCAGCGCATTAGTGCCACGTATGTATATCTACTCCGCTTTATGGAATACTGTGAAACGGACTTGCAGCCTTGGGCTTCAGATGGCCAATTATCAAGTCTTCGGATGTTAGTTCGATGAGGAGGCATATGAAACTCTATGTGAGGTTCCCCCGCTTCGCCGACTGAGTTGAAATTGACCAAGTGCATGCAAGTATGTGTGCTCCAAAGGCGATTTAAGCGCAGCAAACATATGAATTATGCTAGAATAAATATCCTTCATGAATAAATTCTTCAGTCCCAACCCCCTCCTCTCAAGAACCCATTACGCATCCAAAGCAACAATGGCTTCTCTTTGGGTCGCAGACATTCCTCACCCAGATTCAACAAACTTCGAGAAAAGAGGGCCTTCTATCACAGAGGTCGAGCACTTGTCTTCTTACAACTGGATTGAATCCTCCACCCCCACGATCGCTGTTCCCGGTTGTCCTCCGCTTTGGTGTCCACCTAATACCCCCAAGAAGGTGCCTAAAGACTCTAGGCTTGTTTATATCACTCAAAATGCGGTTCGTCATCCTAAAAGTCCGCTAGAGCCACTTTTTCGGTCGTTGTATCTTGAGAATCCTTCATACAACATCCAGACAGTCGACCTAATAACCGATCAAAACAATGTTCGCAAACTCCTGTCATTCGTTAATCCACGTCTCTCTAAAAATGGACTTGAACCTTTCACTATTAATGTTGAGGTCACGAGCAATACAGCAATTTTTTGTCGGGCAGAAACCGAAACCTACACGGTCATTGGACCACATAAGTTCAGAGGCTATGGGCACGAGTTTGAGAAAGCATTCACCACTAGTCAGGTTCCCCAGAGCACTGGATATCATAGAGTCATCTCCTACAAGTTCAGCAATATGAAATTCGTCGTGCGCTACGAAACTGACGGATATCTGGGCGAACATTCAGGAGTTCGGACTCAAAATCCGGATTCGGATCATGGGAATCTACTGAACATGATGGAAACCCTGTCTCTTGCCGGATCCAAAAGTCACTCTCGGCCTGCTCCCAACTCCAAACTAGTTATTAAAGAAGAAGGCAAACAGGTTCCAATTCAGTCAACTCTTGAAATCAAAACACGCGCATCTCGTAATCCTATTCGCATCCACGAAGTCCTTCCGCAGCTGTGGGTATTGCAAACACCCAATCTTGTCCGTGCCTACCATAATGGCGGCTTATTTGGACCGCCAGAAGTCGAAGATGTCACTCGTGAAATTGCCAAATGGGAAGAAGATCATGGCAATGATCTTATGGGGCTGGCTATGTTGATTAAGGAAATCATCAGAGTGGTTAGAGACAATGGCGGGAACGCGGTTGTCAAACATGATGGTAGAAGCAACAGCCTTGAGGTTCGGACGAGAGATGGAGAGAGGATGCTACCGCTTGATCTTTATTCGAAACTTGGTGATGAAGTGGAATCGACTCAGGCGATCGGATCAGATCCTTGAAAAACGACACTTAAAATTGGTGACGCTGTCTACAGTATTAACGTTTCGATGATACCATTTTTATCATCCTTTATTAATTTCCAACGCCTTGCCCAGCCGCAACGGACTGATTTCGTCCTTGAGGATATTCCATTGTTTGATATTGCTCTCAAGGGCCTGGAATCAGGCTATCAACAATGTTTTCACTCTTTGCGAGGTGATATCCCTCAGTACCATACTCTCTGTGAGACATATGATTATCTTGGGGTCGACGTACTTAGAGGGCAGTCCGTGGATAATATTTTCGCCGATCTGAGAGCCTGCAAAACCAACTACAAACTCGAGTATAAGCGTTATTAAATCGTGAGGGGTGATAAATCCCAAGCACAAGACGCGGCATTTCGACTTCTATTCCTGATAATACGCGGCGAATTTGGTGATGAAAAGAAAGACCCTGTCAAGGTATACAACGCTGTGCTATTTGTTGTCTCACATTCAGGTACCTTCAAACTTGGCACGAGGACTGCCGTGCGAGCGGCTTTTAAGGAGCGGTTTGTAGTATCTCCTAAACAACAAAGCCAGTTGGAGCGTTGGAGGAAAAAAGATGTTATTAACCGGTCGGATGACGAGGCTACAACCGAAGATGAGTTTTCTGAGCCATACCTTTCGGACGATTCTTAGGCAGTGCTATCATAGCACGCAGTGTGCGGCGAGAAATAGCAAAACAACTCATGTTGATCCATCAATCTCTTTACCTTGCAACTTTAAAGGATACAAGCTTTCTGTGGACAGCATAGAACCAGAGTTCTGACCGAAAGCGCGGGGATCGCCTATTGCGTCCCACCGATCTACGCTTAATTTCTGTGCCAGTGTCCCGGCGATGGGGCTTAGAAGTGACTAGCGAGTCACCAGATGCTCAGGCTGGTTGTGTGCTCCCTGTATATGGTGCGCTTTTTCATGCACTTAGGACTTTAAGGACAATTCTTTGATTGCAAGGGACCTATAGTAACGTTGCCTCTGTTTCAGATTGGAGGGAGCCTGGATGATAAAAATGCTCCCTATACTCTATCTTTGTAGCCCGCCCCAACCCCGCCTCAAACTTCCATCAAATTTGAAAACACATCAAGCATCTTCTTCCCCTTTCTTGCACCGGACTTTGCCCATGTCCCGCAAGCTACACGGATCACCCCTGGTGCAGTATATAACAAACATCCTTGAACAGGTGGGTAGTGAGACGCCCAAATTCATACTTTTCCTTGCATGCTGACGCATAATCCTCGCTGCACCCAAGTGGGCGTCTACGCAATGCCCGGGACTGCATCAAACCCAGCAGTACTTCTAAACTAACCGTCAACTTGACCCCCGGATACGCAGGAGCCTCGAGAGACACAGGGCACTCTCACGGGGTAGGCATCTGTTATACTGGTGCGAAAGGGAAGGAGACCTGAGGGTATGTAGGGCGGAGTTATAATGGAGGCGTGACCATCGGGAGTACAGACCAGGTTGGTTCGGGAGGGGGATGCACTGTAATGTAGGAGAATAATTCTATCATGTTTGGAGCAATATGCCTTGATCAAGTTCCAACCGCTACAGTATCAAGATTTTCATCCGTCCATTGTCACCCAACGCCAAAACATCAATCCTTCGGTACAGTACTATAGGTGTGCGAGATTCACATGATGAAGCTGCTCCTCAACGAATCTCTCTGCACGTCGAAGTTCTCACTATCACTCTCGAGCGCCTTAATGCTAGCAATCATGGAGGATCACTTGCGTGCACCCATGATTTGATCCATCGTCACGAAAGCGGGTTTGCACAACAACGAGTTCGAGTAGCCGAGGACGAGGGCGGTCTTGCGCATCGATGTGTCATCGAAAATGGTTGGGGACACGCACAGGACTCCCAGTGCCTTGATTCATGTTGGCCGGCTTTGGGGTGACGTGCGAGATAATAAACCCAAGAAGAAGTCAGAGATTTCGCCTATCGATTACAAGATCAATACAGTCCATATGAAAGTTCAGTATGTATATGAAGGAACAACGTGTTCCTCTTGCCTCCTGAAATGTCAGTGAATCTCCAACTTAACTGGCAAGGTGGCGAGATGGACGTTGTTTGCTCTACGTTGGCGATGAGGCGCACGATATTTATGTGCATCAACCAATGTAATATTCAATCAATCCTCTCTGTATGAGAGAGAGGGAGAGCCAGAAGTTTGCGATGCGACTCCAGACGGCACGCGCTGTTCCTACACGGACCATACTCCAAGGAATTTCCAAGTTGTCCAGGCTGGCCATCTTCTTCCGGCTACCTTGACGAGTTGACAATCCGGCGGAGTGGTTCTGCGTCGCACTGGCGGTTGGAATTCGAACCCGGCCGCTCGAACCCCCAATCACTGGCATCTGAGTAGTCCCGGATGACTCCCGAACGGCGAGGAAGGGAGGACGGATGAAGAGTTGTCGGGTTTCGGGGACTTACTGCGGCTTTGAACGTCACTATGGTTACTTTTCTGGTTCAAACGCCGAAGTAAGCCGAGGCAGAGCGTTCAATATAGCTAGATTATGTTCTCATTATCATGCTCGTTGGTGATTTCGCATATATCCCACTAGATTACCCTCCTCTCTCTCTCTCTATCTCTACTTGATCAAAAATCGCACACCCTTACTATCCATCTTGACAAACGGGATGAAAATATCATGAATAACGCGGACATCCTCGATGGTTGTATCAAAGAGCTCAAAGTTCATACGACGGAGAAGGCTCGAGATGACGAGGTAGATCTCCGAGCGGGCGAGGCTGCACAAATTTTTGTTAGCACGTTTTTCAAGGGTTTCGGCGAACCTCAACAAGCAGGAAACATTGAAGAAACGTACTGCATCCCAATACACATGCGCGACCCCTTCCCAAACGCAACCATGTACCTCTCAAGCCTCTTCCTCTCGGCGGGGTCCGTCCAGCGCTCCGGGTTGAAGCGGTACGAGTCGGGGAAGACGGATTCCTCGTGGTGCATGAGGAGGCAGCTCATGCTGATGGGGGTCTGCATGCATATCCACATATTAGCCAGGAGCCCGAGAGGAACGAAAGAAGCAGCAGGTACGTACACCCGGAGGGATGGTCAAGTCCTTGTACTTGAGCGCGTTGTACGGGGCGATGCGAGGGAGGCGGGCAGTTACACCGTACGACAGTCTGCGGGGATGGGATTAATATCTGACGGCTTGGTTTGTAGTATGTCGGGTTGGATTTGGATTCGAGCTGGGTCTTACCTGATTCCTTCGAGCATGACGCCGGTCTGCGTTGCTGTTAGCTGGCGTCGCCATCGCTTCGCTTGAGCGGGGGACTCACGAGGTAGGGCAGCTGTTCGAGCTCAACGAGCGAGGGGTCGTCGCCAAGCGGTTCCAATTCAGCCTTGAGCTTCTTGAGCAGTTCCGGCTCGTTGTGAAGATAGAACAGGATGTAGCTCATTGCCTTGGCGGTTGTCTCGGCGCCGGCGGACACCAGCACCTGCATTTCCTGCGCGAGGCGGGCTTCGCTCTTCTCCTGGGGCGGCAGGTTACTGCTGAGGACATTGTCGAAGAGGGTCTCGCGGTCGTCCTTGGATTTCTGCGAGCCCCGCTCACGATGGTTCTTTGCGATCTCGGCGATCTTTGCGCGGCAGCGGTGCTGGAAGCCGAAGAACAGTTCCATACCGGGGTTCAGCCACGCGGTGATGTTCTCGGGCATCGCGAGGAGCAGCGGAAGGAGGAACGCGACGGGGCGCACGAAGACAAGCGTCTTCGCGGTCCCACAGAGCGTGTGCTGCCACTGCGGGATAAAGTCCGGCTCGTCGAGGTAGTGGTACCCAGTCCCCATGGTATAATCGGTAATGACATCGGTCGTGTAGCAGGTGAGCGGGTACTCGATGTTGATCGGCTGCCCGGTCCCCTTGAGCTCTTCGAGGCGACGGCATAGCTTGTCGACGAGGGCCTTGAGAGCGGGCTCGAGCTCGCGGATGCGCGCCATGGAGAAGAAGGGGTTTATCTGGCCGCGGATCAGGCGGTGGCGGTAGTGGTCCTCGGCGGTGATGAGGGCGTAGGGGGCGTTGAAGGTGCGCTGGTAGTAGTCATATTTGTTGCGGGGGCTATCGCGCGAGTAGATGACTTCGTAGAACTCGGGGTCGCTGCAGTGGAGCTCGGTCGGGCTGATGCGGACAATGGGGCCTGTCGAGGAGACGTGTTAGACGGGACGAGCTGCGAGGGAAGGAGGACTGTCAAGGGGAACTCGCACCGTATTTCTTGTGCAGTTCGCCAATGTGGAACGTGAATTGGCCATTGCGCACGGCCTCCCAGTAGAACTCGTAGAACACGGTCAGGGCGGCCAGCCGAGGGCCGGGGAAGTGGGCAATGGGCGACAGGTAAAGTCGATAGATCACAATGGACACGATGTAGGCCGCAAAGGCAGCGCTAGCAGCGACCAGGGGGTGGTCGAGGAGCAAGCGAAGCAACTCCATGGCGGACACTGGACAGCTGTCGACGGAGACCTGCAGCGTGGGAATTCCGACAACCAGGCTCTCGGGACAGAGCACAGCTCCGAGACTTTATCAGAGACGGTGGGACAGGCCCCTCGCACAGACGATGGAGACTGCGACGACTCAGAGAAACTGGATTTGCAGCAACGGCGACCATCATCCGGATCCCGCCTTCCCTTCCCAGCACCGTGGGCAGTGGGCAGTGGGCCGGCCTGCCATTGCAGTTGCCAGCTGCATCACCAATCCATCCAAAATCCAGTCCATCCCGGAACTAAATCCTGCACAGGCTCCATCCGTGCCAATGACGGTGGGTGACAGTTGCTTGGGGTACTTTTGGCAGGCTGCGACAGGGCACAATGCGATTGTTGGGCTCCACAGCGGGTCCATGACGGGCTGAGAGGGCCACTGGGAATCACCGCGTTTGGAAGCCGGCAGCGGCGGTCGTCTTGGAGGCTGCGCGAACACGAGTCGCTGAGTGGCTGGTCGCGATGTGCGTGCAGGATCAGTGCCAGGCTGGAATCCCAATTTTCGGTTGCAGGCTCATCACCCGCATCCGAGGGAGTGTTCATCCCTGTCTCGTCTGCTCGTCGTTGGGTCTATCTCGGGTGGATTTACGGTGATGATGATCTGTGACAGGTTGCAGATCTTCTTCTGGTTTACTACTAGCTACCTGACAAATTCCAATAAAAGGTGCACTGTGCACGAGCCCTCAGCTTTCCTCTCGAAGTGGAGGTGACACCCGGACCCCGATCAATTCCTTCAGGACTTTTGGCAGCGTTGATTAGAGTTTAGCCACCGTTGGGATTCTCCAACGTCGCGTTTTGAGGTCAATGTCAATAGTACAATACATACACGAGGCCTGCACTTGTTATCTGGACGTAATCTGCAGCCGGCTCCGTGCAGTCGAGCAGGTCGTCGACGACTGCATCCACAAAGGCTCGAACGGTCCCTCGTGGAGCCTTCCAGACGGAAGGATTCAAACTGTGCCCCATGCGGATCATTCTAGGCCTCTTTACGCCAACCAAAACACACCCTCGAGCCCACATGAGAGCTTCACACTGCGACTGTGACGCCCAGCCTTTAGTGACATTTTGATAACAACCTTGATGCACACTTTATCCATCGCGCAGCGCTGGCCAAGCGCAACTGCAACTGCAACTGCAACTGCATCCTGGCGTGTACTCTCCTGACTCAGTGGAATGCCCGTTCATTGGCTGCACATGGCTTTCCGAGTCCTTCCATCAAGTTCCATCTGCCAGGACTGACTCGTGGGTCGAGGATCCGGGGCGCTGGGTGGGTTTCGCTGCCGCTGCTGACGCCGGACACGAACTTGTCGAAATGAGAAATCGCATGTTCGATTATCGCAGCCCTCTCTCTTAATATGTACATAAATCAGCCGTATATACCTCTGATTCTATTTGCACGTCATCAGAGATCATAACCTGAGACTGTTCGACCTGCTACATGCAGAAATCGAGAGTTTGTCTGCGTTCGCATATTGCCACCCAAAGTAACGATTTCTCCCGGGGATCGGGCGATGGACATGCAAGCTCCCTCTTACTGGCTGGTGATCAAGAGGGATCAAGAGGTCTCTAAAAAAATACAAGCGCCTTTGGAGCTCTCTCTTCGAGCAAGAAAAGCTTATACCTGCCTGTTCTCGTGGCTCCGACTTTTCCCGCGGTGACCTGATGATTCTATGCCCAATCGCAGGACTAGAAGCAGCTCCCGCCAGGATCATAAGTTGTGGGATGCCTTGAAGCTCCCCGATTTCTGAGCTAGGGCCGCTCGTTCATGCAGCGGCTGCTATTTCCGCCTCCACCCTCAGCCCTACCCACGTTCCAGGGTGCAAAAGTCTACTTTGCTAGCACGCCTGACTACTCAACCACTAGTTTCTGAGAGCGCTCGAGAACGCGTGTTCGTCCGTGCCACTCAAGTCGGACCAGTAAGGAGTGAGTTCTGTGAGTGTCAAGGCGGTGCAGCTGCAAATAAGCTTTTCCCCCATGGGGGCGGCCCCGTTCTCCCAGCAGCACCACGAGGCATGCCGGCTCAACAGGGTACGTCCTCGTCGCAGCAACATGTTCAGCAGGCCATTTGTATAGTAGATATGTACTGTTTCAAGGATGCCTCCTAGCTACCATCTCATCTATGTTTTCCAAGTGCGCGAGCGCATTCTCCATCCCCGACGCTGCCACTGACGGACAAACTTCCTCACCATGAGTTCCAAACTATAACCACGTCAACGTGAAAACTTTGATATAGGGTTGTCCCAGACTTCTCAGCTCTGCTCTCTGACTTCGCCGCAGCAATGCGGTGACTCACAGAAGCCCTCGCCGCCCAATTTCCCCCTACAAATACCCCCCCTTCTCTGGGCTCTCCCTCTCTGATCTTCTTCCTTCCTCACCACTCCTGCTTTCCATACATCCACACTGTTACCAACTGCAACTTGACGAACGAACACCATCAAGGTACTATCAGATCAAAACAAGTAGCTAAGATCACTCTCTGCTATCTGCTTAGTATCGTCTCCAGCTTCTTTCCTCAAGTTTCACTGCTCATCTCTCTCTTCTCGCCTCTTTTCTCTCATCTTCCGGCGAAGTCCTCACCTTCGCCATCACATCTCATCTCATCTCATCTCAGTTTCATCATCTTATCATCCCTTTCACACAAGACATCTCGACTACATCATTCACGATGTGCTTCAACGTTAAGAAGTCCATCGTCATCCTCGCTGGCCTCTTCATGGCTAAGCCCAAGGTTGCTGACGCCGCGTTGGCTACGACAACTGTAAGTTTTCCACCGCCTACCCATCCACCCACCCATCTACCATCTACCCATTCATCCATCCATCTTTCTCTCGATCCACTTCATATAGCATTATACTAACACCACACAGCACTACAACGACGGCCTCCAAGGCGCCTGCGGCTGCGGCACCATGGCCGGAACGTACGACTGGTCCTACGGGATCAACAACCAAGTCTACACAGCCGCGGCCAACCAAGCGCTCTTCGACCCCAACATGGAGCACTGGTGCGGCACCGGCTGTGGCAAATGCTACCGCCTGACCTCGACCGGCGTCTCCAGCTGCGAAACCTGCGGCGTCGGCGGCGAGCACGGCAAGTCCATCACCGTCATGGTCACCAACCTCTGCCCGTACATCCTCAACGAGCAGTGGTGCCCCAACCCGGGCCAGCTGAACCCGTACGGGTATGCGTATCACTTTGATATCATGGGTGGGGCTGGTGTCTTTGGCGATAATGTTGTCGTCGAGTTTGAGGAGGTCGCTTGTCCCGTTGAGGCGGGGCTGAAGTGGGATACTTGTGAGTGTCATCCGAAGGTTAGAGGCAAGCCGCTCGGCACCGCGTCGATCGATGAGGCTGCTAATGCTACCGCTGGTGGCAATGCCACTGCTCCTGCTACTGCTCCTATTCCCTCTGGAGCTGCCAACTTGACTCAGCCGGCTCTCGTCTCCAAGACTATCGGCAACGGCACTATCGTCACTGTCCTCGAGTCCTTCCAGACAGTCACTCGCCCTGCCGAGACTTCGTAAGTTACCTTCTCACATTGAGAGACCCTATGTGGATGATATGACTAACGCCTCACAGCCACTAATCAACTCTCAACGAACGAACTACGGGGGTGATCTGATATGATAGGGATATGTGATTGTGTTTTCTTGTCTTCGATTCTTGTCTTCGATTCTTGTCTTCGATTCTTGTCTTCGATTCTTGTCTTCGATTCTTGTCTTCGATTCTTGTCTTCTCTTCTATCTTGTCTTATCTACCCCCTTGACTTTGTCTTCCCAATCTGTCTTACTACACTCTTCTCCCCTGTTTCTGTTGGTTGGGTCTGTCTTCCCTATGTCATGTCATGTTATGTTACGTTATGTTACGTTATGTTACGTTATGTTATGCTATTTTGCGTCACGTGTCCTGTATCCAGTATACTGCTGTCCTTCGTGGCTTAAGTCTCTGACTGACCACCACGCTGTCTTACCCTACCTGTTCCCTGTCCCCTGTCTACTTTCTTATACTTCTTCTTGTTTTCTTTTCTGTCTTCGTCTTTAACACAGTGACAAAGCCATCCAACATGGCACCTCCCCTCCGCATGCACGATAGGTTCAACCCTACATGCACCCAGCCACTGTGTTGTTGACTTGTTGATTCTGTCTTACCCAAGTTAATGTCCTTCGGTCCCTTGGGCTAATACTTGACTTGTTACACTATTTGTCTTTTCCTCTCTTTGCTGCTTGCGTTTGGGATTTCCTTTGTCTGGAGTCGTATGTTTGTTTCCGATTCCATGTACTGAAAACAGTCTCATTGTTGAGATAAATTGAAAAATATTGTTCTGTTCTTCACGTTGCTCCTTTACGATCAGTATCTTCTCTTCCTTAGTACTAGTACGTAGGTTAAGACGGCTCGACGGTATGTAAATCAGTAGACTCGCTATATTCGATAAGATGGCAGTGGAATAAAGTAAAGTACAAGAAGACGGGCTAATAAATACACCGACGAAAACAAACAGCAAGTGGAAATTATCTCATAATAAATCATCAAGGATATCATATCTCATTAAATAATTAAACGTTGACAATCTTCACCTGCGCGCGATGGACATGCGCGACCTGGAGAATCTTTGCCGTGTGGATTTGCGGTGGCTGCGGCTGGACGTGTACTGGCTCAGGCTCGGGCTCAGGTTCACGTTCACGTTCACGTTCACGTTGGCGTTTACGTTCAGGGCCGGGATCCGGTTCGAGATCCGGTTTGAGATCCGGCTCTCGATACGCCTCTGGATCCGGATACATGTCCTGCGCGACATGGATGATATTTGCTGTGGGGGTGTGCGGTGGCTGCGCATGGATTTGCTCGGGTACAGGCTCGGGTTCCGGCTTGAGAAACGTCTTTGATTCTGGATACATGTCGATCCATCCCCCTTTCTGTATCACACCTGTGCGGTCGAGGTTATTCCGTGCTCGGACATACGGGTCGAGGGCCCAGTAGTTGGCGCGGATCTGCTCGATGAGGTTCTCGCGGCGTGCGGTCGCTTCATTAAGTTCAATGGAATCGCCACCGCGCGATGCGGTAATCCAGCGTGAAGTCGCGGCGAGGAATTCTTCGCCTAAGGACTGGCGTTCGGCGAGGAGGGAGTCTCGTGCGGCGTAGTCCTCCATCGCGCGGTTCTCGACTGGGTCTGGCTCGGTGTATCTGTATCTCCAGTCTTCGTTGCCGCCGAGCTCGGCGAGGATTTGGTTGCGGTCGATGTAGCGCTCTAGGTCTTCCACTGTGCGGGTGAAGACGGTTTTCTCGACGATTCGTGGGTCCATCCATGGTTTGATGATCTTCCAGACGCCTGCTCTTGTCAGTATTATCTTTCGAAGTGTATATCGCGGGAGGAGGAACGAACCGCCGAAGACCCGAGGGGCATTGTGGATGAGGAGAAAGCCCAGGGACTCGGGGTAGTATGTCTCGAAGCACTTGATGATGAACTTGACCGGCGCGTATTCCTGGTCTTGTTAGACAAGCGACCGTTCCGGAGAGGAAAAGTCAGCGTACCATATTCGCAAGAGAAAAGTCCGTCATGTCGAAGAGAACTGTCTAGGCGATGTTAGCGGTGCGATGGTGCGATCGTACGATCGGCGTCGGGGTCAACATACCGCAGTCTCAACCGGCGGCGTCACCAGCAATCGTGCGCTCTCGACAATATGCGTGATAAACTGATTAAGCGACTCGACCGTCTGCGCCGACGGATCGTGCAGCCGTATTCGCACAATCGAAATCGGTCGGTTCATCCTGTCCACCCCGTGGACGAACGCCTTCCCCATCCGCAGTTGCTTCATGAAACCCCTTGCCTCCTCCGCCTTGTACCGGTGCACAGTATTCCCTTCCTCTTCGACTGCGTAGAGCTCTCCTCGCGGTAGGAGTACGTTATCCACCTGCATCTCCTTCAGCCGCCACACGATCGAGTCGAGCAGGTGCACCAGCGACTTGTTGACATCCCATTTCGACACCCGTAGAAACCGCAAGAGGTAGACGTCGAGGTGTTCGTGTTTCGCCGCGGTGAGGACCCCGAATCGAACGTCTTCCGCCGACATGGCCGCGAGGAATTTGCGAATCGAGCGAACCTGGGAGGCGCTGAGCCCGACATCGCGGAGTGTCTGCAGCAGCCGGGTATGGTAGACGGAAACTGAGTTTCGACTCCCTTTGCGGACGAGGGTACTTTCCGTGCGAGAAAAGAGCGAATTCCGACGGCTGGGGGTGGGCGAGAGGGAAATGGACCGCGACGAGGGGACCTGTTCGAGGCTGTTGACACGGACCAGCTGCTCGAGGGCCCCCAGCGACGAGGCCTCGGCCAGGTGTAGCAGGAGCGTCCACAGCTGCAGCAGGCGGGCCTCGTGGACGAGCGACAGGTTTCCCCAGAACCCCGGGGGTGGGACGCTGGCTGGATTCATCATCGTTGCACGGCCGTCATGCTGTGTCAGAGAATAAATAGACGACGATGATAGCGGCGGCGGAGATGGGGATGAAACGTGGGAATTCGAATCCCCTTTTGCGGTGCAGGCAGCGTCGGCGCCAGTTTCCCCCGCAGAAACGGTGACCCTTCCTCGGCCGCCTGTACGCGAATCCTCCATTATCACCGTCTGGGTTTAGCAGGCCCGATGATTGGCTGGCACGCGAGAAGGATCGTGGGGGCGGTCCCGGGCTAACCGCAAATGAAGCCATATCAACACCGACAGGCACAACTCTGGTGCCCGCCAGTCCTGCGCTCACGAGCCCACCAGCCGCGGCCTTGGCTGTTTCGCGTCCTGTCAACCTGTCGCTGTCACCGGCAGTCTGTACGGACGAGCCACGAGGAAGCAGGGGTCATTCAACTTGAAAATATGTGGTGATTGCGAAGGAAAAGTCGCCACTGGCATCCAAGAGGGCAAGAATGAACTGACGGACCACGCCGATCGCTCCTTCCCAGTCAATCTTCCCCAGCCACTAAACAACTCATCACACTCTTTGCCCAGGTTTCATCACCTCCCCTCCTATATTTGGGTCTCTTAATGACTCCGTGATCGCCTCACCCAGCTGTCGGGATGTTCCACCCCCAGATCCGGTGCGTCTCCACCATCCTGAAACAACACGAACCCTTCCCCTGTCTTTTGACTCTTTCCCTCACCGTTGATCTCCTGATTCTTTGGAGATTCACTGGCACGGCGAACTTTTCGACTGATCGATTGCTGACAAAATGTGACCTTTTTTTTTTGGGCGTTTCACATGCAATCCGCCAGGATCAGCGAACCGATTCCGGGCCATCCGGCGAGTTCTTTCAGACGGTGGACGATCTCCTGCAGTCAGCTCGAGCACACAAAAAAGCTTCGTGCACATGGTCAATATATATTTCTCCGGTGCGCTAGCGACAGCAAAGAGCTGTTTGGCAATGTTACATTTCTTGCCCCGCGCCCTGTCCAGCCGGCGTCAGGGGTCGCGGTGGGGGGTCCGAGCGCCATCTTTAGCTGCAGTCTGGAACAAAGATGGAAGAAGCAACTCAAGGAAAGCGAAAGTGTTTGTTGTTGACCAGTGGAGTTTGAATATCTGTTGCTTTGGCTGCTGTGCATTGTACGGGGGAGATGGCTGGGAAATATCTGCAATTATAGGCATCAATCAATCACTTGGGGTGTAGGATATATATAAATCACCAAGTCTACAAAATTCTGAAGAGACACACATTCTCTTCCCTCCTTGTTGTAGAGGAATGTATGGATAGACAATCCAAGAGCATATGTGTCTAAGGCTTACCGGTCATTGCGTCACTGCGCACGAGGTGCATGATATTTATAGAATTTAGGTTGTAAAGGGACGCAGTCACCTCCTCGTTCTTCAGGGTACCGAACGGCGTCAAGAATCTCTCCAAGCTCACCTTCTAGCAACCCGCTTGGGCCAAAGAGCAACCAGTGAGTCCCAGGTATCAAAACACCCAATGGACTAGAAATATCCTAACCCCTTCCTACCTCCCCTCCCTCCCAGCGTCCCCTCAACCTCACACCCGCCGCCAAAGCCACACCCTCAAAGCTCGCAGCCCCCATAATCCAGAAGACCGCAGCACCGGCCCCGAACTCGTTCGACAGCCAACTGCGCAGCTCGACGGCGAGCGACGAACCAATCTCGTGCGAATGCAGCGGCCGATCGGTATTGATATCCGTTGGTGGGATCGACAGCGCTCGCGATAACCTGGTGGGTGTCGCAGGGGCTCTCTTTCTTCTAGGGCCTATGGGTTCGCGTCGTGCAGTAGCAATGCTTGCCGGATAGCCGGTTCTGACTCAGACACCAGGCGAACAGTTGCAGGTGGTGAGCGCTGTGCTTACTGGTCTGGAGCTCGAGTCACTACACTCTCGCAAGGCCGACAACCCGGAGTTAGACCTTCCGCGACAGAACCAACAAGATTGGTTGGATTCCACCTTGCTGTTGGATTGGTGTAGTTGCCAGATCTGTTTACACTGCAGACAAAGGAAACGCATTCCGAGGCCCGCAGTACCGGAGCTGCGCCGTAGTCCGTACAGAGCCGGGATTCGCTACCCCCTACTACCTAGCACCTTTGTAGCCAGGATCGGCGTTTGCCAAACTGCTACTATCAGCAATAAAGTAACCGTAGAGCTGCGTTTGCCCCGCGCTTCCTGGCCTCCTTCGTACGACATGTCGTTGGCAGGATTCGATCCATGGACCTTCCCGAGTTGCCGAACCTCTGGCAAGTCTGATGTAGATCTACTGATTGTAGATCACAGGGGTTTCGTTTTTCTTGGGCCGGTGCGTCCTTAGTCTCCCGGATATGCGGGAAGAAGCATTCGCGTCCTTCCCTGTCCTTCCACAGTTGGGCTTCACGTGGAGCCCCGGATGGAATGGTAGGTCCGTGGTCGTTGATCGCGGTGGCAGATGGGGTGATCTGCCGCTCCAGCCGACGAACTGGGATCCCAGATGTACCGTACCGAGAGTAATACCCCTGCCCCTCAGTCCCCTGCACTGAAATCAGATTCACGGCACTGCTCGTGGCACTCACTGCCTCCCAGACGTGTTTATTCAATAACCCCCCGGCAATAATCCTCAAACTTCCAATCACTCAACGCTAGAAACAGAGACGAACGCAGAACGCAATGTCCAGCCCTCCTCCCTTACCCACCATCGTACTCATCGCCGGCGCCTGGCAGAGTCCAGAGCACTACGTGCCGCTACAAGACGCGCTGACGAAGCTCGGCTACGAGTCTGTCTGCCAGGCACCTCTATCTACCAGCCTGCCCCACGGCGATACGGATCTCGAGGCGGATATCGCGTTCGTGCGCGACGATATCCTTCTCCCATTGATTGACACTGGCAAGGAGGTTATTGTGGTCCTGCACTCGTTTGCCGGTGTACACGGCGGCGGCGCCCTGGAGGGTCTGAGCAGGACGGAATACGCGCGGGAGGGTAGGACAGGTAGTGTGGTGGCTGTCGTCTACATTGCTGCGCCGTGCGTTCCGAGCGGGATGAGCACGTTGCAGCTGCTAGGTATTGGGGAGGACCTCGTTCCTTGGGTTACACTTGATGTATAGTTTTGCTCTTTCCTGCCTGTCTTTCCACATGCATGGTTGCTAATGAACGGATGGTAGGAATCCACAGGCCTCCTCGCCCTCACCGACCCAATCCCCCTCCTCTTCCACAAGCTTCCACCGCACGAAGCGCAGTCCTGGGCTTCCAAGATGAAGCGCTAAGCCCTCAAGCCACTGCAGGGCATTGTCCCCTACGCACCATTCGAGGACGACGTCTACAAGGGCCACCTGGCGTATTTGAGGTGCGCAGAGGACGAGTGTGTTCATCCGCCGGGTCAAGCAAAGTTCATCGCCGCCGCAGGGATCCAGGAGACGGACGAGTTGCCGACTAGTCATCTGCCCTGGTTGGAGATGACGAATGCCACGGCTGAGAGGATTTTGGTGCGGATGTAATTAGACTGCGCGGTTATCCACGTCGTGTATGGGCATCTGCGGCCGGCCATTTGAGGATGAGATCTAGGCGAGGAGGAGGGGATGATTCCGGGGTCGCCGCCTGGCACTGATTGATCGGCTTTGGCCGGCAATTGAGCGGGGGAATCAGGAGTACTACTATGATCTGGCTCGGGTGACCAAGAACCGTGAGCTGTTTACGTTGCCGGGGAGGTCGATGAAGAGGACGCCGAAGGACGGTTCAGCGCAGGGCGACGTATGATTTGTACCAGGAAGATATTCAGCTGATGTATGACTGCGCTTAATACGGAAGGCGTCATCCTTCAATCCAACACAATCATGACCACGTCCATTCCAAAGAGCATTGGAGTTATACAAGCCCTCTCCACTGGTAGATCCGGGGAACTTTAGATTGTCTACGTTGCTCGCCCAGAGAAAACATGGAAGAAGGCAGCAGAGTGGCCTAACCAACACTTCCTCAAATGTCTCCTAAGTCCTCTTGGGGGAACTCGGGCAGCCGATCTGGCTATCACTGCTTTTGAAAATCTCTTGATTTCTGATAACTCTGGGCAAATACCGAAATATGTACAAGACGCTTGCCAGGTTGTTCGTCATCGCCTGTATGCATTCTACGTCCACAAGTAAAGCATGCCCGCAAATATCACCGAGACTCTTGGGAGCGCGCTATGGTCAAACAGCAGGAACCTTCAACTTATCCCAAGACGTCTGCCCAGGCCAGCCATCCGCATCCGCGCCCGTGTATCCTAGTTTCTCCTGCCAGCATCGGTATGACTCCAAATCCTCATCACTCCACTGCTCCGCCGGCCCATTGGTGTACTTATCGCATCCCTCTTCAACAAGTCTCTCGCCCATCGCCTTGACAATCGGCGAGCTGGGTTCTCCCTTGAAGAAATCTGCGCCAGGAAATGTCTCGTATTCACTTGGCTCACTATCACCACCACCGTCGCTCGGAGGAGCACCACCGAGAGGTACGCCGCGAGCGGGGATCTCGAGAGTGTCGCCGACTGTCACGGTTCCATTCTCGGAGAGGTCGTTGGCGGTAATGATGTACCGCTTTGGGACGTTGTATTGCTCCGCGATATCGTCGAGCGTTTCGCCCTGCTTCACTGTGTGCTCGCCCCCGTCGTACAGTGTCCCAGGGTCGAGAGAGCCGTCCTTCACAAGTGCGTACAATGCCTCTCCAGGACATTCCGTCGAGTATCCGTCCCTATGCCCAGCAATCTCGTCCCCAGCCCCGGCGCGACGCAGGTACGCGATGCTATCCTGGATACCGAGTATCTGATCGTCCGTCGGCTCAGTCAACCCCGCCTTCCCAAGGAATGCGAGAACAGCGTAGTGATTCGCGTTAAGGCTCGTTCCGCCGTTGGCACCAGACCTGTGCCCCTTCCCCCGGCCGTCAAAGACATATCCATGCTCGCAGACGCCGAGAGAGTATGCAATGTCCATGTAGTTCTCGACAGTGTTCGCCAGATGCATCTCCTGGATGGACTTCATGTACGCGCCGCATTCGGAGTGCTCGCGCGAGGTGTACTCGGGCCCGACATAGTGCACCTTGACGCCCTTGGGGTTTGTGATCGTCGTGTACGAGCCGCGCGGGGGTACTGCGTTCCACTCGTCGCGGGATACAAAGTACATAGAGCGCACGCCGGATGCGAGGGTTAGGGCGAGGGTTGTGTAGGTGAGGAGCTTGTTGGCCATCGTGCTTCTCGGGCTCTGGCCGGGGCTATCGATCGATCTGAAAGGAACAATACGGTTAGCGACACGGGCACCCTGGGGACTTGAGATGTATTTATATCCACTGTGCCTCCGATTGCGACCCGTGGTTCGAGTGCGACTCTCTTCCCTCACGAAACCGGGAACCTCGTATTGATTCTCCATATCGACCCACGATGCACCCAAACACGAACAAGCGCCGAACAGACCCCCCACAAGATCTGCAGAAGAAAACATTCTGCCGTGTCGATCGCACAAATATAGCATCAGGAACGGGTCGCCAAGGAAACACGAGCTTAGTTGCCAATGACGGAGCTGGATGTGTGGATGAAACGGGGTTCACGATGCGACATCGTATTCGTCGTGCAAAACACCACTCTCTCGAGAAAGGGCCGCGCGAGATGGAGGTTGACCGTATCTCAGGGTTGTGGACGTCGGATGCGACGGACTGCAAGTCTCTCGTCGGTCATCCTGGCCGGGTTGTATGTTTTCGAGTGTCGCTCACGATCGAGGATCGTGGATCTCGGTGGATTTGTGTCGGTTTAATACACAGCAGGTCCGAGTCGATCGTCGTCACGACTGGTACAAGGTGCATTTGAAACGACAAGCAAGAATATCTCTCAGACGGCGAGATTATACTCTCAACTCGAGGTGAACGGTGTCGCATCAGCACTGGTGTGTCTCTGAGAACAGCCACGATGTTTCGAAATCCATGACTGAATGGGGAAGGAGCCCATGATGTCATTGTTTTGATCGGACCTTCCATTTCCTATGCCGGAGTTTTGGGAAGGCGCGATCTGGGGTTGTCCGAATGAGGAAGGTGCCAAATGTCGCGGCGAGCGTCCAGGTTACAGCACCAGCAGAGAGCTCCTCAGACGACCTACTAGGTACGGAGTCTCGAGAATTGGCATAAAGTGATGTGACAGTACATGAGCTAGGGTCGATCTTGGAAATATACACCTTCCTGGTACCCTTGCTCAAAGATGTTACCCAGACATCAGGACCAACCACTCGAAGGCGACATCAAGTACCCTTCAAACCTTCCACACATCTCTTCCCCTCAAACCATCCCAATCTTCACAAATGCCGCCGTCCAATCCAGCACCGTAAACACCGCATCAAGAACGGTGATACGATCGAAGCCCTTCCCCATAATCCACCTCCCGTTCGCCCGCGCAGTCGTGAAGTTCAAAAACGCCTGAGAACAATTCGCCAGACCAAGAACCAAGAGCGCAACAATATCAAGACGCAAATCGCCATTTTCTGTCCCCGTTGTTAGGAAGCGCGGTTTCTTCCAGAGGGCCCATAGTCTAAGAAGGGCGAGGAGCGCGGGTGCGGTGTTCATGCCGCCGAGGTAGGCCATTATGTCGTGGTGCCTGTAGCGGGGGTTATTATGATGGGATTTTGGGGTCAGAGAAGGAGCGGGGGCAGGCCATACCATTTATCGCCGTCCGGGAGTGAGCGAATCGCGCTGTCTGATGCGTTTTTCCGTAAGGAGAGCTTGCGCATCATGAATTTCTGCCGGAAGCCGAAGTGGATCACGGCGCTGACTTTGCGTTAGAATACCCTGGATTTACACTTTCAGGGGGAACAGAGGTGTGCTGACCTTGTGAACCAGAGCTGTTGGATTACGAAGTAAGTATAGTATAGCCTTCGCACAGCCGGGGCCAGTGTGTACGCACCCCATTTCCGGCATACAGCGCACCAAGCACATCATTCCTCGCGACGATCGACGACATGGTGAGTTTCTACGTTTTACCCCAGATTCATCCCGGCTGGCAGGAAATGGGGAAGCTTTAAGATGCCTGCGGCTAGTGAGATTAGTGAACAGCCGAGGCCTCCTTGGCTGGGCGTAAGCACTATGTGCACTTCTCCGAGGCTGCTCTGCGACGTATGCGTATATCGAAGTTAGAGACTACCACTCAGAGGATTGCGCTGGATGCCAAGCTGAGTCTTATAAATTGCGCGCCGTCCTTATTGGTAGATTTCAAGGTTAGCATAGTGGTCACGTAGTATGCCGTGGCGGAGTAGGTATATGCGCAGCGTACATCGGCACCTAGGCAAGACAAGGCATAGGTTATCCTTTTTATACAAGAGGCGCATCTGGATGTCCGCAATGGGACGATCATACGGAGAAGCCTTGAGTATTGGAAGTGTTTGAGTCTTGCCGAACCACTGTAGCTGACACACATATTCCCAGCTCAACCGACTATATGCGGCTCCGGGATACAAATACTATCTTCAGGCAACAATGCATCGCTTGAGAGAAATCCTTATCTGAATTATACACCCACCAACTCCTTAAATAAACAGCACCTTCCCATTAGAGCGCCCATTTAGCATCATCACAACAACAACCATAGCAAGCAGGAGAATCGCAACGAGCCCTTTGAGCCGAGCTCCGCCTGGGGAAACGGTCATAGTGAGACGTAAGGTGGAAACTGGGTCCCAGTGATAAGCACTTAAATGTGCAGCTTCTGGGAAACAGCGTAACGATGTCAGGACTTCAGCAGAGGCTGTATGTTTGAGACTTTATATGCACCTTTCTGGGTACCATGCCACACCATACTCCCCCTCAGCCGTCTCTTTCAGTGCAGTATCGTCTTGTCAGCGCCAACGACACGAATGTATAGACCAAGTTAGCATCCAAGGAAGTTGGGAGTCCAGCAGCCATATCGCGGCTGCCTCGTTCCAGTTCTTTCCAACCGGTATGCTATCTCAATACTAATCTCCCCATGCCCTAAAAAGACCGGGAGAATGGGCACGATAAGCGGATGAAACAGCATGATTGGATCGGATGCAGCCGGAAAATAAACATCTTGGCAAACCAGTTACTCCAACTTTTTGGAGTATCTACGGACTGCGCTGCCACGACCCTTGGGGAAGTGAAGGACAGAGAGAGCGGTTTAGTGGTGCGATACTGCCAGGTGATCAGTGTGTCTTGGCTCTTCCAAAGTGCCTGCCGCTCATCACCGCGCTTGGTTCTATCGTGCATGAGGGCCCATAAGCCAGTATACCAAATGGGGAAGCAGCAGCCGATTCAGGTCCCCGCGGTGTCGATTTTTAGTGTAACTCCGGTCGTTGGCCTAATTGCCCCGACCAAAGATCATGCCAAGTCAAATAATGCAAGATCCTCCGGTTGTAGGCAGTCTCTGTACGTTGTACTCGTCGTAGTGAAGGTCCAACCTAGATAAGAGCCTGGGGTTGTTCGATCTTCTCCAACGTCATCTTGGCATTCCACGCCCGTCCTGCATTGCCAGGCTCCCCGCCGCATACCGGAGCGGGAGCAAACTTGGATGATTGCGTCAGGCGAATTGTTCTAATCATGCCTTGTATCATGGGCAAAGATCGGATCCCCCGACCAGCAGAGCTCCCAGCATGCCACTCTCGGCCCACGATGGAGGACTTTGGCAGGGTGGTATGTTTGCCGCCAAGAGTCTAAGTCACGACCAGCATGAAGCTAGGATCGTCCCTCGCATGGGACAAAGATAAGGAATATCAACAAGTATACTCCATGATAATGCGATCTTGGCATGGTGTAGAAACGTAATGCGATAAGATAGCATGGAATATAGTGGCCTAGCTTCAATTGCATAGTAGCATGCCGTCGATCGGGTACATTCCTGGGGCTAAAACGGGCAGGAGGAGGAGAGCGAGCGGGGGTATAAAAGCAGCTGCAGCGCCGATCGGTCTGGCGTTCACCACCATCAGCCAACAGTTCCTCTGCTGGAGCTTTGTCAAGATGCGGCCGATATCCTCCTCACAGATTCTGGCGTCTTGCCTCCTAATCAGCCACGCAGTCCACGCCTCTTCAATAATCCCCGACATCCGCGCAGACACCAACCGCGACGGCATCGTAGACCTCACCGGCGACTCCGACGCTCACGCCAAAGCGCACTGGTCCTCGTCCCGGGGCGCGATCTTCCTCCCAAACATCGGCGACAAGTACCGACGCTGCCCAAACGAGGATCTAGCCGGGAACCCGCTGAGCAACGACGAGCTCGCGTACTGCAACGACGCCTCGGGCCATCTGCTCCTCGCGCCGGAATACGTTGCGCCGCTAAGGACGGTGCCTCTGGGGAATATCTCCGAGGATGTAACCGCGCATATCTACGCGACGCCTCGAGAAGCGTATGAGCGTGTTCGGATCTTCCTCTTAGATGATATTGAGAATCCGAGTGCGACGGAGTCGTGGAGACTAGTTGACCGGCAGTTCAACTTTAATTCCACGCAGCTTAGCCCGGGCCTGATCCTCGGCATCGACGGGCGCGAGTTCGTCAAGGAGAAGGAGATCTGGGATGGCCATGTCATGGTTAACTTCGACGTCTACGAGACCCCGGGATCATCCAGCCACGTCAGCGATTCAGTTGCGTTAAAGGTCGCGCCCGTTCTAACGCACCACCACCTGCAGCGCGTCGAGCAACTCGTAACAACAGAAGCAAACGACACGAACCCGATCCAGCAGTACTTCGTGCAGCAAATGGACGCAGCCCGCGAAGCGGCGGGGATCGAATCCCCGCTCCTACTCTTCAACCAGTCCTCCGACATCTGGGCGCAGGATATCCTCGAGCCCGCGTACGCGAGTATGCCCGGACCAAACGGGCCCATCTCGCTACGCATCATGCTGCGCTCCGCGCAATCAACACGTACCGGCGGGCGCCAGATAATGGAACAGCTCCGCGGGCCAGGCGTCGGCTCCTTCCAACCAGGCAGCGCGTCGGGAATCGGCTTCGCGGCGTCCGGATTCGGGTACCATACAATCAACAGCTACGGGAACCTCGAGACGATCCCGCCGTACCGCTCGAAATCGGGGGTGCTGTACAAGGCGGGGAGAGTCATCCAGGGGAAACATTATGAGGAGTACCCCGCGCAAGCGATCCGGGATCTGATTATGGGACAAGATGTGCAGAATACGCTGTTTCTTGAGACCGGGTGGTTGCGTGTTGGGCATGTTGATGAGTTCGTGCAGTTCCTGCCCTATGAGAATGAGCTTGGTTTCACGATTGGGATCGCGAGTCCGCGCGCTGCGCTTGAGATCCTCTACGCCGCGCAATCGAATGGGCACGGCGGGGTTCCGGCGATCAGCTTCGATGCAGAGGCGCAACTGCAGCGCTTCGATCGCGAGATGCCCCCCTTCCTGAACATGACCATCGACGACGTCCTCTCCAACGAGACCTTCCTCGAAGTAAACACCTACGCACAGAAGTGGATAGACCATAACCTCGACATCCTCCTCGGCGACATCCCGCTCGCGCGCGACGAGGTAATCGAAGTCCCCGGTCTCTACCACGATACCTCGA
Organism: Aspergillus carlsbadensis; assembly: GCA_025688815.1. Lineage (NCBI taxonomy): Eukaryota > Fungi > Ascomycota > Eurotiomycetes > Eurotiales > Aspergillaceae > Aspergillus > Aspergillus carlsbadensis. The sequence continues at coordinate 135,585 of MU628196.1, read as the reverse complement.
CAGGCGGAACATACGTCCGCCCGGACGGACTCGATTACTACTGGCCGCCGGTGCTAGACGGCGAGTACCAGCTAGGCGCGTTCATCCCGGGCCCGATTAACGGCGTTGTGGTGGGAAAGCACTATATTAGTCCGAATCCGTTTGGGCCGGTTGTTGGGGGGGTGGATGTTTTTGCGGCGGCTGTAAGGGAGGTTTATGGGCGCGCGGGTATGAATGTTTCTTTTGTTGATGATTATTTTAGTCATCATTTGAGTAATGGGGAGGTGCATTGTGGGTCGAATACGTTGAGGCAGACGGATCTTGTTTGGTGGCAGTAGGGGAGGGGATGGGTGGGTTTGTGAGTGGTGATATGTGGTTGTATATATACGCAAGGGCATTGGGGATGCTGTAGATGCAATATGATGCATACGAGGTTCGAGGTGGCCGTTTTGCTGCATAAGATACTGGGTTTGATGGTATCTCTTCCAACAGGGAGCGTCATGATTTAATGAATATAATCAAAGTAGACAAACGGGAGAAAGTAAAAAAGCCTCAAAACACCAAAGAGCATATTGGCACAATGAAGTCAAGGATAGAAAGCAGGATCAAACAATCCCATCAAATCCACCCCAAGAAACTGCAAGTCATCCATATTCCCATCCACCTGGGGAAAGAACAACGAATCATCATTCGCGGCCATGTCAGCCATGTCAGGTAAAGACGTCGTTAGATCATGGCCCGCATCACTCGGATGCTCTACCTGCTGGTGAGCCATGACACCCGGATTGTGATTGTTCTTCAGCGGGGTATCCGATGGGACCTTCGTCTCGTGCGAGCTATGTGGCTCTGTTGACATGTTGTTGCCGTTGGCGCCTGAAGGCAAGGATACCGGCGTCTGTGGCGGTTGCGCGATGCGGAAGCTCGGTCTTCGTGCGATGGACTGGTAGCCCTGTTGACGGCCTGTGTTGAGGCGGATATCTGATATGTATTGCCGCGCGAGGTGGGCGAACTCGGAGATCAGGCTTCCGGGGAGGACGCCGTTGCTCGAGTACTCGATCCGGCTGAAGTGTCCGCTCGCAATGTCCAGGAGGGCCATGTTGAGGCTTGTTTCCGGATGGCTGGGGTTGTGGATGACCAGGTCGAATAGGATCATCAGAGATGAGAGAGGCATGATAGCTAAGAGCCTGAAATACAATTAGCATACAATTATAGAAAACACGAGGCAGGGTATCGGGATGACTTGCCAGAGAGGGGTGGATGGTGAAATCTCAATGTAGCTAGTCAGTTCGAGCATACTACGGGCAGTCTGCATCAGCTCGGTCCTCAGATCCAGCAGCTGTCCAGCATCGAGCCCATCGTTCTCGCAGTGGAGAAGGGTCCAGGTAAGAGTCTGGTAGGCGTAGTGATAGTAATAATGGCAGCGAAGGGCGATTGAGACGGCATGAGTCTCGAGCAGCAATCGTGGTCGAAGCGGCTCGCCGGGCCGGAACCGCGAAGGGATCGAGTCCCGCCAGGCTTGCAGCTCTGATTGCAGTGACTTCACCGCGGAGTAGCGGGCAGCCCACGGTTGTGGTACAGAGGAGATTGTCAACAGCCGGCTTTGGATCTTTGATGCGAGGCGGGCGTATCGCACGAAACTCACGAACCAGTCATAGTCGCTAAATGGAAGTACCCCGGAACCAGGGAGCGGACAGCTGATGTGTGCATCTTGTAACGTCTAGGGTCACCAGGTTAGGAGACGTGGCCATCGAAGTGAGTAAGGAGCGGACAAACAGACCGGTACTTTTCCAGTCGTAAAGCATGATGTCTTTTCCATGTAATACAGGGTCCAGAATGTTCGTGTCGACACAGCGTCCGATGCTGAGGTGAGCCTGTTTATCCCAAGATGCTGAGCCAGAACAGCCGCCTCTGCAAGGATTACGGACTCGAGTCCAAAGCCAGACACTGCCTGGCAGAATATTGACTAGAGAAACATTTAACATAACGATATGGTACGGAGGGACGATGACGCACCATTGCCATCAAGGCCTAGAGGACGGGTGAGACATTAGCGCTGCACGTACACGGACCTATTGTGACGTACCTGAAGGGAGGTCAGCGATCCCCTGAGCAGGCAGGAATCGCGCCACTGAGCTAGTGCTCTCTCAAAGAATGCCCATGACGACCCAGCCCTTGCTTCATAGCCGCCCCCATCGTTATGCTGACAGCCGACAGCGACTACTGCATAGTATAGACAGGCCCATGGTTTGTCAGTGGCGAGGTCTTGTCCAACATTTGGTGACAGCGCCCGCTTTTCGAAGTTAATACTGTCGAGGAATGGATGGAAGGAATGGATTTGTTGCATGTAGGCTTGGAAAAAGGAATACTTCAGTATCAGTATGGTAACAAATAACAAAGGAGACATACTGCGTATATATTCTTCAGCCAAGGGCTGCGGCGGCAATTGGTGGGCGCTGTCCGCATTCCGACTAAAGTAATCGTCAAGACTCGAGAGAGCAGGCGAGCTTGAACTCTTCAATCTCGAGGCGATGACCACCCGAATGGCATCCAGGAGGTTTTCGAGCTTGGTGTGACCGAGGCGTTGGCTGATGGCCTGAACACGCTTGGCAGGAAAGAACGAGATATTCGGGCTCGGTCCTGATCAGCCAGTTAGCAGCACGTATTCCCAGGCAGAATGGTATTCACCGAGTAGGGTGGTCAACTTTGCATGTATCTCGTTAGCCAAGCATATTACGAGCAAGGGAGCGACACAGTACCTGGTCGTGACTGCTGTTTGGACGGGAGAGTTGGCGAAACTGATTTCGGTCGAGAAGATAGTCAATGTACAAGCCGGTATGGCCCTCGACGGTTTCTTGTTCGACCAGCCTCGAAGAAATAACCTGCGTGGGCATACGCGAGGCTGCAGCAGAGGTAGAGCGGGAGGATTGGGCTGGGACTTGAAACAGTCAGCGCAATTCCAGGCAGTGTTTCAACGGTCCTCGTACCGATCTCATCCGGGTTCTTCCTCCTTTGCCGGTGTTTCTGGTAGCTGAACGTGCAGGGCAGATTGTGCGACTGTGAGACAGCGTCAGTGGCGGGGGCCAACCGATCGGGATCGGAGATGAGATGCTGACATGGCAGTATTGGCAGGCAACCTCGGCAACCGACTCTTCGATTCCTAATCGCTGATGAGTGGGGATCTCGGCGGACAGAGGGCTGATACTCACGGCACCGACTTTTTCTGGACCGGCAGCGATCGCAGGCTTTGTGGAAGAGGCCCATTTTGGCTGGAGAGGGAAGAAGCAGTGATGACGGAGGGCGACCGGGGCTTCGGAGGGAACATTATATGTACCAGAGCAGCCCAGCCCACTGTCGGCGCCGAAGTGGGCCCCATTGACGTCGACACAGCCCTACTTCCGCCCCGACGCCGAAACTCCGATGCCTGTAGGAGAAGAGTATATATATACGTATGGTTTTTGGCAAATTTACTGGGATTCACATGCGAAAGTCACCCTCGTCGTTTAAAAGATGGAGTTGGAGAGTTACCAGCTAGACCGCGTCCAAAAAGAATCGCGGTCCTCCCATTCCAGTCACACAGCACACGGCGATACCGATGAAAGACCTCTTCCTCGAGCCAGCATCTCAGCAGAAGGCCAAGAGAGAATTGCCCATCTTGCAAGAAGGCTGACTACCCAATCCGTCTCGCGCCATCAAACCAACGAGGGCCTCCCCAACCCGTTCATCAACAGCACCGACCCACGACTCGACCCGCAGTCCGGCCAGTTTGACCCTGCTCGCTGGGCACGACTGTTCTTGCAACTGGCCTCTACAGATCCCGAAAGATATCCTAAGCGTAAAGCTGGCGTTTCCTTTCGCAATCTGGGCGTCTCGGGGGTGGGGAACCCGATCGCGTACCAACAGACGTTTGCGGGTATAATACAGCAGCCGCTGGACATCGCGTTGAGCCTGCTACATCCAAAGGATAGGTCGATCCAGATCCTGAAGCAGCATGACGGGCTGGTACGGAGCAAGGAGATGTTGCTCGTTCTTGGACGGCCTGGAAGGTACGACGGTCGCTCCTTCCCTCTTTGCTGGGAGGCTCTAACCATCGCCACAGCGGCGTGTCAACACTCCTCAAGACCATCGCTGGTGAGACCAGAGGGCTCAGTCTCGACGCCTCATCAGAGCTGAACTACCAAGGTAAGTATCGGCTCGATCGCCTCTATTATGCCGCTAACCCCTGTCCGACGGTAGGAATCCCCCAACACACGATGCACCGAGAGTTCCGCGGCGATGCGATATACCAGGCAGAGACAGAAGTCCACTTTCCGCAGCTGACGGTCGGGCAGACGCTACAGTTTGCAGCTCTGGCCAAGACGCCGAGTAATCGCCTTCCGGGAATATCGCGTGAGACATATGCTGCGCATCTTCGCGATGTGGCCATGGCAGTGTTTGGGATATCGCACACGTTGAATACAAGGGTTGGAGACGACTTTATACGCGGCGTGAGTGGCGGCGAACGGAAGCGGGTCAGTATTGCAGAGGTCGCGCTCGCCCAGAGTCCGATACAGTGTTGGGATAATAGTACCAGGGGACTTGATAGCGCAACGGCAGTGGTATGACTCCTACTCGGAGGGTCATCGGAGGCATCGACGACACAAGCGCCACGGGCCGAACTTGTCCCTTGTAATTACAGGCGGTGTCTCCTTGACCCTTCGCTCGGCTTTCTCCCCTCTGGTTCGCGCTGACCACTTTTATAGGAATTCGTCAGAACGATACGGCTTTCGGTTGACATTGTGCAAACAGCGGCCATAGTCTCATTGTACCAGGCGCCTCAGCAGGCCTACGATGTTAGTCACCCCAGTACCTTACTTATTTCTATCGATATGCTGATATTCCGCAGCTATTCGACAAAGTCACCGTCCTGTACGACGGTCGGCAGATCTACTTCGGGCCAATTGAACAGGCTGAACAATACTTTGTCAACATGGGATACCACCGTCCCGACCGACAGACGGTGCCAGATTTTCTCACTGCAGTGACCAGTCCGACCGAACGGAGGGTCCGGCCAGGATTCGAGAGCCAGGTTCCTCGAACAGCGGACGAGTTCGCCGCCCGATGGCACGAGAGCGACATAGCCAAGGCCCTCTTGAACGAGATTGCGTCTTTTGAGGAACAATTCCCACAGGGAGGCCCGTCTGTGGACGAGTTCCGTGCCGCGAGACAAACAGAGAAGGCCACCCTGATGTGAGGCGACCGACCGCGATTTGCTGGCCAAAGAGACTGACCGTGTCGTGTTCCAGGACCACCAAATCCCCTTACACAATCTCTGTTCCCCAGCAGGTGGCATTGTGCGTTCGAAGGGGCTATCAGCGCATCATGGGAGACAAGACTTTCTTTTTTGTTACAATCTTTGGCAATTTCTTGATGGCTCTTCTACTTGGAAGTGTCTTCTACGACTTGCCTGACGACACCTCGAGCTTGAACAACCGATGCATTCTGCTGTTCTTCGCACTGCTGTTCAATGCATTGAACAGTTCTCTCGAGGTCTGCAATCCGCTTCCCGTGGAGTTGAGCACTTACTGATCCAAGACAGATCCTGTCATTGTACACTCAGAGGCCCATTGTCGAGAAACACAATTCCTACGCATTCTATCATCCACTGTCGGAAGCCCTTGCCTCGGTGATATGCGACCTTCCTTCGAAGATACTAAGCACCCTAGCTCTCAACATCCCTTTATATTTCATGGGTAACCTGAATCAAAGCGCGGGGGCATTTTTCACCTATCTCCTCTTTGGCATCACTTCCACCTTGACCATGTCATCAATCTTCCGCACTATTGGTCAGGCAACCAAAACAATCGCTCAAGCATTGACCCCAGTGGCACTCTTTGTCATCGGTCTAGTTGTTTACGCGGGCTTCATTCTACCAATCCGCAACATGCAGGGCTGGCTGCGCTGGATCAACTACATCAACCCGCTTGCCTATTCATACGAGGCCATGGTCGCAAATGAATTCCACGGGCGAATTTTTCCCTGCACCAGCTTAGTCCCTGCGGGTCCTGGGTACGAGGATGTTACCGCTCTGGAACGTACTTGTTCGATTCCCGGCGCCATTCCTGGCAGCACCGATGTGGCCGGCGATGCCTATGTTGCCGCGAGCTACGAGTACAGCTTCTCACATGTTTGGAGGTATTGCTCTACCCGTGGGACTTCGGTCACCAGGTTCGCTGACGATAACTAGGAACTTGGGTATTCTGATCGGTTATATCGTGTTCTTCACTTGTGCATATGTCCTCGTGGCCGAGTACATTGTGCCTGACAAGCCACGCGGGGAGGTCCTGCTCTTCCAGCGCGGGCACAAGCAAATGACACAAGAAAAGGTCCAGCGGGACGAGGAATCTGCTAGCGAGCCCAGACATCCCGGTGAAGAGCCCGTTAATAGTCCGCCACCATACACCAAGGAAGACCGAGAAATCAACCTTCAGAAGCAGAGCGGGATCCTACACTGGAAAGATCTGTGCTATGAGGTGTCAATCAAAGGCGAGCCGCGGTTGATCTCTAATCATATCGACGGTTGGGTGCGGCCAGGGACGCTGACTGCACTGATGGTGCGTCTCTGCGTCTATTTCCTTTCTCTTTGCACAGGGACAGTGGCTAATCAGATATACAGGGAGCTTCAGGAGCTGGGAAAACAACACTTCTCGATGTGCTTGCGAATCGGGTGACTACTGGTGTTATTACTGGAGACATCTGTGTCAACGGGCGTCCTCGAGATCTCTCCTTTCCGCGACAGGTTGGTTACGTTCAACAGCAGGACCTACACCTGCAAACAACCACGGTTCGAGAGGCTCTTCAGTTCAGTGCCTGCCTAAGGCAACCAGCGCATGTTACAATGCAGGAGAAATTGAACTATGTGGAGGAGATTATTGCTCTTTTGGAAATGGAAGCCTATTCCGGTGCTGTTGTCGGTGTCCCGGGAGAGGGCCTCAATGTTGAACAGCGGAAGAGACTTACTATCGGTGTGGAACTCGCTGCAAAGCCTGATCTTCTCATCTTCCTAGATGAGCCGACCTCCGGCCTTGATAGCCAAACTGCGTGGTCTATATCCACCTTGCTTAGGAGATTGGCTGACCATGGACAGGCAATTCTATGCACGATCCACCAGCCTTCGGCGATGCTGTTCCAACAGTTCGATCGCCTGCTCTTACTTGCTAAAGGTGGCCGAACAGTCTACTTTGGCGACATTGGAGAGAATTCACGCACGATGGTGGACTATTTCGAACGTCAAGGTGCCGAGCCTTGTGCGCCTGAAGCGAACCCTGCGGAATGGATGCTGCATGTCATCGGGGCTGCTCCAGGGAGTACTGCCATCTGTGACTGGTCCGAGACCTGGAAATCGAGTCCTGAATTCGCCTCGATCCGGAATGAGCTCGAATGGCTCGAGACGTCGACTGTTGACTCGGTTCCAGAAGCAGAGGCCCCTCAGCAACAGTACGCTGCTCCGTCCCATACTCAGGTGCTGCTCTGCACCAAGCGGGTGTTTGAGCAGTACTGGCGCACACCTTCGTATCTATACAGCAAGTTGATTCTTTGCTTTGGCACCGTGAGTTTCCCGTCGATGCAGTGTGGAGCAGGAGATCTGACATTCTTTCCAGGCATTATTTATCGGTCTCTCCTTCCTGCAAACTGAAGTAACCTTGATGGGCCTCCAGCATCAAATGTTCGCCATATTCATGTTGTTGGTCATTTTTGCCTTTCTCGCCTACCAGACGATGCCCAACTTTATCATGCAGCGTGATCTGTACGAAGCAAGGGAACGTCCATCCAAGGTGTACTCGTGGTCATCCTTCATGCTCGCCAATATTCTGGTGGAGCTTCCCTGGAATACTCTTGCTGCGGTCATCACCTTCCTTCCCTTCTACTATCTGATTGGAATGGACAAGAACGCGGAGGTTACGGACACAGTGACCGAGCGGGGTGGGCTAATGGTCCTCTTGATCTGGTCTTTTATGATGCACTGCGCAACATTCACCAGTATGGTCGTTGCCGGTGCTCCGACGGCAGAAGTAGGGGCCATTATTGCACTCATCATGTATTGCATGTGTCTGATTTTCTGCGGGTATGTGGTTTAACATTTCCTCAACCTCGCCTAGGATCTGTAACTAACCCGTCGCAGAGTCATGGTCCCATCCACTGCCCTCCCCGGTTTCTGGATATTCATGTACCGCGTCTCGCCGCTCACCTACCTGATCAGCGGCATGCTCTCCGCAGGCCTCGCAAAAACACCAGTGACATGCAACAACGTCGAACTCGTCCCCGTCCAACCTGCCAACGGCCAAACTTGCGCCGATTACCTCGCTGCGTATATGCAGGTCGCCGGCGGAGAGGTATACAACCCGAATGCAACAGAGAACTGCCAATTCTGCCCCATGGCCTCCTCCGACGCGTTCCTCGCATCTGTAGGCTCTGACTACGGGGATCGATGGCGCAATTTCGGGCTCATGTGGGTCTATATCTTGTTTAATGTCGCTGCTGCTCTTGCGCTGTACTGGCTGCTGAGGGTTCCGAAGTCGTGGTCGGGGGCCAGCAGGACGTTCCGCAACGTGGTGGCTTCTGCGAAGAGATTGGTTATCAGTAGGTAAAAGGGAGGATTTGGTGGTTTTTCTTTAGTAGACTGTTTCTTTTGTTGTTGCGCATTTGTAGCCACTTTCTCTAGATCTTTTCTCATATGTTGGCTTTATTTAGATTTCATATTCCGCCGTGTCGGCATTAATAACACTTCATTTTTGTTTCCCACGAAGATCCAATCCCAAGGGACGCAAGATAGAATCTTCCCTTCCCCCGTTTGCAAAAAGTTCCCCGTCGCAGATCGGATCCCCCTTCCGCAATCCCATGAATCGAGTCGTGTTTCAAGCCAGCCAAGAGACGGCCCAACCTCCGTGTTTCCCCATCCGCTGGGCCGCGAGACCCTCAAACCGGGGCTTGTCTCGTGTAGACGAATCACGACCCCGCAGTCCCATATTTCCATCATTCAGCGTCCATTGTACATAAAGCGGAGAATCCCTGTTGCAATTTCGACAGGCGGATTTCCGATGACCTAACTTGGCACGGAGGGTCGTTGTTGTTGGACGTGTTTTGGGTCTGGGGTCCTTGTCGGAGAGGAATAATTTATGCATCCAGCAGCCACTCCACTGCTTGAAAGTGATGGATATGTACATATAACATAGCTGACCCCGTAACTCGTCCCCAGCCCAGCTTCAACGCTGTTTACACCACAGACCCAGCACCCTCGCCCCAACCCTCAAAATGAAACCCCTGACAGCCCTTCCCCTCTTGGCCTCAACAACCCTCGCAATCCCACACTACTCCTACCCCCTCCCAGCCCAAAAATACCTCATCTCCTTCGGCGACAGCTACACATCCACAACCTTCAACATAAGCAGCACAAAACCCTCCTCCACAAACCCGCTCGGAAACCCGCCCTGGCCCGGCTGGACCTCATCCGGCGGCGCGAACTGGATCTCGAATCTCGTCGCGAGATATAATGACTCGCTCCTCCTGAGCTATAACCTTGCCTATGGCGGCGCGACGGTTAATGCCGATCTTGTCGAGCCGTATAGTCCCGAGGTTCTTTCGTTGGTTGATCAGGTTGCGCTGTTTGAGGAGTTTCTTGTGCCTCCGCCCGTGTGGGCGAAGTGGGATGCGAATGATACGCTTGTGGCGGTTTGGATGTGAGTTTTCTCCCCATCTGATCAACGGGACCAGGCGATAGTTACTTTATTCCCTGGAGATTCGCTTGGCTGACCAGTGAACCAGGGGCGTAAACGACGTCGGCGGCTCGTGGTGGCAGACGGACCCCGACGCGCTGCAGGTCGAGATCCTCGACCAGCTCTTCGAGCAGATTGAGCTCGTCTACGCGGGCGGGGCGAGGAATTTCGCGCTCCTCACCGTCCCTCGTACGTCGCCCACCCTATCTATCCCCCCTATACTACTAGTAGGAGACAGTCGTAACCTAACAGTCGCAGCAACCCAACGAACCCCGCAAGTAACCCAAGGCGAAAACCCCGAATACACAATCGAGCACCTGTCCGCCGCGATCGCAACGTGGAATACAGGGCTCGCCTCGCGAGCGGATACATTCGCCGCCGCGCACCCCGACGCCGTGGTGAAGATCACGGATACCCAGCCTGTGTTTAATGACCTGCTTGATGCGGATCCCGAGGCTGCGGCCTGCTGGAATGAGGATGGGGTGTCTTGTCTTTGGTTTAATGATTATCATCCTGGGGTTGAGATTCAGGATGCGGTTGCCAGGGCTGTTGCGGGGGATTGGGAGGGGTTTTTTGTTGTTTCTGAGTGATGTACTAGTATGGAGTGCATCGTCCCTTCATTCTCTTCTAGCTTTTAAATTGTTGTCCTCGGTAGACACTGCGTGAGCCCGAAGACTTTGTATTCTACTACTAGTAGTATTTTCACGAATCCAGGAGCTTCTTTTTTCACGGTTTTTGAACAGTTTGAGTAGAGCCACATCGTCATCAGCTACAACCGAGACAACCACAAAGTCTCGTTGATGGCAAACCTCCCCCTCAATACCTTGACGGCAGTAACTGTACAACTGTCGCTAGTCGCCACCTTGTACTCGCCCGCTTCAACACACCCACTCGTCGCGACTTTGACGAAGAGGAACGAACGACCCATCGTACCTTCCACACTTAATTAACGCAAGGTCGCTCCTTCCCTGTTGCAAACACACACAGTCCAGAAGGAAGGGGCGACCCGTGGACCCCTGGTGCGCCTTCCGTATTCATTCAACTTCCCGAGTCTGGATCGTTTCTCCCCTGTTTGGGGTCTCCAGGCCCTACCAGGTAGAAGGAAGGAGCGACTCGGGACCCCGGCGTGCCTTCCCCACCATATCTAACCATTTCCTGGAGGGTCTTTCTCCTCGACGTTAACACCGGGGTCCATCACAGCCATAGCGATACCATATCATATACCATTCATTACTCTTAGAATTTTCGAATGGAAAACCATCGGGCTGGCTTGCGGTGCTTCGATTTAGATAGGCTACATACACTGCGTACCAAGATTATGGAGTTGCTGCGGCACTGGCTTTGCCATGTAGAACAGATACTAGCATAGTAGGCTCAGCGAAGATGCTTACTGCTTCGGGGAGGGGATCTTTGCGACCATACACTTGCAGTCGTCAGACCGAAAGAAGGGCAATCGGTTACATACAGTAGTGCACGCTCATTGCGAGGGAAGTGGCGGGTACGGGTACATGACTGCCGATCATCGTTTGTGGGGGATATACATACCGGGCATGGGAGCATCGGAAGCTTTTAAGCATAGCACATGCCGTCTACAGGTATCTACTGGATAGTGAAGGGCTCGACGAGGACACACGATAGAGCAAACAACTAGATATTATATTACTAAACCGTCGAGACATATTCTCATTTATTTTACGTGCCGCACCCACCACGATCAGCCCACGCGTTGAAACGCACATTGCAGGATGAGGATGGCCGGGAGAGGGCGACACAAGAGTCCTTCGCGAATCGCGATAGCAAGAGACAATCCAATCCAGTCTCTCTCTCATACCATCCATGTACCTCCGGTAGGAGTCGACCCGCTCAGAAGACATTACCCTTAGTCTGGGTCATCTCCTTTACATTCAGATTCCGCATCATCCCCACCCAAATGAATCCCAGGACCATAAACGCCGTTCCAGCCGCAAGCATGCGCACCTGCGCATACCCATACGCCTCATTCAGGACATCGCGGACCTCCGTCCCAACAGCATACGTCAGCTGCGTCGGCAGACTCTCGAAGATAAGCGCAACATTCGGGAGCGCGGATTCAGGGAGGTGCGATTCCAAATAGGGGAGGAAAGTATTCGTCCAGATCGCGCCGCTGATCGCAGATCCAATCGAGGAGCCGATACTCCCCATCACGAAGAGGAGCGAGAGGACGGCGGCGACGTGCTGGTGGTCGACGGAGGCGAGGACGGCGAGCTGCACGCAGAGGATGAAGATGCTCCCTGCGACCGAGAAGAAAATCTCGCACATGACGATGTACCCGATGTAGCCGCCCGGCTGCCGGAAGTGGATCATGAGGCCGAGGCCGAAGATGTAGAGGGGCACGCAGATCCAGAGGATCCATTTAAACCGGCCGGTCCAGCGGATGAGCCAGCCGGCGACGAAGAGGAAGACGAAGGAGACGACGCTGAATGTGTTCACGACGTAGCCTGCTGTTGCGACGTCGAGCTCGTAGACGACCTGGAGGAAGGAGGAGAGGTAGGCTGCGTAGCAGTAGTAGGAGACTTGGTAGGTCATGTCGAGCAGGCAAGCGCCTAGGACGGTGCGGTCGGTGAGGTGCTTGTAGTTTAGGAAGGGGACTGGGGCGATGAGGAATTCGTAGAGGCCGAAGAAGATGATGAGGAAGAAGCCGACGATGATCATTGCGATGATGTAGCCGGTTTTCCAGCCGTGCGGGGCTGTGCTGGCCAGGGTGAATGGTAGAAGGAAAATGACCATTCCGCCGGCGAACAGGAAGACTCCGGGTACTGTTTGGATCAGTTAGCAGAGCGTTCCACAGAAGCATCGTGGCTTGTGCAGGGGGTTTCGTTTTATCACTCACAGTCAAACTCAATAATCGCCCACCAGATGGACTTCGGGCTAAGCGACCACTGCCGCTTCTCCCGAACGAGAACGCCCTTCTTCTCAGCCTTGCGAAGGTTGTACGAGAGCATGGCATAGATCGGCAGAGCGACAAAGGGCAGGATGATAGCCCAGCACCCGTAACCCCAACGCCAGCTCACATTCTCCAAGAAACCCTCTGCAGCCTTGGACCCAGCGAAAGCCGATATTATAGCCGGCGAGGAAGTAAACGCAAAGGCCAGACCACGATTGCGCAGACTGGTGACATCGGCGGCGAGCACGTCCCAACTGTAGCTGAGACCTCCGAAGCCGACCGAGTAGAATACGTGCCCGGCGCAGTAGGTCGGGAGATTATGCGAGGCAGCGAGGAGGATCAGGCCTAGCAGGCAGAGGGCAAGCATTGCAAGGAAGCCCTCTGCACGACCCCAGAGATCGAGTGCTTTGGCCATGGGGATGTACACGGCACCGGCCATAGACGAAGCCACAATGGTGACGACGGTCAGCAGCGAGTGGCCGAGGAAAGAACTCGTGGCGTACGGAGTCAAACTGACGACCACGGAGCTCTTCATGTTATTGACGAGGGTCAGGAGCCAGATACTAAAGGAATACCGTTAGCTATGCTATCACTTTTCTGCGACGCATCGAGGTAAAACGTACAGCGCCAGCGTAAAGTACACCGATTTCTTACTCCAGGTCAGAGTAACGGCTTCAATCTTCTTGACACCCAACTGGGCATCGTCGGCCACCTTGTCCTCGGCCGGTTTGATTTCGTCGGCGGGCGCATGCTGGGCCTCCTTGTCGTCGGCCCTGACCTGCATGGCGATGGGGTCGTCGACGGGGGATTTTTCGCCGTCGGCAGACTTGCTGCCGACGATCGTATGGATTTTGTCGAGGATCGCCATGGCCGTTGCAGCTCGCGATGAGAAAACACGGTGCTGGCAGGGGAGGGGGCGGATGGGGCGGGGGTTTAAGTAGATGAGACCAGCTCAGGCAATTGAGAACCTTTTAAAAGGAAAAGAAGAGAGCAGCAGACAGACTCGGAGGACGCAGAGGAAAAGCTTGCCACACGTGAAGCGGTTTAGTGGAGTACAAGCATCAAATTTACCGCTAAGGCCTGCCGCTAATGCGCGGACGAGGGGGGGGGGCAGCCCCGAGGCCCACCGTCGCCAAGAGCACACCGGCCAGCAGCCACGAACGCCGGCGCTTTTCAGACATCACGACGTGGGATATGTTGATCTTTTCGCTTATACGGGATTCTCGCTGGTCAGGGATTTTCGAGCTGCAGCAGAGTGGGAGACGAGACAGGACTGAGCCACGGTGGTGATCAGATTAGATGGAGATTAGATGATTAGATAAGATTGGCACGACCCACCATCCCTGTTTGCAGGTCACCAGGGTCTGGCACCCACCATGTCCAGCTTTTCGCTTTTAGGCTTTCTCTCGGACTGGACGAGAGTTGTGATCAGTAGCGTCGATACAGCGTCACTACCTCCTCCATCGATGACAGTGCATCGGATGACCCGGAGGTTCGCTGACTCGGCTTCACTTCCAGACCCGTTCCAGGTCCGGGCCCAGGCCAATGCTAGATCCAATACAGAGTTAGACTATACGGAGTACGACTCATGCAACACGCGAGCAAGTTCAAACATCCAAGCGAGCTGCAAACTGCGAGGGAACTTAGTCCTGCATTATCAGATTAGATTTGATCATAGGAAGATTCCCGTCCACTTGAGCTCCAGTTACGTATTGTACCTCCCCACCTAACCCGTATGGGTGGGGTTCCTTCGTGGACCCAGCCGTATTAAGTTATGTTTCCGGTCATACCATACACACTGCGTCGCTGCGAGAGGTGCTGCAGGTCAACTTTCAAGTTGAATGGACAGAGGCTAACTAACGTCCGAGATCGGGGCCGACGACTGAGGCAGGCCCGGCTCGCGCGGCTTGCTCTTTTCCCCGGTTCTTATCTATGATAGGTGCGTCGTTTGATGACCCTTGCTCGCGGGTGGGATTCAACTGTGGACTTACGACCAGAATAAGAATACAACGTTGTACCCCTTACGACGTGAATTGCTCCCTAGCTGTTTTGCGGGTTTGAAGGCATCCATTAGAGAGCGCGCCGAACTGCTCCTGGGCTGATTTTCTCGCGCAGCAGAAGCATCCAACACAGCAGAAAAATCTGCAGCTCCAAGGTCCAAACTCTAAATCTCAGTCAGCCGAAGATAAATCGGAAGAAACAACATCCCCACTCTTGTGAATGGTCAACCCCTCTCAAAAAACCAGGATGAGCTCCTCACAGAGACCACGAATCAAGGCCAGGAAAAGCCTGCGGCACAGTCGAGGTCCCTGGTCAGTCACCAGTGGTCACCACTGGCCAGGCTCCAGGGTAAAGTCTTGCCCCCCCACGGGTGATGGGCGAGCGCCGAGCGGGCTCGGCCGGCTGGACCAGCACAAGCGTCGTTTTGGGCGCGTTATCTAATTTATCTGATCCGCTTGATCTCGCCACCAGGCACACCAAGCAGACCAAGCAGACCAAGCACCGCGTCCAAGGATTGTGGCGGGCGCTGGGAAAGCTTTTCTGGAGGTCGAGAGATTGGGACAATGGGGGGCAGCAAGGAGGATGTGGTAGTTGAAATACTAGGTAAAGAGGACTTTGGAATGTTAAAAATGGACGTGACGATCCGAGAGAGGAGAGCGAGGAATGTTGGTTGGTCCTTGGGAATCAAAAAGTGGTGGGATTTTCTCGTGTGGTGGAGACGAAACTGCGGCAGCGAAAAAAATGTTAGAGGGAAAAAAATGTGAGAGGGAAAAAAAAAAAGGAACTCCCCCGAGCCGGAATCGAGCCGGCGACCTTTCGGTTACAAAGATTGTGTTCCATTACAGCCGAACGCCATATCCAACTAGACCATCGGGGGTGATGTTCATGGCAGCTGGTAATTTTATTAATACATATACCCAATAATGGGCAGGAAGAAGGACCTGTACCATGGGATGAGAAGTATTCGGTTTTTTTTTTAAATATGGTGGCCGAGGCATTCGCATGTAAAACACTGAAGTACTATCCACGAGAATCCAGCTTGTTATTTAAAAAATATATCCCTGTCAACGATTTTCTAATACTGGACATCTGAGAGACCTCTAAGGTCCTGCTTCACTCCCCGTGTTCCAGATTTCGGCTCATTGGAGCACAAACGACATATATATTATCCCCGTCCCAATGGATCGAGTCGAGTCAATCTCTTTTCTATATCCTCCCCATTCCTCACATCCTCCTTTGTGAAAGTCGCACCATTCACGTATGGCTCATATCCCACTTCCGATGACCACATACTGTTGTGTATCCTCATAATCCGGATCGCCCATACAAAGTCCGTGCTGCCGGCGAAGGTCATCGTCGCCCTGTCTGCGCTGCTCGCACCGCCGGAAACGCCAACGTTGACGATACCAGATCCCGAGCTAGCAACGGTAAAGAAGCGAACGTCAACTCCACTCGAGGTCCTTGTACACGAAGGATGAAGAGGAAAACACTGTCGACGTACACTTGCGGCCCGCCATCCACGCTGTACTGAATATACTCCTCGCTCGGCTCGATAATCTGCACCTCCAGCGCATCGGCGCACCAGAATTTTTCTACTGACTTTTGGAACGCGAGTCCGGTCCGGCTTCGGCCGGCGGCACGATGGTATGAAGGAGGCAATCCGCAAAGCCTACAGCGAACCCATCCTCATCTTCGCCGCCGCCGGGAACGAGGGGAGCACCAACCGCATCGCCATCCCCGCGAATCTCGACACAGAAGTCATCTGCATGTTCGCTACGGACGCTAACGCAAAAGCCATTACCAGCCAGATCAGTCCGTCGCTGACTCCGCACCGCCAGAACAGCTTCGCTTCGCCATCTTTGGCGCAGACGTAATATCCCGGCCCTATGCGCCGCCGCAGACCGGGACGTCTATGGACGTTTATAGGCGCCGCGACTGCCGCGCTGATGCTGGAATTCGCACGCCAGAGCGAGGTTATCAAGACTATTGGCTCGCACCGTGCTTTGAATATCAAGACTGTGCGCGGGATATCTGCTGTTCTCGAGAAGATGGTTAACGAGGAGATCTATCGGTGCCTCACCCCGTGGAATATCCGCCCGAGATACGGGGGATTCCCCGATGACGAGAGGAGGTTTATTGCCAGTGCCGTCGCAGAGGCCCTAGATGCATGCTAGTATTGACCTAGGGAGAAGAATGGGTATTTAAATCGGTGTAATTATCACTATATCACTCTGGTGCCGCGCACCAGCTCTCCGAGTCTGCGCCGGCGAGTCCAGGTCAAGTGGTGATTTCAGCCAGCGTACAGTATCCTCGAGGCGTTGCTGCTTGCGCTGGCCCGAAAAAAACGGGCGCAGATGTTTCGTTTCGATGGAGTTGGTGTGAATCAATCAAACTAAAAAAAGTGTAGGGCAAGGCTGACACTTGCAATGGTCGGAAATTCTCATGGCATTAATCCTTCTGAGCTGGGTGCATCTCCGCGTCGGGCTCCAGAAAACGGTTGAAGATTTTGAAGGCTTCATAGTCAGAGTATTTTCCGTTGAGATCCTTCCAGTCGGTGATTCCTTCGTCGATCTCGAGCTTGAGGGCTGCCATGGCCGCGGGTAACATGATGAGTCGAATGGGAGGGTAAGGAGGAGCTGTAAGCCGAGGAAGAGTTGTTGAAAAGTCAGTGCTAGTATTCATGGAGAGAGACCCCGCCATTCTAGGGCAAAAGAAACCAGCCTTAAAACCGCGCCCGGGAAGGTTAATAACAGGCTATCATGGATTTTGGCGCCCATTTCCGAACCCGGGGAGGGCGATGCCGCGAACGAAAGAACCGGGGGGAGGCAGCACTGGCCCTGGTTGTCGCGACAATATTGCCATTGCTTGGGTTTTGTCATTGCAGCAGACAGACAGACAGACATGCGAAGCTAAGTAAGCGAAAGGAATGCGAAGAGAAACAAGAACCCAAGCCCAAGCCTGGCCTCGGCGTGCCGTGATCACTGTGAAAGACAATATCGCAAGGGCCACATAAAGCTGGTATCTTGGGTGGCAGGCGTGTTCTAGCCAGGGGATAAGTATTGAGTGGTTGTTATGCTGCTTATGGCTTGCTTGATGGGGGTTCTATTGATTGAAAGCTGAAAAGCATGCTGGGGGAATCCCTGACAGCTTTGCTGGATCCTTGCAAGCATGAAGTCGGACTTGTCTTTTTAAGGAGTTGAGACCAAACCTGCTTATCCGTATCGAAGTATAAAATAGCACACAGTAGAGTGAGAACCTCTTTGTACATTGCTAGAATAGCTGTGGATGATTGTGGCACCCCAGGCCTGGAGAAGAACTAGACGCACTTTTGAGTAAATATAAGCAAGGTGATGTGATAAAACAATTCTTTTGTCCTGGTAATCTCAACGACACGCCGGGCATTCAGCCTGATCTATAGAAACGGAGATATCACGGGCTTCAAGTATACTCCGAGGTTTACGGCCCGTCTCATGAGCGACGATCAGCAGCTGTCAAAACAGCCACTGACCAACCAGACACACTCCAATACGCAGAAGCTGTGAAGCCAAGCTAGTAGGTTGCAGAAGGGCTTGTCGGACATACATCTATTTGTATACTCGTTCGTATAGCAATTCATCCCATTCGCTGTGCAATCATCGGGCGAAAGGCTTCAGGTATCTTGTTTTAGGTACAGCGTTCGCCTGGAATGGGTACTGTAGGTGTCTGCAGATGACATTCTTCACAAGGTCAACTACCCTCCCCTTTCCCCACTACCCCAGATTACCTCCGATCCCGGGGCAATCCATCGCGCGCCATGTCGAGACTCGGGAACATGGAAGTAAACCTTCATTTACTGGGAGAATGAGACGTTTCGGACGAGTGGAAGACCAAACGAGGTCAGCTCTTGGGGTCTATATAACGCTCACTGAGAACAAGTTACCTGGAGGCCATGGAGAGACGATATCCACTAGCCCAGCTTTTACTATTCCTTTGCCACCCTTAGACAGCACTTGTTGGTCATGAAGATGTCTATTGTGCTCGTAGCAGTGATCCTTGCGCTGTTACCATTGACCCCTGGAGCTACCCCAACCCCTACCGTCACTATCGTTGCGCCCGCCGCCACAATCATCGGATTACCTGGCGAGGTCGAACAATTCCCAGGCATCCCCTTCGCAAAGCCCCCGGTGGGAAATCTCCGCTTCAAGCCCCCAGTCCCCCTAACCCAACCCTACGGTATATACAAGGCCACGCAAAACAAAAACATCTGCCCGCAATTCATCGGCAGCACAACCGATGGCAACTCCCTCCTCCCCAAATTCCTCGCTACACTAATCAACAGCCCCATCTTCCAGAAGCCCATCCTCGCCGCAAGCGAGGACTGTCTGTACCTGAACATCCACCGACCAGCAGGCACGCAAGAGGGCGACGACCTCCCTGTGCTCTTTTGGATCTACGGCGGGGGCTTCCAGCTCGGCTGGAACTCGATGTACGATGGGTCGCCGTGGGTGAAGAAGTCTGTTGCGCTCAGCAAACCCATCATCGTCGTGACGGTCGCGTATAGGATCGGGGCCTTTGGGTTTCTTCCTGGGCGAGAGATACGGGGAGAGGGCTCGGCGAACGCGGGGCTTCTGGATCAACGTCTTGGGCTGCAGTGGGTTGCGGATAACATTCGCTCCTTTGGGGGGGATCCGGGCAAGGTGACGATTTGGGGCGAGTCCGCGGGGGCCTGGTCGGTGTTTGATCAGATGGCGTTGCATGCTGGGAATAACACGTATAAGGGAGACTCACTCTTCCGCGGAGCGATTATGAATTCGGGTTCGTTCCTGGCAGCCGACGCGATTGATGCGCCGAAGGCTCAGGGGGTCTACGACACGGTCTGTAATTTTAATTTTCCCAGTTGAGCTTCAGGGCTAATCAGGGTACAGGTCGTCGACAGTGCGGGATGCTCGGCGGCTGCAGATACGCTACAATGCCTGCGCGATCTCGACTATACCTCTCTTCTGAACGCCGCGAGCTCAGTGCCAGCGATGCTGGGATATCAATCCCTAGCGCTCGCCTACCTCCCGCGCCCGGACGGCGTCGTGCTGCCGGAGTCACCAGACCAACTGGCCTTGAAGAACAAGGTCGCAAAAGTGCCTTACATCGCCGGTAGCCAGGAGGACGAGGGGACGCTCTTTGCGCTCTTCCAGTCCAACATCACCACGGAGGACCTACTACTAGAATACCTCGGCACGGTCTTCTTCCCAACCGCTCCCAACGAAGTCCTTGAAAAATTCATCTCCCTGTACGCCGACACCAGCAAGAACGGCGCGCCCTTCCGCACAGGCACCTGGTGGAACATCTACCCCGAATTCAAACGGCTCGCCGCGATAATCGGCGACCACGAGTTCTCACTTAGCCGACGCATCTTCCTCGAAGCATCCGAGACCCTGAGCCCAGATGTTCCCACTTGGTCGTATATGAGCTCGTATAACCACGGGACTCCCATCCTCGGCACCTTCCACGGGAGCGATCTGCTGCAGGTTTTCTTTGGGATCCTGCCGAATTATGCGGCGGATGCGTTTCACGCGTATTATATCTCGTTTGTGAACGACCTGGATCCGAATGAGGGGAATGGGGGGAGGTTTAGGTACTGGCCGCGGTGGAGTGAGGGGCATAGATTGTTGAATATGTACGCTGGTCACTCGGAGGTCATTCTTGATGATTTTCGAAGTGAGGCTGCGGTGTTCCTCAGGGATAATATTGAGCACTTGCGGCTGTAGATGGGGGTTGGTAATAGAATCCTGGTGCAGTTGACGTGAGTGGGCGAAGGTCAAGCTATGTTGGTTGCTATTGGAGTTACTGTTCGTGCTTACTGTTTCAATATTTACTGTTCCATTGACTGCTCATTCATATGATTAATGCTACATTTGAGTTGACTAGATCAATCTTGGAAACGTCACCGCAGTGCCTGATCCAGGACCTCATTGAACCATATGTCTAGGTACGGGCACCTCGAGACAACTAGCAAGTATTCCTGTCAAAGCGCTGCACATCCGCTGCCCTCACAACAAAACTCGCCTTCGAGACGACATCCACACGAACCTCCTCCTGCCCAGGCAACCGAACCAAAGCCGACACAACAGGCAACTCTCCAGTTCTCTCGTTATCCACCCATTCAAACCCCAACTCAACCCGAACATCCCCCGACGGCATAACATTCCACGAAACACACGCAACAGCCATTCCCATTCCCAGGCTCGTCAGAACCGGAACCGGAACTCTCACCTGAAACCTCTTATAAAGCCCAACGCGCGGCGCAAACCCCACAACCGCCCACCCAGGCTCCGCGGGACTTAATCCAGCAACCTCCCCCGCAAACTCGTAGATCGGCACACTCCCCCAAGCGTGGCAGTCCGAGCGGCGGGAGACGTCGTCTTCCTGCCATGTCGTCAGCCCGAGTTTGAGCTGCGCTCGCCAGGGATCCCAGAAGTCGTGGAAGTGAGCGTCGTAAATGGTACCGCCGGCGAGACTTAGTGCTCGAGCGGTGTAGAAGGACATGGCCGTTGAGGTTTGGATGAATCTGTCGCCTGAGGTTGGAGATGGCGATAGACTTCGTCGCAGGATGTCTTGCGCTAAATCGCCTGTTGCTGCGCCGCTGAGGACGGACCACACCTGGGCGTGTTGGCTCGGTGCAGCGATGGATGTTTCGCTTGCGAGTGTATCGCTAAAGAGGGTTCCTATGAAGCAATGTCTGCGGACTGCGTGGATGATTGAGTTCGCGCGGGTGCGGTATTCCGCTGCGCGGTGGGGGAGTCCGAGCGTGGACATTATCGCCGCTACGCTGCTTAATGTGTGCGCGTAGAGGTTGTTCGTGTATGTAGAGATCCCTGTCGCTGCGACGACGGGGTTAAGGCCATGCGGCTTCCATTCCTGCGCCCAGTCGATGAAGTTCCAGATCCCCGGTGCGTCTTCGAGCCTGACGAGACCAAGCACGGAATCAATCTTGTTATCGAAGAACGACAGCACAGCCTCGATGATGGGAAGCGACTCCTTCGTAAACGCCGCATCCCCGAAAAATCGAAGATGGTCACACACAGCGAGGATCCAGAAGAGCGAGAAATGCGGGATGATCTGCGGGCGATGCGTCGGCGATCGACTAAGCGTTAAACAGACCCTCGCCTGGAAGGAATTCCGCAGCTGGATGATCGCTTGTCGGGCCATGCGGTCGTCGCCGGAGAGGTAGTAGGTGAATAGCGCGGAGCTGCGGACGTCCATTGCGTACTGCAGTTGCTCGTAGAACGGGCAGTCTTCGTAGCAGTCGTGCATGCAGTTCTCTAGGGTCCGGGCGCTGATGTCCCAGAGGGTCTTTGTTTCTGTATCCGGGGGATCGATATCTGCGAGGAGTTGCAGGGGGTAGTTCACTTTGTGGATTGTGAGTTCGTTCAGGACCAGGGGGTGTGATCCGACGGTGATGTTGACTCTGATGAAACGGAATGTCCGCCAATGGAATGGACGGATCACGATGGCCGACTCGGGGTTCGACGTATATCGTAGGCTATCATTCATGCTGCGTGCATTCACCTCGTAGATGTCTTTAGGCCCGAATAGTGATTTCGAATAATCGCACCGCTGCCCCTTGCGCCGGATATCTGGCACCTCGACGGGCTCATCTTCATAGCTCTCCGCATAAGTCAGAGTCAGCAAGTTGCCTGTTGCATCCTCCGGCATACGCCCAAAGACCGCTTCCACAAATGCAGTCATGTGCACCCGAACCTCGAGATCGAGCTGGTGGGTCGACCGCGGAGGGAGACGGAGGGGAGAACCACGTCCAAGAAGTGTACTCTCCCACAAGTCCAGGGGGGCACTGCTCTTGCAATTATGCACCGCAGAGAACACCGCCGGCTCAATGCTCAACCTGGGTATCAGCCGCGGCAACAAATGCCAGGGCGTCGAATTGCCCGTGGAGACACGGAACTCGAGGAGTTTCGCTGACTTCCACTCCAGCTGCGCGCGCCCGGAGACTTTCTCGTAAACGTGGAGAAACCGATCCTCAGGCTCGTCGACGCGGAACACAGTCCAGGGATCAACAGCAGTCTCCCAGCTCTCGCTGCTCTGTAGTTCCTCTGCCCATGCGTCCGGTGCAACAATGCGTAAACCGCCAGAGGTCAACCTCGGGAAACTCGGCGCATACTGTGTAGCATGGAAGAAGCGCAGCACTATAACCGCTACGTGGTTCTCCCCCGTTCTCAGGAACGGGGCAATATCGACCGAGTCGTAGAACCAGAGGTTTAGATCTCCCTTGACTGGGCCAAAGGCGGCGAATTGCTGGTTGACATACAGCTTGTAGCGCGTGTCGGCGGTTATTTGGATGGGTAGTGAGGTGGGCAGAGGGTTGGTCATCGTGATTGTGCGCTTAAAGTGCACGAGGAGGCCGGCTGTGTCGGGGCGGTCTTCGTGGAAGTCTGGATGCCACATCCATGTGCGGTCGAATACTGTTGCGGACATGTTGGGTGGGTTAGTCAAAGTGTGGTGAGTTTGGGATGGCGATGGTAGCAGTTGAGGGAGGGGTCTTGACTGGGGTTATATCCGAGTGCAGAGGACAGTCGCCTAATGTACCCACACCTTTCTCGGGGTATTGGGGCCCGAAAATAATCCTTGTTTTATTTGTCTCCAATTCTAGCCTACTGGAATTATGCTAGCTCTGTTCCCATCGCGTTGCAGACGTTTGACGTGCCATGCTCTCCTCCTTTCCAACGCAGGATCATCCTACCTACTCTAACTTATCTAGATGCTGCTACTCAGCTTCTCTTGCTAAGTATAATTTTCCGGCTGCGTATACACAACCCCATCAACCGTCGTGGTAAGCGTCCCATTCGCCACAAATTCCGTCTCCATGACATCAATAAGAAGATGAAAGCCTCCCTCACTGGTAACCTTGGACGCAACCTGATCACCAGAGGACGTAAGGTTCGAGTACCACGCGACCCTCTCCAGCGTCAAACTCTCCGAGATAGTCGTTACATTCTCCCACCCATTCAGCACGACGCCTCGCGTATCAGAGTAGTTGTGATAGCGAACACCCACCGTCTCGAGCCAATTGCCACCAGTGCCCTCGACGAGTGTGACATCCGCAAACCCAGAGACCTTTCCATAGACCTTGTATTTGCCTGCAGGCGGAGACCAACGCACCGGCATAGTCTCGCCAGGCACATAGGGCACACCCCAGGGAACAACATCGTGAGCAGGCCTGACCGGACGCAGTCTCCTCGGCTTGCGGCTCGTCAGCGTAGCCAACATAATCCTATATGTGCGCCCCCCATCCGCGGTGGAAACAGGACAGGGCAGCGGATTCGCACCCCCACACTGCGGCGGCACAGTCAGCGTCTGATAATACGCGATCTGCCTGCCATCCCACGACCACCGCGGATCCGCCTGTGCATTCCACTGCGGGTCATTCACGCTCCCCGGCTTTCCATCCCCATCCCCCTGTGCGTTCAACTGCTGTCCGAAATACCCCCCGCGATCCCCTACCGCATCAAGCAACCACGGCTGGAAAAACCGGCGCTGCCCGTTATTCCGTATGGAAGCCGACGCCGTCGAGGAGACGAGGTCCGTCAATGGCGGGATATGCCGCATGCCCGCGATGAACATCGTCCTGTTCGTGCTCCGCGTGTCGAGGATGACGGACCATTTGTTATCAGGGGAGATATCAATTGGGTCCGCGTAGCCTGGGTGCTGTGTGATGCGTCGGATGTGCCCGGTCTTCAGGTCCGCGGCGAAGAGGTCGACGTTGGCTGATTCGTGGTTCGAGCCGACGTATGTGACTTCGCTTCCGTCTCCGGAGAAGCCGCGGAGTTTGCCGATGCTGAGGGCTTTGGTGTTTATCCGCAGTTCCTTGTCGTCGCCATCGCTATGGATGGAGAGTTGTTGCGGTGCGGAGGGGTCGTAGAGACGTGTGACGTTTTCCAGCTCGTAGCGTGGGACCTGTGGTGTACCCGTCGTCGGAGCAGGGTTCAGTACAAGGCGTCCGAAGTAGGCGAACTGGCCCATCACGCCACCCGTCGTTGTGAAAGAGCTGAACCCCAGATGCACATTATCAGGGTGGATGCGATTCTCACGGATCGCTCCCCCGGGTCCAGAGCCATCCGCCGTAGTCTTCCAATAGATGGGATATATCCGTGCGGTTTTCGGCGTGCACTTGGAACTCGAGAGCACAGCGCCACACTCGACAATGTTGTTCCCAGCCAACACGCGCTTCCCGTCTCTTAAGGCCTGCGGATACTCCAGCAGCGATGTGGCCCCGCTACGCTTCACCTCAGGAATCCCGCAGGTGATGCACTTCCACGCATCCCCTTTAGGGAACTTCCGCCCATCAGTCTTGATCACAACCAGCTGCACGCCCGTGTAGATGCTTGCTGGGTTCGGTGCCTCGGGGGCCCCCGCGAAAGTCACCGTTGCGACGATATGTTTGTTGTCCGGGAGGAAGTTCCCGTTGCGCAGCTCGGCGGTTTTGCCGATGCAGCCTGTGCCGTGCGGATTGAGGGCTCTGGTGCATGCGCCGGGCTCATCGATGGGGGAGACTGGGGGTAGGGGCAGTTCAATCACGCTGACTCGCTCTGGGGCTGGGGATAGAGGTGGCCTGATGTTGGTTGAGGCTGGAAAGGGTGAAGCAATCGTGGCCGGGATCGCGGACGAGAGCAGTGCGAATGCCGTCAGCATAGCCACGTTTTTCTTCCTGGTGTAGATCATCCTGGTGGATAACGTATGCAGGGCCGCGAGAGAGATGAAGGTGATAGTTGTGAGACGACGACCACATAAACGGGCGCGAGAGGTAACTTATATACTCCATCCTGTGATGTTTTGCCCAGACGATATCTTCAAAATTGTACGCGACCTCCACGGCAAAACCAAGATGCCGCGCTCTTGGTCGCGTAGAATGAGAACTCAGAATCATCTATCAGAGGTGGAGAGGCTGCGTAGCCGAGGACGACTGTCCCTGCACGAGCACCGGAGATGCTATCCCCACCCCGTGGGGAGGGGAGCATGCGGAGATGCCAACCCCCGTGAACGCCCACCCTGCATGTGACTATCATACCCAGGCAGTGTCCGATCCTCGTCTCATCACCTGTCGGTATACACTTCACCGAACGTAAACGCCCCGTGCGTATCTGGCGTCGCGCAGCCCGGTTGGAAGTACACCGACAGACTGCAACGTTCCATCACGGCCAGGTATAAAGTCGCAACGGTCCTTTCAGACGCCGACAGAGCTTGTTGTCCGCCTTGCCGAACGAGCTCAGGGGTCCCCATTGGTCCCAGATGTCAAAAAGGCCAGGCAGGACCCTGGAAATCCGATTCTCAGACACCGTCAGTACCCGACTGTGTGTGATTGGATATGGACCAGCTCGCTAGCAGTACTAGTAGCAGGACAAGGGAGCCCCGGGGGCGCTCTACCCCAATTCCTCTCCAGACGACCCAGAAGGGGGCCCGAGCCCATGCACGGATTCGGTCAACGGTACGAGGATACGAGCAGAGATGATGGTCGTGCGCCTCGCTGTGTCACATGAACACAACGCCATGACTCGTTGCATCGGTGCGCGTTACGCCGAATTGGAGCGTTGCGGGCCCGTCTCCTGATTCACTTGATTGCTGAGATGTGCCCGTAGTCCCCATGGTCTCCACCGAGCGGACGCTGTCCTCTGCTTTACCCCGGACATCGATGTACCGAGAAAAACGGGGCTCCACGAGCCCAGATTCCAGAGCTTTGGGGTAGTCAATCGCGAGCTGGTGGAGAAATCTTATAAAATGTCAAGAGTTGTCGTTGGCTGTGGATTTGTTCACGCTGCCAGTCCCAAGTCAACTCTTCCACGCACTATCCCTTTTGTTTCACAACTTTACACGGGATCAAATCATGGCGGAGGAGAAGATAACCCAACAACCCACCGAGGACGATGCCATCCAGCATGTTGAGAGCCGGGGTCCAGAAAAGCCGGGCCAGGTCGCGTTGAAGTCGCAAAATGATACCCTGGGGTTATGGGCTACGGCTGTCAAGTTTCGCAAGGTCAGTAGAATGAGCATTGGACATCAATGATTCCTGGTGGCGACTTGCTGATCGTGATGTCGATGTAGGCTGTCATTATCTGCAACCTCCTGTGTATCGCCGCAGCTGCGGATGGATATCAGATTAATCTCAACGGTGAGCTCAGCTCGGCCCGGTGATCCGAATACGGAGTTACCATCAAGACTAATGCGACATGTATCTCCACAGGAAATATCATTGCTAACGAAGGCTTCACCCACCATCTCGGCTTCCGCAACAGCGAGGGAGAAATGACCCTCAATGCAAACCACACTGCACTATGGGGCGCAATGCAGTCGCTCGGTCAGCTCGTTGGAATGCTCGGCCTAAACCCTATCTCGGACCGGATCGGTCGCAAGATGACTTTGTACGCCTTGTGGATCATCCTTGCCGCAGTGAGTCTTGCACACCAATACACAATAATTACAACAACCTAATACCAATCCCTATATAGTCGCTCATCATCGAGACCATCGTCCGCGACTGGAGGGACTGGGCGGGCGCAAAGCTCCTCGCAGGAATGGGCATCGGCGCGATCCAGGCGACGCTCCCAGTGTACATCATGGAATGGGCGCCGGTCAACATCCGCGGTGCGCTGATCGTCGCGTACGGATTCTGGAACACGATTGGCAAGTTCCTTGCGAATCTCGTCTTGATGATCGTGCAGGAGAGCGACCCGATGAGCTACAAGGTCCCCATCTTGACGCAGTGGGGGTTCCTCGGGATCATGTTGCCGATCTTTGTCTTTCTCCCTGAGACACCTGGTGAGTCTCTACATCGACGAATAAAGACGCTGTACTGTACTGTACTGACTCCGTCAAGCGTACTTCGCCGAGAGGGGGCAGGATGAACGAGGCATCAAGACGCTTGCACGCGTCAATGGCGGCGTCGAGGGCTATGATGTTGAAGCCGAGTATGCGATCATCAAGAACACGATCCTCGAAGAACGGCAGGCTCGCCAGGAGTTCGGCCAGGAGAACATGACCTTCTCGGGACTCCTCCGCTCCTACATGGCCTGCTTCAACCGACAGAACGCGCGGCGCACGCTGGGATCCTGTCTACCTGGATGCGCCCAGCAACTCGCAGGCCTCTCGTTCCTGAATACGTACGCCAGTCTGTTCTTCAAGCAGAGTGGATTCGACAATGCTTTCCTCATCACTACTGTCCTATGTAAGTCTCAGCCAATCTGAAGCTTTTTACCCAGCATCTCTAACAAGAAATGTCCTTTCAGGCTCAATCCAACTCGCAACCTCGATCGCCCTCATGCTCTTCAACGACAAATTCGGCCGGCGCGATCTCGTCTTCGGAGCCACCATCGTCTGCACAGTCACGCTTCTGATCGTTGGGATTCTAGCCTTCGTGTCTCAGACACAGCCCCTCAAGAACTTTCTCATCTTCGTCGCCTGCGCCTGGTCATTCGCAAACACAACCGGTACGCCAGCCATGCCCTCCTTCTTGCGAGAGAGGATACACTAGATAACTATATGCTAACACGGCGACTCATAGTCGGCAGCCTCGGCTACGCCTTCACGGGTGAAGTCGCCTCACAGCGCCTGCGCGCCCGAACAGCCGGAATCGCCTCCGGCCTCTCCGTCGTCTTTGGACTTACATTCAACACATCTGTCCCGATTATATGTGCGTCCCCTCTTGGCCCTTCCCCCCTCTCGCACCCTCACCCTCACCCTCACCCCTTAAACCCTAACCCCCCTTGCAGAGCAACCCTCTAACTATGAACGCTGTAGTGGACGTCAACGGCGTAAATTGGGGATACAAAACCGCCTGGCTCTTCTTCGCAACGGGAGTGTGCGTCTGCGTGCTCCTGTACTTCTTCCTCCCCGAGTGTTCGCGCCGCAATGCGGCGGAGATCGATGAGATGTATGAGAAGGGGGTTCCGGCGTGGAGGATGCATCGGTTTGTTACGGATGTGCAGTCGAGGGTTCAGGTTTATACCTGATTTTGGGGTGAGTGAGTGGTGACAGGGTTGAGGGTGTGGTCGGATGTAGGTGATGTGTTGGATTAGCGAGGTATGTGTTTGGCGGAGAGTGGAGGGGAGGGGGGTATCATTGTCAAACAGAAGCTCGCTAAATGTTGTATACGTAGTTTTATAACATAGGGGTGGAAACGGTGGCATGAGATCAATATCGATAGCTATTTTAGCCTTCTCGGTCTCATCCATCTTCTCACGCATACCACGCTCA
This sequence comes from Aspergillus carlsbadensis, assembly GCA_025688815.1. Classification (NCBI taxonomy): domain Eukaryota; kingdom Fungi; phylum Ascomycota; class Eurotiomycetes; order Eurotiales; family Aspergillaceae; genus Aspergillus; species Aspergillus carlsbadensis. The sequence goes on along the minus strand of MU628196.1, from coordinate 106,698 downwards.
ATAGGGCAAATTGCGGGGCCTACGCGGATCAACTAGAGAATCCAGAGACGACGAGGGGCTGCAGCACAGCGCTCTGCCTCGCGCGCCACGGGTACAAAGGCTTCAAAGTTCAAAGTTCTCGATCCCTATTAGATCTGCTCGCCCATCGCCGTAGGGAACGACGTTGAGAGGTTGAGCGATGAAGTAAAGGAAGTTGTCCGGTGGCGGCCTGAGATGGCCGTCGGACGGGAGTGGAGTTCGACGCAGCTGGAGGGAGGCATGGTGGGCGAAAGCCCAGAGGGGGATGGATATTCATGACGCACACTAAGCTATTGTATGCTAAGGACCGACTGATACTGGGGGTGTGATATGCATACTCTCCGGCTTGACTGTCTCGATGCTAGCATTGGTGTAGAGAGTTCGTTCTGCTGATGACGAATGGTCTTCATGGTATCCAAATCAACCCGCCGGTCTTCAGAGGACGCGTGGTATGGTTGTACGCGAAGTATTCTAGTTTGCTGAAAAAATCATCCACAGGATCCCCCTCTGGCTCTCTCTGAGCCCAGCGTCCCTTGTCTGCAAGTGTCAGTCAGCATGGGCAGTCAGGGCCGAGCTAGAAATGTACCTATTTTAACCCAATGGTCATGCAGAAGCTGCGCGTTTTGAGCGGCTTCATGGTCAGAGCCAACACGGTCCACACATTCCTCGGCATCCCAGCGGTCACTCATGATTGGCGCACCGTTGGTACAGATGAAATAATACCGCCCGAGATCCTCGACAAGCGCATAGAGCGGCCCACTTGCGCAAGGAACGGACTCCAGCCAGGGGGCGGTCACATCCAGTTCGGCCAGGGCCACGCAAAGTATCAGAATAATATTCAGTACGGTGGGCTCATGCCGGGGGTCCCGCGTGTCCAGCAAGCGAAATGCGGTCTGCACGATATATTCCAGCATTGCACCGGGATCGGCATCGAGTGCGTAGCCCGGCCTCTTCCCGTGGTGCTGGCGTGTCTCTGCCCATCCCTGCTCGCTTTGCTGGCCGATAATAGTTATGGGGTATAGCGGGCCGACACGGTTAGGGGAAGGCAACAGAGCTTCGCGGATGAATGTATGCCCATCTCTTTTAGGAGCGTTTTCTCTTGCGCAAATCTCCTCTTCGGTGGAATCGGCGGACCTGTCCTCGAAATCACTAAAGTCGTGGGCTATGGCGAGAAACTGGAGGGCCAATGCGATAATCGTGCTCTCGTGACGCAGGTCGGATAGACTAGGGACTTCGACGTTGGGGTCGTGAATAGCGACCATCTGGGCCGACGCAGCCAAGGCGAGCAGCTCTTCGGTGTCGTTTGCAAAATGCCCAGGCAGGTGGTGCTTCAAGTGCACAAACTGGATGAGGAAATCGAACACTGCATTCCAATACACCTCATCCGCCGTTAGGCGTTTCACGTGCCCAGCGAGGTCGAAAAAGCCTGTCTTTATCTCCCGGTCACTATACTCGAAGTGATAGGATTGCACAGAAAGCCCGCGCTCTGGGTTGATGCTGCTCGGAAACGCCCAAGTGGTGCTTGATGGCCGAACGAGGACTGCAGGCTCTTAGGCGGTGGTCAAGGCTTATTTAAGGGCTCGCTTACCGGGGGCTTCTCCCGGGTCGAACTTCGGACATCTGGGGATATCTGCGACGGTCCGGAGAAGATCAATCTTATCTTTATCGCGTGAAAGGAGGGAATGCAGCGTCGAGCATGTCCGGCTCAGGGCGCACGCGTCCCGAATGGTCGACGTTTGGTAGAAAATGAGCACTAAAATCTCGGTCGGAAGTCCTAGGAGCGTTCTCCCTGTTGACGAGGCCATGTTTGCTGCGTATCGAGAGACAGTTAATGCGGGCATTGCGGGGTGATGTCCAGGGGCTCACACTGCACACCGCAATGTGGAACGCGTTACTTGCCAAATTTCGGACCATCTTGAGTCACGTGCACTTGGCGTTCTCTTGCACGGCCGCGCATTGGGATTCCGGGTTTCCTCTTGGTTGCTTTGGTGCTTGGGGATATGTCGAGACTTGTTGATGCCGTAGCCTTGTCTGTCAAGGGTGTCACCTCATGCCGCCCAATTGGGAAGGAGTCGCCGGGCTCAGGTCTAGGGCTCCAGCAGAACTCGGGGGTCTTGCCCAGCACGTTCCCGTTGCAAAAATAAACTTCTCTTCAAGAGTGTCACGCAGTTCGAGGCAATTGAGAATGCATTTCCGGGCTGCACCTTCCCTCTGAAGGTCTCTGCCTGATCACTTGCGCTCATACCTCGACACGAAGACACCGTCAAGCCTCAAGGGGTTCGCTCCTTCTCGGCAAGCCGGAGATCATCTTAGTGGTCCGGGATCGCCCGGCAGGACAGAAGGATGCGCTAATGCGTGTGATGGAGAACCAGACCCTTGCATATGAAGGCTGGCTGAGGAAACATTCAGCTTATCGTGTCTTCGAGCCGTCAGCTCCGCGGAAGAGTGCAGCTCAGTTTGAAATTCTACTGGAAACCGTCACAAGGCACGGGGCTGTCGCTGCGGGTACCCTGCATGAATCCGCTGCACCTCGCACTATCTGAGCGGGGTTTGAGTCGTCTGATCAGCAGGATATGACAGGTTCTCTGCAGGTTGTAGGCCTTCTGACTGAATGGTTAGCATTGAGGTGAGCGCTAATGTAGTGTGACGCCAGGAACCAAGTCTAGCCTGCATCAAACTCACACCGAGCTCAGAAATGTAGAAAACATGGCGAGCTAAACTGTCAAACAGTGTTTCCTTCGAAGGAATGGGTGCTCAATGCCGAGACAGAGGGGTTCTGCGAGTTGCCAGAGGCAAGTGTACCCCGGATCCAGTCGATAATGGAATCAATGGGCATAAAAGAGGGCCGGGAGTCCGCTCTCTTTCCATGTACAGCTCTTTCTTCCCCAAGAATCTCGACCAAGACACCACGTACCAAGCTCATGATGAAGCTCCTCCCGTTCTTCGCTCTGTTTCTCCTTGCCAATGGCGTGCCCGTGCCGAGCATTCTGCTCCCTCTCCTTTTCTGCGAGTCTACTACAACTCTTAGTCTTGGGGGTACATACACCGCCACCAGGACCACTACCGTGACTTCAGTATGGAACCAACACACCGCAGAAACTCAGGGCTGATCATCTCCTAGGCCACCCGGACTGTCACTGTCACGGCCCCTCCATTTGTATGTTTTCTTCATCTTTTCGGCGTCTTGGTAGGCTCTCACACGATCATAGGTCTCCGTTACACGGTCCACAACTACAATCTTTACTCCCACATCCATCACCTGCCTGAGCACTGCAACAACCTTCTCGGCCTACAGAACGCCGTTTGGGACTCTGGCGGCCCGCCATCCCGCTCCCCAGATCGATTGCCCAGCAGCGCCGACCCTCACCATCATTCCTCCCACTGCCTCTCCTGGGCCGTGCACTCGGGTCGAGGGTGACTATGATGTAGTGTAAGTCATACCATGCTTGATAACCTCGGGCACTCCGCTGACATCGTCCAGGACAAGCACCGTCACCAGCACAGTATCAGGGGTCGCAACGACAACGACAACCCCAACCACCATTCGGACCCTGACAGAGACCTGGATCCAGCCCACTCCTACAAGTTACAACGGTGCGTCCGTAGCATTCCTTACCTCTCGATCATCCCACATTCTAACCCTAGCAGGCCTCAACTACTACCAATACCTCAACGGCTACAACTACAACAACGCCAACGCCGGCGGCCTCGGCGGCGGCGGCTACGCAACCTCCCACTGGAACGGCAACTACAGCTTCTACACCAGCGGCCTAGCGCGCAACATCAACTTCGAGTCCCCCAACTGGCCCACCGGCGCGCCCACCTGCCAGCTCCCAGGCCAAGCCTCCGCAACCGATTGCTCACAGTGGACCGTCGTCTTCCAGGGCTTCCTCTTCGCGACCGTCCCGGGAACGTACACCGTGCACTCACCAACAGGCGCGGAAACGACTCGCTGGCAGGATAACTCGGGGCTCTGGTGGGGTGGGTCTGAGGCGTACTCGGAGTACGCGGATGGGAATGTGGATGGTGGGGCGGGGGGGAGTGCTGTGGCTGGCGTGCCGAATTCTGTGGAGTATACCCTTGTCGCGGGGGAGTTTTTCCCTATTACCTTTATCTACTCGAATGGGCAGGGGCCTGCGGCGAATCGCGTTGATGTTACTGCGCCGGATGGGAGGAGGTATCCGGATGATTTGGATATGTTTGTTCCGCCGTGTGCGGATAGTGCGTTTGTGCCTTGATGTATGCGGAGGAGATAAGGCAGTTTCGGGGACTATGACTATAGGAACTAACTGGCAAGTTGTACTGATCAGTTGGTTACCTGCGTGGATGAGTATTTCGGGGGCTTGTTGAAAGTCTGAAGTACACGTATGGACTCCAGTGGTATATTTTTGGTAACGCGTAAGGTTGAATCAAACAGTCTATCAAGTTTTCATAAAACAGAAAGAAAAAAACAAAGCATAGATATCATGAAGAATCGCTTAAACGCAGACGGATGGGCAAACGGCAGACGAAGACCAAAGCAACAGCAACAAGGCCCCGCCTAAGGGCAGTGGAAATAAACCGTATGCTCACTTCTCAGTTCCCGCTCAGGCTCACGTTCCCTCTTCTCAACCTCCTGGTACTGCAGACACAACCAGACTCGTTAGCTTAATCCCCTGGCCAAACCCTCCTAGGAGCAGGATTGGACATAGTGCATACCATAGGCGGCCCATTATACGGGGGCGGCGGCTCGAAGCTTCCCCCCCCCACTCCCCCTCTGCTCCACACTCGCCCTCCTCTCGGGCGCCTCGATCTGATCGCGAGTTTGCCTTAATTCCCTGCGCTCATGCCAGTACTTCCGCGTGAGCAGGTCGCGCTTCGACCGCTTGCCTGGGGTCGTCTCTATTGCATCGGATGAATCTCCAAAGTAGTCTGGCGGTGGGGTGGACTCTGCGTCGCTTTCGTTTGCCTTCTTAGCTTTGTGCTGCTTGTAGGACTCGATCCAGTCGGGGGACTTGGCGGCGATGATGATTGCGGCGGCGATTACTAGGGAGCCCATTTTTTTGTACTTTTCTTTTTGGTTGTAGATGTATGTAGTTTGTGGGAAAGTTGGCTGGTTCGGTGGGAGTTCGCTGAGATTGGTTCGTCTCGGTGGAGGATCGTTAGTTGACTTTATATTGATACTGATGATGATATCGACTTTGGTCCGGGAATTGGACTCCGTTATATACACCGTGCTTCATGAGTCACTATCCTCCTTCGATGGGCAGACTCCCTCCTCCTTTCTATCCTGGCGGTGCATGTATCCAGGCTGTGCTCGTCCACAGTGCGCACACGCCCTTCGACGTATCCGTACTCCAGGAAACGACTCACCTAGAATAGCTGCACCTGCCAATAACCTTAAAACTAATATGCCACATTTTACTGGCCTGTCAGAGCGTATATGCTGCGGAAAAGGTGCCGTGGGGCTGGCGGGAGCGTATGCGTATACGTATCTCCATCCACTGCCGCTGGGCGGGACTCAGCCCTATGCCTTGCCCAGGAGTTAGCGTCGTTTACGTAAAAGTCCGCATCACATTGGGGATTCGGGTATGTAAACAGATTGATTTTGGTTATCTAACTCACGATGTTCCTCGTAGTCTAGTTACCTGTATCCCTTTGAGGCTCAGTCACGCCGGCAAGGAGCTAAGGTTATTTGGAGTAACTGAGCTAGATCCCTTAAACCATGTCTAACACGCAAAATCTCCAACGCATGACTTGAATCTAGTTGCAGGCTTGGTCAAACAGGCCGGCTGTGCTGCCTTGAGAGTCAGAAGAAGGTTAATAAGGCAGACATTCAGAATAACAAAACCAATCCCCCTGTGTGACCACGCCCAAAATCCAAGCAAGTTAGCTAATGTTTGAATCGGGTCCTAAGTAGCGTGTCAACGACTTGGTTATAGCACAAGTACCTTCATGTCTTGGTCCACGGCGGGGAATGATTTGGTCAAGGCCTATACTATGGACATGAAGGGCCGCATCTATTTGAAAGACATATACATCGGGAACCCGTGGACTTTCGTCAGCTGCTATCTATAATTCCCAGCACCGAGAGGATATTGTACATATTTCCATATTCAGGCACTCGCTCCCTTATGCAGCAAGTAGACATCGCTGGGCCCACCACTGTCACGACAGGTGTCCTGGCAACCGGTTTGCTCAAGATACGAGTCTTATTCTCCACTCATTCTTAACAAAAATACTTAAAAAAAGCAACAATAACATACAACAGTAGGGATTCGCATGTGGTTACCCACGATACTACTAGCCTACCGGCGTGTGGCTTAAGCGTGGCCCAAAGTTGGGTGGGTGCCGCCCGGGTGAGATTAGGGTAAGGCTGCTTTATAGTCGCGCGACTTAATTGCGACGCGGGTAAGCTAGGTAAGTGTGTAATAAATAAGGGTAAGCTTCTTATCCTATACTTACTAGTCTTGCAAGACCTGCCTAAATAATTATTTAGCTAAACTTTAATTTTTACTATTAACTAATATTCCCTTTATATTAATTATAGGACTTATTACTTAGAGCACTAGCTAATTTAGTTAAAAGGCATAGCTATAAAATTAGTACTAAAATACTACTACCTAGGGATACCTCTTGCCCTACTTAATTAGTCTTATAGGTAAGAAACTAAATATTTAACTAGAACCTTTAATATAATTAGCTTTAATAGTAGGATTTAAGTATGCTTACAAGTATTATATTAGGATACTTATAAGTAAATATAGTAAAGGAAAGCTTGTTAAGGAAACTTAGCTATTAATAATTATAGTAATGCAGGAGTAAATACTATCCCCTAGCTCCTAGCCTAAGAGCACTCACCCAGCCAGGCGTCTGCACGAGGGTTTGCAATTTTCAAGTTTGGCGATTTTATAGCCTGTGATTTGTTAGTTAAGAGATGTTTAGTATTACTTCCTTAATTAATTCCCTAAAGACAAAAGCAGGTTCTTTAGAAGCTTTTTAGCCATTTGTAGAAGCTGGCCGACCTGGCAAATATATAATGTTCAATCTTTATCTTTTCTTGCACTTATAGACCTAACCTTGTTATCCTTAAGATAGTGCATAGTAACCTTGATAAAAGGCTAGTTTACCTAGCCTGCTAGCACATTTTTTGTGGCCTAAACTTTATGGTCTATAAGTAGAAGTAAGTAATAAGCTTGATTTAACTAAACCAGCCTGCCCTAATAAATATTCTCTAAGAATATAATATTAACCATACATGTAATATTACTAAAAGGCTTCTTAATAATAAAATTTTGTACTTAAACTTATAGGTAAAGATATAATTTCTAGACCTATTTAACATGTTACCTGTCACAGCGGGAGCCTCAGGCATCTCCATGAGGGAGCTAAGGCAGCCCAGCCAGGTTTGGGGACCAAGTGGTTCTGCCTCAGTTCCCTCGCGGAGATGCCTGAGGCTCCCACTGTGACAATTAGGAATAGAAAGCCTTAAGCTTAGGGCTTCTTAGGAATTAAGCTATTAATTAGTTAGTAAGTGGCTTGCAAGCACTTAATAAGTAGCTATAGCCTACCTTAGGTTAGACTAGGGTTCCTTATCTACCTTATTATATTCTTAATACCTTTTAGGATAAGCTCTAGAGGCTTATAAGGTAGGAATAAAAAATATTAGTTAAGGCTATAAGAGGTAAAAATAATATAAGGATAATGCTAGATATTATTTAGCACTAGTATAGTAAAGGTAATATTATACTTTAAATATTCTAATCTACTAGGTCCCTAAATATAATTAAAATCTAAGTACTAGGTAAGTGCTTGGGAACTAGTTTATAAGTAATTATAAAGTACTTACTATAATATTTTTAATATAATATAAGTAGTTTAATAACTATATATTCTTCCTAAAATAGTAAGATTGCCTTATTAAATAGCTGCTCTAAGAACTTAAGATTAAAAAAAGTATAGCCTTTTATAGAACTATAGTAATATTTCTAAAGAAAGTCTAGTAATTTATTTAAATAGCTAATATATAGATAATATTTATTATTTATATCCTAACTAGTTAGCAACTAGTTACTAACTACTTAAGATATTAAGTCCCTTACTAGGTAAAAATATTATTTAAATTTTAGCTTATAACTTAGAAGTTACTTAAAACATGCATGGCCTTTCTAGAAGAAAGTCTTCTTTAACTAGTATAGACTAAGGTAATTAGTTAGTAAGTAGTTAGCAACTAGTTACTAACTACTTAACTAGTAACTTACTTATATATATTATACTTCTAGATATCCCCTTTAATTAGATTAATATTCTTTTAAATATTCTGGATCTCCTCCCATGCTGTATTATCTAGGTAGGTATAATAAAGTATACAAAGACTAGGCTTTAGATATTTATATATTAAAGCTCTAGAATACTTTTATATCTACTTTTTAACTAAGCAATTTAGAAATAATAATTTAATGCTTGCCCTTATACTATAAATAGTTAATTAAGAGTACTATATCTTATAACTATTTAGTAACTAGTTAGAAAGTATTTAGCAAGCACTTACATCCTAAATTAAATATTCTACCTCATGGAATTGCCTGCTAATAGATATAATATAGGTATAGCTATTAATATTAGTTTATGGGTACTTAGGAAGATTATTTATATACTTAATATATAGCATGTGGAGGGGATTTAATTTTATATTTATTAGCTAAATTAGGGCACTTAGTTGCTAAGTAGTTGCTAATTAGTTAGTAAGTACTTAGTAACTAACTAACTAGTAATAGGTTATACCTTCTTAACTTCTTTAACTTTCTTAATATTATACATGTTAATAGATGTGTCTTTAAGCTTACTAAAGCTAAAAGAGATATCCTCTAAATCTATTTTATTATAGGTGGCGTTATTAATCTGCAACTAATTAAGAAGTGGTTAAGAAGTACTTTAAAATATTATAGGATAAAATAATTAGGGAAGAGAAATAAAATTAAAATTTATAGTATATAGGATAGTATTTAAAAGCTAAGGTGCCGCGCTGCTTATGCCAAGGCTAGTAGGGCTAGCTTGTGGCTTTTAGGAAGCGGCACCTGACCTGCGCACTGAAGGTCACATGTTGTTGCATAAATTACCTCTTGTTAGTAAGCCATATAAGGCATTAAACAGTGTTCTCAAGGGCCGTATAGAAACGGTACGGAATCTTATCAACAACCTTCGTTCTCGTCCTTGACTGGATCCCATTTTAGCATTACATCCGGATTGCACGGAGTACTTAGTTCCTCTTACTGCCATTAACACGGATGGCATTCTCACCGAATACCCCAAGGCAGGCCCGAATTATTTGACAGTTGGGATTGACAAAATCAGCCCAGCACGGGTCAAGACAGTCTGGCTTCCGGAGGTGGGGTTGGGGGTGGAACGGTTCTGCACGTTTCTAAAATCTTAATTCTAAGTTCCAGTGAACTCGCGAACCAGGGACCTTTTACAGATACAACCCTTGCTTCGCTTCGTTTGGTAATGGGTTTAGCGTTGATTTTTATGGCAGGCGGTTAGAGGCAAGCTCCACCAGCGATGCAAATACTTTGCAAGCGAAGCAAATCATTCATTTTTTATTAGTCTGTTCTTAGCGCACCCTTCTTAAATACTAACTTCCCGTATCACAGAAGTATCTTGCCATATATTTTTATATGCAAAGTGACCCTTTTATAATATAATCATAGATATATTCAAGGGAATTAGTGGCTAGTGTACGCTATTATACCCTAGTAGTCATATATGATACCTTGATACCCTTTAGTAGGTAGAATCACAGATAAAATGGCTTCATAGTTAAAGGTATATGTATTTACAGTCGCATGGCGAATATGTTCCCAAATCTCATTGATTACTTCGATAGCGAGGCGCAGGCGATGGCAAGGAGTCGCCCAATTCGGAAGTTCCGGCAGAAACTAATGAAACGAAGCGAAGCAAAGCAAAGGCTGCAGGAGGTCCCCACTGGCGCAGGTACGAGGGAGGTACTTGGCCCAGTGCCAGGGCCAACAGTTGGGGATTTAACCTTAAGTAAACCAATCAAGGGCCCTACTGGAGCCACTTGCAGAGGAACAACGGGTTCGGTGACCAGAGATTGGGCCCAGGACTTGCTTGATAATGAGGAGGTGCCTCCTGGCTAGAGCCTGGTCCATGCCACCAAGAGGTACTCAGATGCCAAGCTTCCCGCCCCCCATAGGGCTTATTATTAGGCAGACCGATTGGCCAGGTTCGAGGAAGTGAGACATATTGTCTGCATTGTGTTCGCGTGTGACTTTCCTAGGCGAAGGAGCTTCACCCTTGCCAAGCTCTGATAAATAGCATTACTAACGGGGCTTGGCTCCACAACGACTTCTCGAAGAAATTCCTGCGACACGTTCCTCAAGAGTCCACCTGGCATCGGTCTGTCTCCCAACGGCTAGCTATCTTAAACATCCCATGCTAATGTGGTCAAAGACATGTAAATGCAACCCACTCACAAGGCCTGAAACTGACTCACGCGGAAGAGTGTGTAGGGATCAAGGTGACAGATTACGCCTGGTTGTATCGTAGGTACAGACTTGTAAAGTGCGGTAAATGACCTCAAAATATATACTTAGTCTAGAGTTGTGATATACCTTATCAGTCAAGCTAAGATAAGGGCAGTCACACAGATGGGATAATGGATTGACTGACCTCAGCCCTGAGAGCTTACTGATGTGTAGAAGGCCTCGGTGGAGCATGATCCAGGGCTGCAGAAAGCTATTAAGAAGCACAATGCATTCTTGCAAATGATTAAGCATAGGAAGACTGGCCAAAAACTTGACCAAGTTGACAAACTTAAACAAGAAGTTATAAATACACAGAATCAACTACTGTATACTCTCTGCCAAGAAGGTGCAAGAGGCACTTAACAAGGAGCAGGCAGTCCTTGATATCAAGTAGTAACTGGCAGGCACTGCAATTCCAGATAACATGGCTAAGACTCAGCTCCAAGTCAAAGAGCTCCGTCCACAGCAGATTTACCTGCTAAGTAAACTAATAACTTGGCCCACTTCTGTGTCAGTAGAAGCTAAGTGGCAACAGTGAAACAACACTACTGAAGCAGTATAGCTTTATTATGATCTCCTGGAGGGTAGCCTGTGACAAGAATGACAGCCTAACCAGACTGTTCTGATAAAAGAGACCTGAAAGGACATCCTTAGAGAGGAGGTTAGGGCACCAGCCCAAACTCTTCCCCTACTACCGAGGAGGAATATCTAGGAGTGTCGGTGACACTAGTAAAAAAAAGAAACCCCCCAGTCCGTTGCTGAGGATGTCTAGCTACCGCAAATGCAGTAGTGCTGCCTCCGGGGCCGCAGATATCCAAGCCAGCTCATGCACGGCACCCACCCCAAGCCTCTCCACCTTATCAGCATTCCTCTGAACCAGCATGACGTTGACAAAGCACCACTCTTTTATAGGAAACACTTCATCCAGTGCAACCATGTAATCGACCGTGTTGGACCGGGATAGGAGCATGAATTCAAACCTCCGATGCTGATTCTGCTCGATCACGTCATTCCAAGAGTTTTCCAGGAAAATAGTCCCCACGGGCTGCGACTTCTGGTCAGATATAATAAACGCTTCGTGGTCTTCCCAGTTTATGCTGCCCTCGCCGAGATCGAGCTTGTCGCCCAGGAATTGGAAGGTCGCAGTGCTTGTCCAACAGGCCAGGTAGCAAGATCTTAAATCGTGCGTTGTCAGCTCTCCTCGCGGTTGCAAGGCTTCCAGAAATGTCACTGGCGGACAGCCTATTGGATGAGTATCTTCGCTCCTCAATGGATCGTACGGCTTTGACGGTTCCAAGATATTGGGACGTGACAAATTGAATCCGGTACCGTCCCTATTAACAAGGTACCACTCAACTCCGCGTCGAATGTACCCGGAGAACTGTGCCCGATAATTTGACAGAACGTGCCATCCAGCCCATGACCACGACGGAAAGCCCACTCCATGAGTCGCAGTCGGCAATGCCGTTCGTCGCCGGTGCGGCCCCCGCTGGTGCCAGAGAAGGGCCTCATCCAGGAACGTCTCCGGAAGGCCGTGAATGAACTCAGTGTCCATAGTGGTTCTGAGAATAGATATCACTCCTTCTAGCGCCGCTAGCGCATCTCCCTGATCTGACATTTCTCTTCCGCTATATAGCTCCACTACGTGAGCGTAGTATTCAAAGGCCGCTGATAAGTTCGGAAACATGCTTCGAGAGAGCCCCAGGGCATTGGCCTCTTGGCCTTGGACTACATGATTGTGAAATCCACTGTTATTCCAAAGGCTGCTTCCCGGGTATATAAACACCGAAGGAGATTGTAGCTCGCCGACGACATCCTCACAGAACACGCCGCACGAACATTGGAAGTAGAGCTGCACGTCAGTGAAGAACAGCCGCCTTCTGGAGAGTAGATGCTCCTGAAAGGTCCAAGCTCGTGTGTTCCAAGGGCTTGTAATCGTTGCTTGCTCAACGTCGATGTGCGTGGTGCAAAGCTCGAGACCTTGTATGCGGGCCATGGCTTGAGATGGCTGGCGGTCCGGACGGTACCCAGGCAGACCATCGTATCGTGAAGGGCTTTCTGCGGCTGGAGGGGCGGATATGATTGTCAAAAGGGCGTTGTCGTATATCCGATCCATTTGTAAAATCTGCTCTTCTTTGTCCTTGTTGTCATCCTGGATTATGCACAGCGCATCGACCCATAGGAACTCCCGTCCAATTTCCCGAACACATCCAATTGCGTCCTGGATTGTAGCTGGAAGTTCATCCCATACGCTTGAGATGCCGCCGAAGGCGTGGAGGCCCGCAGCATTTGACGTTTTCGTGGTGAAATGGCGAGTTGATTGCGCCCAGCAATAGCTCAGCGCAACGTACTTGGCTTCCGCAGGGAGCAACACAAGGCACATAGAATTAACATTGATCACACGAAGGTTCCGGGGCGCCGTTCTGATGTAGGCTACATCATCTCCACGGCTTGCTGTCTCACAAAGGTCTCCATGGCCGTGTTCACATTCATCTATCCATTCTCTGGCAAGCTGGATGTTTGCGCGATCAGGACTGATGACTCTTCCCAGAAAGGGGGCCTCAGACCCATCAATAAGGGAATTGGTCGAGAGTAGTTGAATGTCTCCCGCATGGTCAAGGTATGGTATGTTGTTGTCTGAAGGTCCTCTCAGTGCGACGCCTAAACGGAAAACTCGCCGGGTCAACGCCTCGTTTTGATAATGGCTCAGTGGTGACAGTGGCGTCTTAGCGCCTCCATATCGGTCCTCTGCAAAGAGGTAGCTGAAGAGGTAGATTTGAGGACTCGCATCTGGACCTGGCGCGTTCTTGGCCCACTCAACATACTTGTCCGCAGTCGACCACTGCCCCGGACCCCACCTCCTGAGCAGGGCCTCCATTACCAATCCACAGAGAGCACAAGTACCGGAACTTGCGTGAAGGTCTGCCAGAGAGCATAGCATTGTTGCATCTTGAGCAGGCCCGACAAATCCTGAGGGCTGTCGCACAACGTGCCGTTCTTTTTGGAAATATGGAGTGAGCTCAACCGCTTTGCATCTTGAGCAGAGAATTGTCCCCAATCTTTGCATTTGGGAATGTATTGATTGATATGAGGTGCTGGGTATTTCTGATAAGCCCGCCCGTTCCTGGGAGTAGTATTAATTATGTGCTGAATCGGAAATTCTATTGTCTGGGCCCACACGATGTTGAGACGGAACATGCGTCGGGCATAAATTTGCAGCTTCAAATGGATTGATTGTGATTATTTGCTTGGGATCCAGCAAAACCTTGGTCCGCTTCACTAGATAGATTCTTTGTGCAACCTTGTGCTAGATACGCCCCAGCTTCAGGTTTTGCATCAGAACCCTATTGGTTCATCAGAGCTGTGTACGCTCCTCAGCGAGGTTGTGGAAAATGACGGTTATCGTAACGTGATGGACGCGAGGTATTTATTGTCAGATAATCTGGACAGTATTGACTGTATTCTGTCTAGATTTGTATGATCACCCCTAGCGTACAAAGACTGTGTAATTTGTTCCTTATCTCATTCTCAGGTCCTCCATGCTGAGGATATTCTTTGACCCCTCTTCGCTAGCTGTGCTGCCTAAATGTGTCCTCTCTTGATTGGTCAATCCTTTCTGACCTCGATTATTCATCATCTCATATCTAACTAACATTTATTTATGTGTATATAGTTATAGGTCACGAGAATCTAGTCACCCACTTTAAAATTTGTTTTTCAAAACAATCAACTTCCCAACCACCTTAACATGTTCGACAGCTAGCTTCCCCATGGAAGGAGATAATCCTTCCCTCTGGACTGAACTTATTGGAGCTCAAAAAGCAGGCCTTTCCACTAGGCAGATAGCTTACAAACTTGACATTTCACAATTGACTCTTTCGGATATGACATATGCTTGCAGCCTTTACGCGTCGACAACAAATCATAACCACGTCTAACACCAATATAAACCTCTGAAAGGGGAAGATGATGTCTAATTAGAGAGAGTTGATGTACTTTTGATAATCGATGGCTCCCTCTTAAAAGAGTTAAGCACCAATTCTCTATCAAGCCTCTCACTTAAACCACCCAACATCTTCTTTAAAAAGAAGGCATTCAAAAGGGAAGGGGGTTAATAAGGACAGCAGAAATCGGAATGGGTAGTGAAGGGAATCGCCGAATTTGGCGAGGGCGAGAGGAGAGAGACCGCCAATGGCGAGGTTGTGTGGTGAAGGTTCGACAGGGATTCGGGAGTGGGCGAGGGACTGAAAGTCTGAGGGTTCGCGTCCGGTGTTGTTTTCAGGCTTTAGGGAAGGTAATTGCTGGGCGAGACGGAGGTAGGCAAGGGCGGTTCCTGTGGTTTTATCTTGGTTAGCATTGATCAAAAGGTTGATTGGTAAAGGAATGGGCAAATTCAGTGGTGAAAATGAGCGTGTGGTCGCGACTGACATACCCAAATCCCCGCTAAAGATTTCTCGCCCGTCATCTTCGCCAGCGTGATGCTTCGACTCAGTTGTCCGTACACCATCCTGTACCGCCGTCTGGAGGTCAGCGAGGATCTCTTGCAGAGCTCCTTGCGTGATTTTCGGGGTGGAGAGGGTGTTTTTCTATAATCAAGGACCGTGCGACATTTTTCAGCTCACAAGGTGACATCTGTTGGCGGGCTCCAATGGAACAGACTAATCGGGAACCCTTCGTGAGAGAGTCTAGATCGAATCGAAGAATATAGCCGGATTCGCCGGTCAGGGCTAGTCTTGCGTGATTCCGTGGAATGTTGTGGCTGTTGTTGCAGATTGCTCCAAGTCCCAAATTACCCCGCTCGGCTTAGCCAGCAGTTGATAGTCATAAATTGGCATAAGCCCGTCACTTGCTGCTTAGGTCACCTATGTAAACTCTAACTAATATAGATAACTAGTGGTTCATAGAAACGTTTGATCCGAGTGGTTGGCACTCCTACCATCGGGGCAGCAAAAACTGGATTTAGTCGTACCTTGATCCTGGCTCTGGTGCTGTTTCCAACCCTATATTTTATTTCATCCATAAAGCTCTAACAGGATTGCAAAAGTAATATTTGTGCCTAACACACGGCTCTTTTGCAGGCGGCATCGACAAGTCTGCGACTTGATATGTCATAGAGTACCCCGTGCACCCTGCAAGCGAAGCCACAGGCAACACGGTCTTGATGCCTTGGGAAACCTTCGAGCAAGTGGTACAAAGAGAAATCCTATTAAGGTATGGCCAGGCTATGGCGATAGAATACTGTGGGGTTACTTTGCTGGACTATCAAGCACATCCCGGCGAAGATGGTTGCCAATGCTGCGCTGCAGGGAGAGGCCTGGAGACAAGGATGTGTACAAACTTGCAGCGGCGTGATTTACGTGTGTTATAACTCGAATATAAACACATGTTCGCTACGGAGCGGCCACCGCAGCTGCTAATATACAACACTAGCATTTTTATCTCCACAAATCCACCCTACGAAGGCGATAGGGCGCCAAGCCCCCCTGCAGGACAGCCGATGTGACTGCTCATTTGCAGGAGCCACATCCTTACCCAGGATGCAACACCATCATCATATGAAGGACCTGGTCCACAGTCTCCACAGGTGGCCCATGCAGGGCCTGTAATAGGCCAGGTCCCAGATACCAGGCGACGGACCGACCCAGCTGCATGGATGCGACGAATCTTGCGCTGGGCACAACACGAACGCCCCTGAATCTTTCTCGCACAGGATTTGACGGGAAAGACAAGAGCCCTCCAAAGCCTGGATTCAATTTTTCTTTCTTCCCCACCGCGGCGAATGCTGGCTTTCTCCCTATGATCCACTCAACAACGCGCGTTTTCTACACCAGCCATGAGTACTCCTCTACCAAGAAACTCAACAACTGAGTTTCCCCTCTTCCCCTATCTTCTTGACGGAGTCGCAACAGCAGCCGCTGGGAGCATCTTATCTGTCGATCCGAGCCGCGATGTGACCACAATCATGATTTCATGTCTACCCGACGGCCACGACTGTGCGTGGCTGGGTCTTCCAATCGCTTTAACGACCGGGCCAACGACTCATCAGTGCACCGTGACCCGGCGACGGCTTACGGGTGTAAGTCCCGGCAATTGGTTTACACGGACCGACTCGATCGAGTGCCATGTCTCGTCCATGATAGCGGACTGCTCTGGAGGGGTCGGATGGAGAGCGCCGGGCGATTCCGAAGTCACAGAAGACCCGTTCTCCTTTACCCAGACGGATTACTTGAATGTCGATGAAGTTCTCACGGTTACGGGTGGATTGGATCTGTTAATTGCGCCGCTACCTGATTCCACCGCCACAGCGTCTATAACTGACTCATCAACACGCTTTGTGACCGCGACCACAGCAACATCAGCTCCCACGCTGCCATCCGAGACTGACACACGCGAAGCTCCAGTCGGAAACGAGACATCGTCAAATGCCTGGATTGCCGGTCCAGTGATCGGAGCGGTGGTTGGCTTCTGCTTGATAGTTGGATTAGCCTGGTGGCTTTGGCGGCGAGGTCACAAGTCAGGAGGAGCGAGCAATAACCAAACCGGCGGAGAACAACGCGCGGAACTTGAAGCGCCGACAAACAAGCCGGGCGTTCCTGAAATGGCTGCAACGGAGGCTGTGCAGGCCTCAGAGTTACCCGGGGGGAGCCGGGTTAAGGTGCACGAAATGCCCTAGGCGCTTACATAGACTTCTGTAAGATATGGTAGGGAGTGCACATAATATATAAACAGACGGCATTTCTTCCACTCTGTTGCTCGTTTCCTGTGCGCTGGTGTTGACATACTGTCTTGATTTCTACCTACAACAGGGTTTTAGTGGTCTAAATCTGGCCTTTAAAATAACCATAATACTAAATGTGCCAATGTACTGCGTGGACACGTCAGGAGCTGGTGAAATCTGATACCTGGGGTAGGCCAGGAAGCGCCTGGACTAATTTTGTGGCGTGAGCCAGGAGCAGCGACAGCCACCAGTCCAGAAAGGCAAGCGGCAACGCTCAGGACATCACAAGCCTCCCAATGTTTAAGCATCTTCCTCTATTTATTATTCTGGGCCACATCCTCCTTAGATAGGCTTATTTCTAATTGTTTTCAATCCCAGAGTTCCTCCTGTACTATCGAATGAGAATACCTTTGGTCTTCTAGCACTTGCCCAAACCCTCATTGGCTCGAAATGGCCGACTCCGATGGCGCCGACATCAGGCTGGCGGCTATCGCCAACCACATCTCATCGAGCGCCGTCGCCCTGCGATCGCTGCCTTTGTCGTCAGTTTCTTCCAGCTGCTGCTTGGCAATTTGATTTCATTAACATCACGCTGGAAAACCAATCAAGCGGCAATAGGAGTCGCTGCAAGGCGCCGCTTCTGGAGGCCGTCATCGACCAAAGTCAAGATTTACTATCTCCAGATTGATTTT
This sequence comes from Aspergillus carlsbadensis, assembly GCA_025688815.1. Lineage (NCBI taxonomy): Eukaryota > Fungi > Ascomycota > Eurotiomycetes > Eurotiales > Aspergillaceae > Aspergillus > Aspergillus carlsbadensis. The sequence continues at coordinate 88,747 of MU628196.1, read as the reverse complement.
CGGTATTCAGCAATTCTTTCCGCGGCACTCAATTCAGAGATCCATAATATACGCAAATGTGATGTTCTATTTGACTTGAGCGCACAAGACAACGTGGCATGGACGACTATCACGGCGGATGATTTGCAATAAGGTGGGTCCCCGTGGCACTTCACAATGGATTAGAGCGGGCGGGCAAATTTGAGGATTCGGTAATGTATACCTAGTGCTAGGTACTAGTAGCCCTGGAGTCCTACACAACACTCTAGTGCTCCTGACTCCACCGGTCGTTGGCTCAGCCCCTCCAAGATTTTTCCCGCCTCCGATCTACAATCTATTTAGCTCATCTTCCACCCAGATTCAACATCCACACAACAATGGCATACCAAGTATTCCAACCCTGCACCGACGAAGTATTCGAATCGAAGAAAATCATCAACATCGACGGGACAGCCCTCTATGAAACAGGGTTTAGCGCCCTCCTGCGCGAGATCATCACACGCAATGACACCGCATTTTTGAAGCAGTACATCGCCGCCTGGGATCTACGCACTTCAGGAGTCCCAGTTACAAAGATCCAAGTGCATGATCTGTTTTATACCGCCGTAGCAAATAGGAGTCTTGACGTGTTGCGCGTTTTGCTGGACGTTCATCGGGATAATCCCACTTCACTCTTAATAGAAGAGCGTGGGTTTTCGCTCCTAAATACTGCCTGTGAGCATGCCAGACAGAGCTTGTCAAATTCTTGCTTGACTCGGATCCTTCCTTGGGAACTATTTATGATAGGGATCCGGGTGGATGGACGCTAATTATGTCCGCGGCATACTCCACCGGTGCGCTGGCAGCTGCTGATCGCGCCTGGGACAAGGCTATAGTGAACCTGCTCTTAGATTAAGGCGCGTCTGCGCGTGACTCTGTGTTATTTACTACCAACATTAATATAACAGATAAAGCGCAGCCAGCACCGCAGCCAGAGCTCATGGTCCTTAGCCTGGCCATAACTAGTTCCAGCTACGGAATGGTTAAGAGGTTATTAGAGCATGGAGCGGATGTACATGAGCGTCTACGCTATTTTAGTAATGGCCCAGGCTTCTGTAACAGTGGGGCTGATGTCTACAACGTCACTGCGCTATATTTGGGGAGTTGGTGTTGGAACATTAACAGGGTTCAAGCAATTCTGGACCATGGCGAACATACTAGAGAAGGAGAAGGTTCAAAAGGGTCTGACTTAATATGCTCTCGTGATGGTATGGGTTGCCTCCCTCTGCATTAGGTGGCAGGGGGAGGTGACCCAGCGCTTGAATGGCTACTTCTAGAGAGCATGTTAGGAGATACTATCACAAGTACATTCGCCCTCCTCGTGCCCAAGGATGACAAGTCTGCCACGGTAGAACTTATCAACACTTGGGGTAAGCATGGTGCAACACCACTTTATTATGCCATAAGCGCGCATGCTCGCTGCGGGAGACAAGGCTTAGACCACGCCTATCATACTATTTAGTGGCTCTGTTCGCGTGGTGCTGATGCAAGCATTATTAATTGCAGCAGTTAATTAGTCCTTTATAGACTCGCGTACTGGCCTCTTAACAGCGAACCTCTTGACCTACGCTTAATTAATCTCCTCCTTAACTATGGTGCGCTTCTAGACCACATAGATGAGAATAATAAAGCCGCACTACATATTAAGGCTAGAAATTGCCAGCAAGGAGCTGCAACTTGCATGCTCATTAAGCGTGGCGCAAAAGTTGAAATTATAAATAACAAAGGGAACACTCCACTGTATAAGGCGATAAGGGGAGCACTAAGGCTAAGACTGAGCTGGGACGGTACGAAGCAAGAATGAGTCATGATGGAGGATCGTACCCGCGCCCAAGATGAGGTTGTCCAGACGCTGGTGGAGGTTGACGGAAGCACCATGGATTTACCGAATAGAGGAGGAAAATGTCCGCGCCAGCTGAGGGAGGAGACGAGGCAGGTGTGGGTGGAAATGGAGACACGCAGGCTCCGCTGATAAATAATAGAGTAAAGTATGGAGAGAAGATGATGTCTTCTTGGGTGAAAATCAAGAGTGCTGATACTGTACCTATGTGCTTTTCAATCACATTTTTCAAATTGGCCACCGAGGAGGAGAAACACGACAAGCCCGCCGAGCGCAGATGCTTTTGCGCTGCAGACCTTTACCGACAGTGATAATAAGCAGCATCTTTTCCTAATTCAGATATACGCTGTCAGCATGTCCCAGGTAAGACAGCCTGACTCACCCTGCCCTACAAGCTCACTCGCCAGAGAGGTTGCGCTTCAGCCCCGGGACACGTCCTAATGCGGAAGCATCCCGATGTTGCAGGGCAGCGCCAACTCCTGGATCTCTGCTAACTGGACAGAATGGAAAACAGATACTCTCGATCCTTAGCTGTCGTGACCTGTCCGTCACTCCATTTGGCCGGGTGGCTCTTCTTTAGTCCTTTAATTGCCTTGCCCCGCGTTCAAAGGTCGGTGTTGAGAGTCAAGTCGCCGCGGCCATACACGAAATCCGGCTCAAACATGGCATTGATCTCACGTCTCAACCTGGGAGGTCTTCTAGAAACTGGGCTACTTATCCTCTACCTCACCTGCCTGGCGTTGGCGTGGTTGACGGCTCGTAGCATCTATCGCCTGTGGTTTCACCCGCTCCGCAACATACCCGGACCCAAGCTTGCACCCGTCACTCATCTGTACGAGTTGTACTTTGACGCCGCCAAGGGTGGCAGATATCTCTAGGAAATCGAGAGATTGCACGAGAAATATGGTGAGAAGCGACCATAGATCTCTCCATTGGCAAACCTGATCACTAATAGGGTGCATGTCATGGTAGGCCCCGTGGTCCGCATCAATCCTCGCGAGGTGCACATCAAGGACTCTGACTTATTCCACGTCATCTACCCCGGCGGAAGGCGCGATAGGGATCCTAAGTCGTTTATCAACGAACTACTTCCCACGTCGGTCACCGTGACTGTTGGTCACGACCACCACAAGCTCCGCCGACACATTATATCTGGATTCTTCTCCAAACTGTCTGTAATCCGGCTGGACGAGATGATCCGGGACAAGGTTAGGACTCTGCTTGGCCGCCTCGAGCAAGCGTGAATTAGCCGCAGACTGGTCGAGCTGCACTCTGTGCTCAACGCCCTGACCTTGGATATAATTCCCGAGTACATGTATGGCGAAAGCCTGGGAAATCTCGATTTGGATCTAGCATCATCGTCAAACACCGTCACCCACGGGGCCGTTAGTGTCATCCAGTGGTTGCACTACGTCCGGGTCTTCCCACCCATGGTTGCGACTCGTACGTGCTGTGCCAACCACCTCCTCCGTGGGGATCAGTCCCTTGTTGGTCCCCTCCTCCGCGTCTTCCAGCTCACCCGCGACAACGCCCTCAAGTGTCTTGCTGTTGCTGCCACTGGCACCAGCGGATCTAGCTATGGCCATGGCAAACGCGAGAAGACCATCCTTCGTGCCATGGCTGCAGACAGTGTGCCGCCGCAAGAGAAGTCATTTGAGCGGTTGACTATGGAGGCAGTCGCCATACTCTCCGCGGGGACAGATACTACTGCCAGAACGGCAGCGGTAGCGCTGTTTCATCTCGCGCACAATCCTGCCATCCTCAGAACCTTGCGCATAGAGTTGTTAAGAGTATTTCTGGTCTCCGTGGACAAGGTCCCTTGGTCCCAGCGGAATGTCTCGGCGGGCCAGCTCGAGAAACTGCCCTATCTTGTAGGCAAACTCCCTTGTTCTCCCTGGAAATGAATTCGTAGCTAACCCTGACCACAGACAGCCGTTGTTCAGGAAAGCATTCGGGTGACACATCCTGTGATAATGCGATCAGCCCGAGTGGCGGCAGAGCCAGTCAGGTACAAAAATACTGTGATCCCTCAGTGACTATACATCCTTCTGCGAAAAACAGAGCCCATGCCAATGTAACCCTCCTTCTAGACCCCCATGAGCCAGTCCGTGCATTTCGTCTGCATGGACCCCAAAATCTTCCCTTACCCGCAGATCTTTAACCCAGACCGGTGGATCGAAGCAGCTGCAAAGGGGGTCAACCTGATCAAGTACCTGGCTGCATTTGGCACTGGACACAGGTCATGCTTGGGCACACAGTATGTCCCCTCCCATTCTCACACAATCCAACGCACTCAAATATCCATCCCCGCGTACCCTCGCTCGCTTTTTTAATCTAACATACTACGTTCCCTCTCCTTCGTAGCCTTGCCTACGCGGAATTATACCACGTTATTGCAGCATTGGCCTGCTCGTTTGAATGGGAGCTACATGAGACGGGCCTCGAGGACGTCCGGATCACGAGAGACTTTCAGCTCGCTGTGCCTGAGAGTGGATCTCTTGCGATCAAGATTCTTTTGACAGGGACTGTGGGGTAGCTGAAAAGGGGGCCGTGGACTATGTGGGCGATTTCCTTTTTTTGGATCTTTGATCTACCCAATGCACATGTCGATCAGGCTGGAATGGCCCCGAATTACATCACCTTGTGCCTACAGTTTTGACCCCCTCCTCCATGGTAACTGGGCGCTGACGATTTCATCATTTGATTCACACATCTCGGGCCATCACTCCGCAGAATAAATCATTTTTTAAGGCTAGTTGGCTAGCAGTGACACGTATCCTGCCACATCTTCCAATTTCCACTTATGCACGATGCTAAAGGTTGGAATAGTCGTTCAGTCTAGTCGTCAAGCGAATAGAAGACAGTATCTGCCCAACAGAACCGCCATATCCATCCAACCTGCCTGACCTCACCTAACCCTACCTTACCTCACCTCCCCCAAGATCAAATCCGCCGCTTTCTCCGCAACCGCATACAGCATAGCCTGATAATGCGCTATAATTGGAACAGGCAGGATACTAGCATCCGCGACTTGTAAACCTCTAACCCTGATTACTCGTAACTGAGTATTAACCACCTTCCCCATACCTGCTGTGCCGCCTGGATGCATGAATATAATCCCCGCGCGCTGAAAATTCTCGTTAACTTCTTCGTCTGTGGAATTTAGTTTTGTACGTGTGTTTCCGGGTCGGGAGACTTCGTGGTCAACTATATCCTGACCTTCCGGGGTCTTGAGGAGGAGTCTGGCTACCGTTTGAATGCCATCCCGTACGATGGTCAACCTCTGTGGATGGATAATTCGGGTTGATAACTGGGGCACTCCCTCGGTCTGCATTCGCAAGCGTAATCTGGCCACGGGAAGTGGGGGCCATTAAGAGGACGAGTGTACTAATATGTGTGCCATCCATCGGTGCTTCAAACCCAGCAAACCCCTCATTTATCAGCGCATAGATGAGGATGATTTCCGTGTGTGCGAACGCAGGATCTAGGCATGGATGGTCCTTTAGTGATCCTGCTTCTCGTTCTCTTTCATCCTTCCGCAGTCCCCGCCCTAAGTCTTCTGCAGGAGTCTGCAGGGTCACGTTCCAGTCAAGAGGCAGGCCCGTTGCGTATGCTGGGCTGCTCCAGAGGAGTGTCCCCATTGCAAGGCCATGCTCGGAGTGGCGCAGTTTCCACCACTGTGGGAGGCAAAAGTGGTCGTGCAGGTTGCGGCCTACTTCTAGCGAGTCTACTAGGACTGGGATATCATGGCATGGTAGTTCTTTGGCGGGTCCAACTCCAGAAAGCATAAGGAGTTGTGGGATGCGGTATGCGCTAGTGGATATAATCACCTCTTTAGATGCGTTGTATATCTCTCCAGTGGCGGTTTCAACGCTAGTTGCAACGTTTTCGCCATCTCGTTCCTGGAGAATTACCTTGGATACCAAGGTGTTAGTGAGGATAGTTATCCCAGGGCACTCAGAGAGCTTATATGCTTCACTAGCTAACTAACGCTGTTTATCGCGTTATACCTCCCCAAACTCAGCGAGACCAAGAGGATTTCCATCATTCGCATCCAGGTTAAACCTAACCCCAAGAGGCTCCCACGCAGCGCGAAGCGGCTCTCAAAGCGGGTACTTGCGACCAGAGCTACTCCTTGAAACAACTGTGTTAAATATGGGTCCAGTACTCTCATGAACCACCAGATCGGCATTCGGATCATAGTGCGTCTCCGTTTGAATGAAGTAAGATAATAGCCCCTCATAGCTCCAGCTCTCATCCTCAACGTTCTTTGCCCAGGACGGAAGTAAGTATCGGGTACCAGGATAGACTTTATGCGCCGGGAGGGGCTCGGCGGAGGGAGGTTTCGAATTCTGAGGATTTATAACGAGTTGTACCAATGTGGCAGTCTTCTATTATATTGAGGCGAAGAGAAACATCAAAAGGGGGGCAAAGTAGGCCAAGACACGGTGTTCCACTAGACCTTGAACCTAGGTATCCTCTTTTCCCGACTGGTCAGGACCGGTCAGGTCAGGCCCTCTAGGGTTCTATCACCGAGCGCAAGTGTTCAGAGAAATTGCACAACGAAAGTAAAGCCAGGTAACTCAATCCAATCTAATCTATATCCAATGCGTCCACCCCAAGCTCGATGACTTCTGCCACGCATGCTTCAACCCGTCATCGGCATAGTAAAACGACTCGCCCATCCACTTGTCCATCGGCCAGTTGCAGTAGGCCTCGCCCACGGCCGGGCTGGAGGTATTGATTGGCCATACTGTGCGTTCCCTGATGGGGTCGTCAGCCATGGGTGCCGCATGAAGCGAGTTCTGTCCTCCTTTCTCTCTGTCTACGCTACCCCCCGCCAGGGGCATGGTACGAGGATTGCGGTTGAGGTCGTCTGGCCCATCATTATCACGATCCTGATCATCATTATCATCATCATCATCATCGTCGTCGTCGTCGGAATCGAGCAGATCCTGCGAGACAAAGTCCACACACTCGAGCGTCATCCGCCCATCCGGATCCCGCCAATCGCGCCCCTGGCAGATGAACAGCAAACCCTGCGCGTTAATCTCGGGGTACGACGTCATCATGCCCGGTAACATGAATTGGGCCGGTGTCGGCGGCGGCGGAAGAAGTCCCAGTCCCATCGGTGCCCGGGCCGACGCACCAAGATACCGCTTGAACGCGCGCACCTGCGCCGCCGAGGTCCCGCGTGCCGCCTGTTCCTCTGTGTAGTGCGCCACGCAGTCTGAGGCGCTGGCGCCCGGGAGCAAGTACACGTCGAGGCGCGGCTCAAAGTCGTCGTCGTTGTCTGTTAGCGCATCGAGGAGGCTGGGGAGCTGGGTTGGTAGGGAGGGGGGGTCAGGGTTCGGGTTCGGGTGTGTGAAGTAGATGACGATCGGGAATAGTGGGGGAAGGGGGACGGAGATGTAGTTTTTGAAAACCACGTACGCGCGTGGCTGGGGTCGTGTACATGTGCTGGTGCTACTGCTGGTGCTTCCCGCTGCGGTATGATCCGTTATGGGAATAACGTGGGTTTTGTACCCATAGGGAAGGACAGGCCCTGTATCATCTTGGTCTTCCGGGAATAACACACTCATGAGCTGGATATATCGTCTCTGTCCGTCAATTCGCATGTGAATCATGTCCCTCCAGAAGTCGAGGCAGCTGCCACCTCGGGGGATCGGGCATTGCGGCCTGATAGCTTGCCAGCAGTTGAGATCCTGGTGGCTGTATGCAACTGTCGCGTGAGGCTGGGGGACCTGGCCTAGGACAGCCTGGACAAAGTGTCTATCATCACCGGTAATAGACCTTAGGTGCGGGTGGGTGCCCGCTGTGACAAGCTCAGTAACCTGCCTTGCAGTCTCCAAGGTAGAGCTGTGCACATGGCCGACATCATAAAGGTATAGTGACTCGAGAGCGCCCGGCAATGTGTCCTGGAGGCGAAGATGCGCTGTGTAATCAGGTGTATCGTCATATTCGATTCCAGTGAGAATCTGAAACTGGATATACAGGTGTTTTAACTGTGTAAAGCACTTCAGGAACCCAAAATGGACTAGATTCTTCTCCTGGTATCCAGCTCGGAAAATATCTAGATAGCGTAGTGTATCCTGGTGCTTTTGCAGTGATTCCCAGATGTGCAATGAATTCCAGATGCGTGGAGGGCGAGCTTTTGAGACCAGTGAAGGGCGGTTATCAAAGAAGAGTGACAAGTTCGACAGAGCTACCGGGAGGGTGATAAGGGTTTGTACATCCACAGGTGCATAGCGCGAGTCCCCGCACCTGACGGCCAGGTTAGTAATATAGCAGTCTCGGTTCTTCCTGTTGTCCCGAAGTAATGCCCCAAGGCCGTCTGTGACCAGATCATACAGATGGAGTGTGCGCAGGCTTCTGAGAAAAAACATTGGCCAGAGGTCGTGCGGTCGAAGCAAAGCCACAGGTGTGTCAGGATGGTCTCCCACTTCCATATCTTGTCCTGGATCGACTGGAATCTCGGCAAATACATAGAGTTCGCGCAGCTGATTCAATGGGCTCGGCTTCTCGCGTTCCAGGGCCAGGCTTAGGAGTGTAGTGAGGTATGGATCGGACGACGGCACATGGACATGTATCTTCACAAGGTTTGGGAGGGAGGCGAGCAGGAGGACAACCAGTGGCCGGCGATCGCCCTGCTGAATCTCCTGGAGGGTATTCAGCTGACGAAGCCCAGCTTGACCAAGAGCCCTATCCAAGCGGTCCAAATCATGTTTGTCAAAATGGTAGTCAAGTTTCTGATCAAGGAGAGCATGAGCATTAACGCCCCAGTTCCCAATATGAACTGTCTGTACGGTACAGGCAAGGTCTTTATTTATTAGTACAGTTTGCAGGAAGAGCAAGAGATACCTAAAGGAGTTGCGGGCTCCATTAAAGGTCCAGGAGCGATAGGCCACGGTGGTCACTAAAGTGCGCAACAGCTGATTGACCCGAGCAAGAGAAGATATATGGCACGAATCTTCCAGTGCATGGGAAAGAATGTTATCTAATAGCTCGACGGGAAGATCAAGAATACAAGCCATGATTGATGATCCCAGGGATGGCGGGAGAAAAGTGAGGAAGAACCGGGGAAGACAATCGTGCCTAGAAAAGATCTTGTGCCAAGGTTCGGCTAGACTAGTTGTTGCCTAGCCTGAACCTGGGAAGGGAAGGAAGGGAGGGAGGCCCAGTTCCTGGGCCTGCCTGGGTAGGAGCAGTTTTTATTGAGGAGGGGGTTGGGACTTTACACTATTGGTAGACCAACAGCCTGCAATGTCCGCCGAGTGAAATAGTCTTCCTTGGGCCGGTGTGTATCCTATGCTATATAATTTCTTACGGCATCCAAGGGATTGGTATCCCGCATTGTACTTCCTACTGCTCCAGCGAGCACCGATTGACCGTAAGAATATACATTATGTGGCCGAAATGCGATATTGATCACATTACGCACATACGCATATGTCGACATGTCGTCCGACCAGCAGTCATGCCTGTTATAGCAGATACAAACTTGCTGATTTTGTTATCCAACCATATACCCTTGCAGCAAGTGGGCTAAAAGGGACCAATAGACCCCAGGGCAGGGTCCCACAAGGCTCTGAAATTACTCGCCGCCCACATCGCGGGGTTTGATGCATTCTCATCGGGATGCTTGGTCCCTGTCGTCGCGGGGAACGTGAGCGTACTGGCGTCGTACAGCCCACCCGTGTTGAACTCGTTGAGGAAGGCTGCAGCCGTGGTCCCGGGGACGTCGCCGAAGTCGTTTTTGAAGTGCTGCTTGACCGATGTGTGCCAGCGCTGCGCCCGGATCTCCATGGTTTCCAAGGTCACTTCCATCTAATAGCAGTAGAGCTCGCGCAGCCGTTGTTGACGCTGTCCGCTCGGTGGGGTCGGGAAGGTGGGCGCGTCGGAGTGTTTGCCCCAGGGGTATGTCTCGTCGAATTCACGCAGGGCATTCTCGACGGCGCGGGAGGATCGAACAAACTCGGCCCAGATCGCGTCGATCCTCATGTAGCTCCACACGGCGGCTCGCTGGACAAGGCAAAGGATGGTTAGTGGATATCTTACATCATGAGGGTGGGAAGTTTTTCTCATACGTTGCGATGCTTGTTGCGTATCTCGGTCTCGAGTAGAATGGGGGGTTTCGACTGCTTGACGCTCTCACTTTTGTACGTCACCTGGTCGAACTTGAACACGGTCTCCTTTTCGCGATTCATGTCTCGCTCGGCAATCACCATGGCGCCTAGATTGTCATTATTACCTAGCCCATTAGCCATCGCCTCGATCAGGGTCACGCCGTTATATTTCGCCAGGTAATGTACCCTGTTTGAACCCGTATGGGGGAGGAGCACCTCAGCCACCCAGTAGCGAGACGCTTCCCCAAACCCGGGAGGCAAGAGGGCCGAGGCTTTCCCCGATTGCGTGATGAAGTCGAGGAAGAGGGTAAGCGTGTAGAACTCGTAGATGTGCTCTGTCACCCATTGTAGGGGCATGGGTGTATTGGTCGTTAGCTTCGTTGTGTGCCGAGTGACCACCGGGCTGCAAGTGCCGGGGTCTGCAGCATACCATCTAGTAATGGCGGGTTTCTTCAGGGCGTCCTTGCAGGGGGGATACCGCAGGATCAGCAACTTCTCGTCGATCGTGGTGAGGCCGCCACCCGGCCATCTTATGTACTTTGCGCCTGACCTGTCACGCTCCTCCAGAGAGGATTCACTGCTACCATCAAGCGGGCACAGCTCCTCTTCGTCGGGACCATCGGGGTCGAACAGGCACGAGTCGCCCGCCTGTTGAGCAGCGAGAGTGCCCGTAGAGGTCGCGGCCGCCGCACACGGCGGACAGGGGGGCAGGTCTACCCCAGTAGACGCCCCCGGACAGCGCAGGCCCTTCAGATGGGGCACAAGGGGCCTGTAGACATGTTCGCGTTTGCCAAGGGCATTTGGGAGGGAGATTATCTTTCCCCCCTCGCTGCTTCGCAGCAGTGTAGCATCGCTTGGGCCGCTGTCAATGACCGTCCTATTGGCATTTGAGCCCCTCCTGCTCCGCCTGCGGCCACTGGTCTCGGCCCAATCCGGACTCCAGCAAGCCCTTTGCCCGCCTGGCAGGTAGATCTGGACATTATCGATGGGCAGGATTGGAAACGGCGAATCAGGCAGCACCCAGTCAAACGCCTCGGGGGCCTCAATCTCTGCATACAGATCCGCGCCCGCGTCTACTCCGTAGCAGAACTCAGTGCCACTACTACCCACCTTCCCTTCCGCGTGGAAGGTCACATGCCCATCAGCAACCAGGTTGCCGGAGCAGCTGTCAAGCGGGATGAAGTCCTGGTTCCACTCAATCCCAAACGTGATGGTGGGCTTGATGTGTGCGGACAAATGCCCACTTAGTGTCAGCCCATATTTAAACTCGGGCTCCAGCAGGCTCTGCGTGTTGCCCTTCTCCGGGTCCACGGTGGCCTCGGGCACCCAGTCATTATTAGGGGTGGGGTATGTCTGTTGCACATCCCACTCGGCTAGCTGGACCATGCTCTTAAAATTAACCCCTACTACAGCGGAGCCTTTCAGCCGGCCAAAGAGTTTGACGTTACGGCCGATGGTGACAATCCCTGGAATGGAAAAGGTGGCACCAAATTTGTCGGCAGAAAAAAGGACATCGCCAATGTCAAAGAAGACTCACGCAGCGGCGTTGATCACAAATCGAGACGACACCTCCCCGCGGGTGCGAAAGTACAGGTACGAGTCACTAAGGTCGATCGGGAACTGGAGCTTGGTACCTAGTTATCCCTAGGACATTTACGTCACTACAGAAGTTAGATTTGTTGAATAATAATTTGAGCATAAATAAAACTGGCCAAGCCATTGTTGCTTCCATCTAAAACCCCCTTATATTAGCCATTGCTTGCGCCTTCCTGGTCATGGGATTAACTAGTATGGGTTGGCTCTTTTGGAAACGTAGGGATAACTATATCTGGCTTATTAATAGACTGTTCATAGAAGTTAACCTAAGAAAATATGAAAACTTTAGTAATAAGAAATGTAAGACCCTTACCATATATATATAGACGATAGTTAACGTAATTCCTGGTTGATCGGCGCATCCTGGTTGATTGGCGCACCTCTAAAATGTCCCACATGTTTTCCACTTATCTTACTTTAAATAACCACCATGCCTCTAAAAGCGCGTTAATTAAAGCAAAATCTAGTGGAGCAAGAGGGCTAAATTTAACTTGTAATATAAGCCTTAAATTATTATAAAGTTTAAAGTACTTATTAAGTAGTAGAGGTTTTTAATATACTAGAAAGTATACTCTAGGCGTGCTTAAAGGGATAGGCTACCTTCTACATGCTAAATAAGTAATACGAAGGCTAATAAATATATAACTAAGGTATATAATATCTTAAAATTTAAAAACTTCTTAAGAAACCTATATTCTATATCTAGCTTTTTATTAAAATACTTAATAATAACTTATAGAAGGAACTTATAAAAATAACTAATAAGTTCTTTTTAATTACTAATATAATTAAGGTAGCCACATGCTACTAATCTATTCTTAATTATAAAAAAATCTACTCCAGGCGCTAGCTACTATATATAAAGACTACTATAGTTCTAACCAGCTTTTAATATAATACTAGGTTAAATAAATATAAGTAAAAGGGTAATAATAAACCTAAAGCTACTTATCATCCTAGGTAAAAAGAATTACTAAACCTAAGTATAAATAAGACCTAAAAGGAGAATAAAGGGTTTTATAAATATTATAATTAGCTAAAAGATAAGTAAAGGAAGGAGAAATATTACTTTAATTATAATAAGATTAGCTACTTTACTAGTAAGTACCTAAAGGTAAAAAACTTATTATAGCCTTACAGCTCCTAGTTAGGGATATTAAGTACTCCTTAAAGCTAAAGTAACCTACCTATAAAAGATATATCCTAGGAGGAATAGGGGTTATTTACTTTAAAGCTTATAATTTTATATAAATTAAAGGATCCCAGCACCTTCCTAGTTCTTAGAACTATTAATTTACTTATAAATAAGGTAAAACACCTAGTTAAGGTACTACTTAATATTAGGGTGGATAATAATTTTATTTTCTTTTAACACCTTTTATAATAATAAATTTTTATAATAAATAACTAGATATAGCCCCTAGTATATATTTACTATACTAGTAGGTCCCTAGCAGCTTACTATAATAGCCTTAAGGTAATATTTAAAATCTTTAATTAGGAGAATAAGACCTAATCTTTTAATATAAAATATTATATTATTAACCTTTCTAATAATAACTATTAGGCTATTTTAGGATAGTAATAGCTAGGCCAAGTAAACCCTAATATAGTTATCTTAGCTAGCACCTGGTAATATTAATAAGGGATTTTAAAAATTACTATTAAGAAACCTAAGCACTTTATTAAGCACATGTATAATATACTTATAATAATAGTAATATACTAACTAGAGTCTAAGATTAGTATACTAAAGCTCCTAATTTAATATTAGTACTAGGAGTAAGTATTCTTAAAAGGCAAGGTAGCCACCTTACTAGATAATAAGATATCCTATAAGATCCTACTAGAGTCTGGCAAGAGCCTATTATATAGCCCACTTTATAGCCTATTATAATATAAGTTAAAGGTCTTATATAAGTATCTTAATAAAATACTTACTTATAGCTAGATATATTAATTAACTAGTCCTACTAGAGCCCCCATGCTATTTATTTAGAAGCCTAATAGATCTTTATAGCTCTACATGGATTATAAAGGATTAAATATAATTATACCTAAAAATTAATATCCTTTACTATATATTAACAAGCTAATAGACTACTTAGTTAATATAAAATGCTTTACTAAGCTAGACCTATAAAATATATACCATTATATCTAGATCTAAAAGGGAGATAAGTAGAAGATAGTATTCTATATATAATATAGCTATTATAAATATATAGTTATACTATTTAGCCTTTATAATACTCCTATAACTTTTTAAGCCTATATTAATAAAATAATAAAAGGAATACTGTTAAGGATCTACTTTGTCAGGATAGATCAGCCTGTTAACTAGGTAAGGATACCCAATGCTATAAGGAATAGGAGGGGTTAGAATTAATTTTAAGACTAAACCTTAATCCTCCTAGCTAGGAGTCTCAAGCTTCCTAAGTACATGTAGTCAGGGTGGGTGCTTTCATGAATATAACCTTATCATAACTCTACTATTCTATAAGTGGAAGGGTGATGTCCTCCTAGCATGTAGTGCCTAAGGCCCACCTTAACTTCCAACCAGCAAAACTATAACAACTATGCCCCATCTTGTTATACTAACTACCCTTAGTTAGAGTAAGTCTTCTTGTGAAGTCCTTATGTAAGCATGGTCTAATAGAATAGTAACCTCTAGTAAGGTTCATGTTCCATTTCTTTATTTTGCTTGTTGTTGGGGGGGGGGCCTTTATTACTATAATGGCAGTTTAAAGATGCGCGCATTTTAGTAACATGGCCTTAAGCAAGAAGTTTTCTTCTATATTTACCTTTTAATTCTCTAGCTCTTTATTAATTCTTCCTTTACTCTCCCTTAACTTTATTTTGCCTGCCAGGTTAAAGGTCTTCTATCTTGGAATAATGCCACTATATACCCATGCTACCACTATAACCATGCTAAAGCCCAAGCTTGTTTAGTACCTCTATTACTTTTGTACCAGCATTAAGAACTTTAATCCTATGGATTATATTTCCTTTAAAATTAACTACCATCTTAATATGAAAAGATTAATACTTTATTAGTAGTGTTCTACTAGGAATGCGTTATGCTTAAGTATATATTTCTCTAAGGTTCTTGGCTTGCTTAAGGCTAATCTAGATAGACTATAGTGGGAATGCTTAGCAATACTACCAATCTCTCTACAATTCTTAAATAGTACACTAGGTTGTAGGATAAAGGTAATAATAGTGTAGACATCTAGGCCAACACGATCATCCCTGGCATTAATAATGTGGTGAAGACCTTGTATCAGGCTTTTAATAATATTAAGACCACCTACTATAAAGCTTTTAGTTTAACAGGTAACAAGAAGGACTAGGTAGTAGGTATTCTTAATAGTTATAATTAGTAAATATTATACTAATGTTCTAGTTTTATTTCTTAGCCTAAGAAAGCTAAGTATAAATTATTCTATGTAGCTTATTACCACAAGCTAGCCCATATCTTACCTCCTGCTCGCGGTGCCCTAGTGGATAACTAGCAATACTATTACTTATAGAAGCTGCTCTACTTAATTCCTAGTAACAAGGGCTATATGGCTTGGTTAGTAGCTCTCCATGCCTTCTATAATAAAGTGGAAGCAAAGATTACCTATTTCTATAATAATAGGGCAGTGCCTAATAGTGCTAAGATATTAGATATGTTTAAGGAGTTATTTCCTATTATTCTTAATAACCTTTAGCTTCGCGTAGTGTTTTCCTTAGTATTATAATAGCAGTTTAGTGCTAGTTTTTAGGTAGTCTTTTTAAAAATAAACTTGTTTACTTTTTTAAATTACTTAATAAGTTTAGGTGTATTAACTATATCCTTAGTAGATACCTATTAATTATATTCTAATAGCCAGCCTTTTTATTAAACCAGGTAGTATAGCTTGCCTTTATAGAGTTTCCTATCTTTAACCTCCTTAACTTCCTATTCCTTGTTATTACCTAGCTTAGGTTTTAGTAATTTATCCTTAGTACTACTATACTAGGGCTCTAGTAAAGAAATATAAAAGATATTATAAAGTTAGCTATATTAATTTAGTAGGCTAAGTTAGTATGCCTGTGTTCCCATATGGTCTAGTATTTAAAATGGTCTAATAAAGTTAGGTACTAACTTTCTGTTTAATCCCTTAAGCTTAATATGTTTGGTTAATAGCCTGACAAGGCCCTTCCTTTTGAAGCTTTGGGGCTCGCGATGGTTATTGTACTATTTCACTTGCTTTTCTACCATGCTTTACTATTTTGCTTGCTTTTCTACCATGCTTTCCTAATGATTCTTTAGTTCTTCCTGTAGCAATTGGAGTTTTCCTACGCGGTCTTTTACCACTGGGACCTTCTCCTTTGTGGAATTGTCCTTAATTCTTGTATGAAAGTCAGGAGTTTGTCTGTGTAGTGCTTGGAAGGCTGACATGCCTGTTATTGCACTTTGCGTATTATTATAGGCATATTAAGTAGTTGGGAGGAGTTTGGGCCATGTTTATTAATTTATATTAATAAAGTATTAGAGGTACTATTCTAGTGTTTAATTTATCCTTTCTATTTAGCTATTAGTTTATAAGTAATATACTATTAAAAGTCTATGCTTAATATGGCTTTGGTAGCAGAGTTCTAACTAAAATTTACTAGTAAATAGTAAACCTTTATTAGATACTATTCCCTTAGGGGGTCCATAGCGTAATTCAACTTCTATATAGAATAGTTTAGCTAGTTCTAGTGCATTTATTATTAAGGATACTAGTAGGAATATAGACCACTTTATAAATTAATTAATAATAACCAGTATGCTATTAACTAATTGCCCTTTAAATATAACTTTAGGTAGCCTAGTAATAAAGTCTATTAATAATTCTATAAAGGGTTAATTTAGGATAGGTAGAGGTTCTAGTTTGCTATATACTTTGTGTCTAGGCGCTATAGTACCCTGGCAAACTACGCATTCCTGTATATATTTAGCAATATTTTATTATATATTCTCCTAATAGAATTTCTATTTTATAAGTTCTTCTATCTAATTCTGGCCAAAATATCCTACTAAGGGATTATTATAGTAGAGGCTTATTATTTTTTACCTTAACCTTACGCTTGGTGGAATATATAAGCAATTTTTAAAGTATAGTATTCCTTAGGTACCCATGCTCTAGTGCTTTAGTCCTTTTAAACCTTATATTAGGGCTTGTTTTTGTCACCCTATCTCTAGGTCCTTATCTTGTAGATAGTAAATTAGACTTTATAAGTCTAGATTAGCTTTATCTTAGTAGATGTCTTTACCATGGCAAGCTTCTTGCATAACACAGCAGGATATAGCTTAATCAAAGCTTAACACATCCCATACAGCCTAGTTAGCTGATTCTATACCAGCCTCTCCTGGGCTCAATACTATGCGGGTATTAGGCTTAGAGTGTCTCTATAAAGGTGTCTGCCCACGCCTGGACTGGTTAAGCCTAGAATAATAGTTCTATAAAGGCCTCTTACTAAGCTCTAACTTAGTCTTTTTAACTAATAAGTCTTTAACTTTTAAAGACTCCATGGTGGCCATTCGCGCATAAATCAGCACTATAACCTTAGGTGCTCCTGGTAGTTTGCAAGAATTGTTCCATCTCTATAATAGTCCATCTACTAGATTAGACTTACCTGCTCAGTGTTTAATAATAAAGTTAAAAGGGGTTAGGAACAAACACCAGCAGGCTTGTCTGCCATTTATCCTTGGCTATTTTATAAAGGATTATAGGTTTGCATAATCTAATAAAATAGTAATTTAGTTAAGGCTCCCTTTAAGATAGTGCCTCTACTAAAGGGTATTATATTAAGGTTAGTATAATACTTTATATACTTGAAACTAGCTAGTAGCTACCTACCTACTTATAATATAAAAAAGGCCTTGTAAAGCTAGGTCTAAATAATAAGCTAGTAGGGATTCCTACTACCATGCTAGGTAATATAGTAAAGGATTAGCTAGTTTACTTATACTAGCTTTTAGTTTAATAGGGCTTACACACCTGTTTAAGGGTATAGGCTAGGAATAACTATAAGATTTATAGCTATATAAGGTTTATAGTACATAGCCATAGGCTTTTTAATAAAGTAGGAACTAGCCTACTCTAGAAGGGTATTTTATACTAGTAGATTAATATCCTATTATACCCTTATAAAAGGTCCTTATAGTAGAGGGGGTCCTAAAACCTAGAAGTTTATAAGAATCTACTATAAGGGTAGTAAAGGTATTTATACTTATAAAAGATAGGTAGACTTACCCTATTAGCAGGTGCCTATGTTATATTTAGAAATATAAGGTTAATCTTATATATAGTTTATATAGGGATCTAGATAGTATAGAGGTGGTTTAGCTAGTATACTAAATAACCTTGCTTAATAGTTATTAATTACTATAAGACATGCAGCCTAGCTAGAGGAATAATAGGAGTAGTAGTAGTAGTAGTAGTAGTAGTAGTAGGGGTGGTAGTAGGGGTGGTAGTATTTAACATCTATCTTATAGAATTAGTAAGTAATATAAGTAATAATATATAAGTAAAATATGTAAGAAAGTAACTATATGCAAGCAAGTAGTATTATACAAGTATAAGAAGAAGCTTACCTTATAAAAAGCAGGGGGAGGGCAAGACTAGTACTAAGAAGGGAGTTATAAATAAAGAGTTATAGCAGGAAACAAGCTAGTATTTATATTAGGATAATATTACTAGAGGTAGCTATAACTAGTATTTACTAGAACCTTTTATTTCTTTACTATAAGCTAGAACCTTCTAAGCTATAATATTATATTTACCTTACTAATTAGTAACTTCTACACCTCTTATAGGACTATAAGAAAATAAAAAAAGCAGGTATAAAGGAACTTAATAACCTTATAGGTAGAATCCTAATATTACTAAGTAATTAATAGCCTTGTATAAGGGTTAGTTCCTAACACCCTTCTTATAATAAGTAACCTAATACTAGTATAGCTAATAGTGCCTTATAAGGATTTTAATAACCTTATAAGTAAAATCCTAATATTACTAAGTAACTAATAGCTTCACGGGAGGGATAGTTCCTAATACCCTTCTTATAAAAGGTAACTAAATACTAGTATAGCTAATAGTATATTATAAGGAATTAGTAACTTTATAAGTAGAATCCTAATACTACTCTATAGCTAATAGATTTATATAAAGGATAGGCCTTATAGTTATAAAACCTGTAATTCCTAGTCTACTTATAGGACTATAAGCTAGTTATAGGAGTATAATATCTTTTTCATATTTATAAGCTAAGATAATTTTTTCCTAAGGGGTTTTAATACTTATAAAAGGTTTTTTAAAGGTTTTAAGTAGGTCTTAAGGGACTAAGACCTTAAGAGGGGGGGCAACTATAAGACCCTTACTATATATATATAAATAATAGTTAGAACTTTATAGGCTAAGTTAGCCCCTAGCTAACTTAGTATATAAAAGGATATTCTCCCTTTATAAAGGTAGAGACTTTATAACTTAGTATTAATTTATAATACTAACCTAACTGTTAATTCATGCATAGATTCTATTATTAATATCTCTTGTTAAGTGCCTTTACACCCTTTCACACTTATCACAACCCCTTCAGGCCTCAGGTCCTTATAAGAAATCTGCCTAAACAGCTTAGCAGGCCTGCTCAAGACTCTTATTAATATCTATACCACGAAAAATGGTGACTGGTCTATCATGGCAGTTTTAACCATAATTATAACTAGATTAACCTTCACTATTTTAGTGGCTCTTACAACTTTATTCAAGTTCATGAAGCTAGAGAGGCTGCAACAGGAGCATAACTTGGAAATTAAAGCTGGCTTTTGTCAGGCCAGCTACTAGGGAGACTTTTAAAGACTCCATCTCCAGGCTAATTCCTGGATAAAAACCACCTGTTTACTTATAATGCTTAGTATTATCTCTTAGAGGCTTAGACCAGAGTCTTCTTATAGTTTCCATATATTTATGGCGTGGTTATACACCTTATTAGTTACTAGAGACCTTTTCTTGCTGCTAATAACATTTTCCTATGTCTTTATAGACCTTTACTATTCTTCTATAAACCCACGGGCTTCTATGGCCTTTTTTAAACGTTCTAGCTTTGTTTCTATTAACCTGGTAATAATCACGTGATAAAGAAGGGAATTAAGGAATATAGAACAAGAAAAAAAAATAAATAAAAGTAGGAGAAGCCCTTTCTATTTATATTAGAGGTGGAGGAATAATAATTACAGCCTATTTTATATAGTGTTTTATAGCTTACCCTTCTTACCCCTACTTACCCTAGTGGGTAATATTTCTACTAGATTCTTACCTATCTTACCTATACTTACCCATGATTTAGTGCCTGTTACCTATAAAGCAGCAACACCCTTGGGGCTTATTAAACTTCAGGCCATGTTTATTAGTGTGGCTTAAGTACAGCTGAGCGGACGGGAAGCCCTGTTCTCCACACCCTGTGGTCGTATGTGTTAGATTCTAGCAAAGGGGGGATCTATATCCTGCAGATATTGATAAAACATATTACTGTTGCTACTCGTCCTACGAGGAACCCGGGCGTATTGGTTTTATTTGCTCAAAGATTAATACTGTAAAGTCATGAGACAAGGAAGTAGGTTACTGGGTCCTTTCCACGGAGTAGGCGAAGCAATCAGAGGCAGCAGAGGTTGTTATAGGCCTATAGGGCACTTGTTCTAGTCAATTACTACGGCGATGGTCGCAATAAGCATAACGAGTGGAGAAGATCTCCATGCCCCCAAGATACATGCAACATACTGCATTAATCTAAGTAGACATAGGTCACTAAAGGTCAACAGCTCATAGCATTCCTGAACATGTGACTGCCAAGCAAGACCTCCCTCTTCCTTTCTTCCTGTTATTTATTTCAACCCTTAACCTTCCAATTTCTGCACTGCCCGTGATGGATTACGATCGGTGCGCCGCGCTCCATAATAAGATCCTCTTCCGTGGATGGATGGGGAGCGGGCAGGACTGGGTCCAACCGCAGACATGGTGGGAGCACCAACTCCCATCCGAGAGAACAGCCCGACGGCTCAGTCCCTCACTAATGGAGTTCCTGAAGGGCTCTTATTTAATACCCTCCACCACCCCCTTCTTCTTCTTCTCTTACCTTTATGGTCTGACTCTAGCTGACGAGATGCCATTAAATGGCTTCCTTGATTAGGATTGCTATATCCTGCTCTATGGAAGCTTGGCATGGAGCCTAGGGGATACATTTGGTCTTGTGTATGTATGTTATTGCTATTATAAGCTCAGTTAGAAAGATGTCTTATGGCCCTGATAGCTTTAATACTAAAACCTCACGGGCCATGTTTATCACCGACTATAACAACGCTGACGCGTTTAGCTAACACACCTGGGGATGGTTACCCCTGGAGGATATTCTCTTAGGTTATCTTAATATAATTAAAAAAAGGGAAAGTAACTCCTGTTTAATGGCAAGTGATGCACCACCTAGGACCTAATAGTAAAGCCAGTGGTTACTATGTTCCCCCATGGGAGTTAAAGCTGTGGATATTAACAGACCTCTAGAAGGCTGTTTCTACTATAAGGCAGCTAATTAATTCTATTAAGACCAGGCTAGACTTGCTGCTATAGGATCCCTGAGCCCACTACCACATGCGAGCCTTCCCTGGCATAATACTGCTGCATTTTCTAATAAATAACTTATCCCACCTGGTATATTCGCGCAAGTGTTCCTCAGGGCCATTTCCATATGGATAGTGTAATTCTACTTTATCACGCCAGGCATCCGCTTCCTAATACTCGCCAAGTTCTTCGCTTAGTCTTCGCAACCAGGCCATAATTATAATAGCTTGCTGATTTTCCAGGTTAACTATAATAGTGACCATGATAGTGATGGCTTAGACCAATTTACTGATCTGCCGAGGCCCTGGCCTCCAGGCGGTTATATACATGACGTCTTGCCTGGTGGGGACTACAACTTTGCTAATAAATTTTGTTTGGAACTCCCCTTTCATGTTAGGGTGAATGGGTTTGCGAAGCAATCCAGCGGGCAGCCACTTGGCGTGAATATCATGGAAAGGAATTTAAAAGTAAAGGGGGCTTGGCATGAGCTATATTAGTCCGGATTTCCCACTAGATTTACGGATATACGGAGCGTCCAAGTTCACAAGGTTCTTGATAATTAGGCCGGGATGGTAGAGAAAGGGGATTAGGTTATTGACCATGAGGGAGTTGCGGGTGGAATCAGAAAGTTTAAGAACGCAGATAAAAAGGAACAATAGGAGAAGTATATAGTGCCCCATTCATGGTAGACAGCCAGTGAAAACTTAGACATGTATTCATTCACTAAACCAAACTTGACTTGATTGATTCCCTCGTCCATTAGGCGGTTGTACCTCTGAGCGTTTGAGGTTCTCTCTAGCCTCTCGTGCAGAGACTTTGCAACAGTCAGCAGCAAGCCTAAGCTTGGCAAGCACCCGAATAACAGTTTCCAGGGCCACAATATTTGGCTGTACTCCCGCAATAGCCAGAGATGGAGCAGCAGTCTCCAAAGTGCGTCCCAGAACAAGTCTTGTTCCCAGCAAAGTTCGGCCCACACTCCCCATTAATACTAAAAGGCCAAGGAAAACCCCCTCCAGAGGCGGTCAACGTCGACGGCGTTTTTGGATATAAACCTATCTACGGGGATGACGACGAAGTAATTGACTGCAAAACGACGTACACTTGTGAATACGGGAAGGGTTTCGACGAGGTACTACAGCACGTCTTGTTCTGATAGGCCATGTCAGACCTTATGACTAATACATGTCCGTTTTACTAGCTCTGCGATAACCAACGCTGGGGAATTTTCAAGGGATGGGCTGGCAAGAGAGTATGGACAAAGGACCCGCAAGCTCGCGGGGGAAGGAGCCGACACGACACTCTGAAGGAATTCTGGTCACATGATGACTATCTGAAGCCGATCTTCAAAGTCCTTATCACAAGTGGGACAGCCAGATGCCAGATCGAGAACAGTATTCCTCCGCAGAACCAAGTTCACCTCATGCCAGGGAGTGACCGTGTTTATCATCCGATCTCGGAGCGGACTGTTATGGGGGATTTGCGTGCCTCAGTGCGATAGGGTTTGATGCACCTCAACCGAGACATGAGTATATTCAGTGGGGGCTCGTACGGATATATATATCATGGACAGCACAAAAGACAGGGCGCAAATCCAGAGAGCGAGTTGTCTCTTCCCAGCATATTTTAGTATACCTATAACAGCCTTTTCAGTTTGGTAGCCTTTTAAGGCTTTTATAACAACATTGTGATATCAATCCCTCGTTCAAGCCTAATGCCAAGATATGCTGTTCGGGGTCCACCTTCGGCTTAGCATTTTTAGTTCTCCAAATTTTCACCTCATTCTCAATTACTCCTGCGAGTAGTTATAACTAACAGCAAACACTGAGATAACTTCGCAAATTGACAACCAAAAGATGGATATCCTACCTCCCCAAAATATCAGGGTGCAACTCCCAGATTGTCTCCCATTACTCACCACAAAGAATCTCGTTCTTCGACCGCTGACGGACTCCGACGCAGAAGATCTGTTCGCGATCCGATCAAGACCCGAAGTTGCAAAGACAAAGTAAATTTACTTCCTGCGAAGCAACAATGAATGATATAGATTGACTGACACTCTACTAGTCACCCCAAAACACCGCACCAGTCTGTCGCGGAAACCCGCGAATGGATGGCGACGAAAATCTTCGCTGAGGGCGCTGAACATCTCATCAGGCGCCACTTCACCTATGTTCTCATCGAGAATAAAGGACTTGGCCATGATGCCCAACCGCTCTCAGATGGGCGCGTTATCGGTTATGTTGGAATTAACGAGGTGTACCCCAGCCCTGAAATAGGGTATTCCATCCATCCGGATTACTGGGGTAAAGGATATGCAACAGAAGCGCTGAATGGGCTGTTGGAGCTGTGGTGGGATTTACCTCATCCAAGTGAGGATGCTGACAGCGTTTTTGCTATCTGTGAGAAGACAAATCTAGGTTCAAGCAAGGTCTTGAGGAAATGTGGCTTTCGCGTACTCCGGGAGCTGACGTTTGAAGATGACGGTGGCCTTGACGAGTTGTTCATTTGGCAATTGGGACGACCTGGTCATGCCAAATAGGTATAGCCTGTTTTCAAGGGGTTTTGCGTCCCACTAGGTTATTCTGTAAATACATAGCCAAATATCAAATTGAAAATTGGGTGTCATGATTGTCCACAGGGCTGCTCGGTATCTCATGATTGGGTCTCCATGATGAATAGCCGAGGTCAGGGCCGACATGTAGAGAGGCTGAGAACGCACTAAGCTGGGCACAAACTCGTCATCGTCCTCATCCTCACCCTGTGCCTCCACATAAACCCAACACTCATCCAAATCCCAAGCTCGTACACACTCAAGCCCACGGTCATCAAGCACCTGTTAAGGAACCCAGCTTCACCAATGAGAGCAACAATATCCACTGTGGGAAGGGACATGCGGATATCGTCCCTGAATTCCGTGAGAACCCATTTCAGCATTGCAGGTTCGGGATAGGAATCATACCGCTCCAGGATATCGCCGAGAAGAAAATATCTTAGCCCTCTGTCGTCAAAGTTGAATTCGTCCCTCGGGTATTACCCCACTGGGTAGTAGCAGTCGTAAAGTCACGCAGCCGTACGCAAAACCCTTCAGTGATGCTGACCATCTCCGCAGATCTAGACTCCGCGAGGAGGAAGCGGAGCGCTGTATGCCACAGAAGGAAAGCCTCGTGGCTCAGTTGCCCGAGCTGCTCGTCGACCGAGGCGAGGATCGCGTCGATGGTGGCCAGGTCCTTCCCGTCGAAGAAGTCGTAGAACACGCCTGCATCTGCTCGTGGGAAGCTGGCTTGGTTGTAGGAGATGTATGCTCTGAGGTCATCGTTCCCAATTCTGGTTCTCCACAGATACCGGCAATACGCGGCGAAGGCGAAGTATAGTTGGCCCAGGTGGACATGCGCATCGGGACCACCTCTGGGAAGAGTCCAAAGGAATTCGAACATCACTCGACGGGGGTCGTTCTGTCGTAAGTGCCTCCTTGCTAGGTGGATGAGATCAGATATAAGCCAGAGGTAGATGTCGGTGAATCCTGCTCTCAGAATCAGGAGGAGGACGGCAAGGATGTCGGACAACTGGCGATGGTGCGAAGTGTTAACGATGAACTCATTGTGTCCGAACGCGTCTCGTAGTATAGCACGGCCTCGGGTGGGAGTTCCCTGTTTGAATTGCTTCAGCGCGGCAACGACCTCGTTGTGGAGCTGGCTAAGCCAGGACAGGCCGGCGCGCAGCTCGGCTGTTCGAGCATAGAGCCCCCGATCATTCGGAGCCCAGCTACCACGGTCAAAGGATGTCTCGAAATGGACGCGCGTGAAGAAGAGAAGACGCCGAAAGTTGCGGAATATTGCTGGGTCATCCAGGAGGGTAAAGTTGAACGGCAGGTAGATGAACGTGACCGGCCGTGGCATCTGATAGTGCGAATCAAAGGACGTAGTCTCCAGTTCAGCGAAGCGCTGTTCGAGTTTCATATTGTCCAAGAGGACTCCGCTCCCGAATACAAGCCAGCTCCAGGTTCCTTGGGATTCTTCCGCGTACTGATTTCGAAAGGCCTTGACAAAAACAACTTCGTCCCTGCTGAGGTTCTTGCTTATACCGTGCTCTTCTAGCCAGCGTTTCCACTGATCGATCCTGACAATGGAGTCAGTAAGGTCATGTCGATGCTAAACTCTTCTAGCGTTCATCCAACTTACGATTGATTCAGCCGGTAAGGCGGCTCTCTTTGGGCAAAACTGTGCTGGACCTGCTCCAGTATCCGCTCCTCAATGACATACAGGTAGATCACACTAAGGTAGCGAGCTCGATTTATCCTGGCCTCCAAACCCTGATCCATGATGGTGGCCCGCTGATCAATCGAACTTTTAAACGAAGGTATAGTGTGCACCCAAATAGTCGCATTTATCGGATCCAAAAGGCCATCAACTCTGCAATATTCCTACCAGGATTAGAAAGGAGATGGCCTTTGTGGTCCCACTTGAACGGTTTCCAGATGTGCATCCAAAGGCACGAAGGTGGGGTACAAACATCAGATGAGAAAATTTCAGGTCCACGTCTAAGTTGCTGCACGTGGACGTCTTCTAGCCAATAGCCCTGGTTGCGCACTGCTTCATGATTCAAGCAGGCTGGAAAGGCATGTCGACGAATCTGGCGCTTATCTGGCGAAAGCCGTCGCTGATGACTGGCCAAGCGTTATGCATCAATTGCAGCGGGGCACCCAACCCCGTGGGTAAGATTCCGCCATCCACTGACCTTCAGCCTGATGCTTATCGGCCACAGGTCGCCCGGTTGCTGCTCTGCAGGCTATTGGCTTATGCAACGTTCAAGCTACTGTGCACTTTTATTTCTTTCCTTTTGATCTAACCAAACGAGGAAATAGCGAGTCTGATACCAGCCGGGGTGTATGCAATTTTTTCCCCTCGGATTCGCCGGCGATGCACAGCAATCCTCGCCAAGGATCAGGCAGTGTCACCCTTTTCTTCGCGATGAATGTGATGTAAATCGATTCATTCAATGTTGACTTCAAGCGAGGGGCAATGGAGCCCAGGCAGTCTATAAAGGCACGTTGATTCCTCCTTCAGACCTCGACTTCAAAGCAATCCTCGATCCAAACCCTCCGATCACATAGTGAATGAGCCTTGAAACTTATTCTGCTATTCCTTGAGCCCTCAACCCCCTGATCCCTTGTCAGAAATTTCCCCTTCTTATAAACATACCTCGCTACAATGCCCATCATCGACCTCAACAATGGCTGGAAAGCCTTCTCGGAAGCGATGGCCAGTACAATGGAGGATGGCGTCCATGACTTCCTGAAGAAAAAGTAAGTGGACTTGATCAAAACGTTAAGTAACGCTGTATGCTGATAGTTCGTACAGCGTTAATTCTGACCTATTCATCGTGACTGGCCCCGCCGGAGTAGGAAAATCGTCCTTCATCAAGTCAATCACACTAGAGGATGTCTATATTGGTTCTACCCTCAAGTCCGGTACATCTGTCCATATATCCGATAGATACAGTGCCGCAAGACTGACCTGAAACAGGTACAACGACAACCAGCTTGGTGCCCGCCGTCATCGGCGAAAAGCGCTGTCTGTTTCTCGACATGCCCGGCTTAAACACGCGTGACTTCAATGACTGGGACATCTTCGTTAAGCTCATGACTGGCCTGTCAGCCGTGCGAGAGTACGTCCACTTTCGTGGAGTCATCTACGTCGACTCGATGGTAGAGAATCGCGTCACCGATGCGGCGAGTAAGATTCTCAACTGGCTCGCGCACTTTTGCGGAGAGAGCTATATGCCCAATGTGACTATTGTCACCACAAACTGGAGTGGACTGAACCCGCATGGTGCACAGGAGAAACTGGCTCGTGTGGAGATGTGGAAAGAGCTGGACCTGCTTCGGCCCTTTTTCGACAACGGGGCGCACCTCTACCACCACGGACTGGACACGAGGCATGGAGAGTACAAGACCTTGGACAAGAAAGAGTATGCGGTTAGGCGAGGAATGCTGGCCGCAGAAATGATCGCCGCGCGTTATGGAGGGCCCAGCTCGCTGACGCTGAAGATATATGCCGAGATCGCCAACGGGGCCTCACTGGATACCACATCCGCTGGGAGATGGCTGCGATATGGAACTTCGACACCTCCGTCTCAAGGGTCCGCGGATGCAGGCGCAAATCCAATGGGCAATACTGGTGCTTCACCCCGCAATGACCAGCAGAAGCAAAACCAACAGGGACAGCAGCAGCAGCAACAACAACAACAACAACAGGGTGCGTCAGCCGAGCCAGCCGCTTCATGGACGAGTCAGCTTGCTGCTTTTTACAAGGAGGCCAAGCCGTGGATCAGCCTTTTATCCTCTGCTGCCAAGTTTTACATGTCTCCTTCGCCCGGTGCTGTCTGGGAACTTTTCAGCGACGATTTACCCGGCGTGGTCGAGGTTGCAGTGTGCGACGATCTTATCGACTTGTTTGAAGCAGTGGATCTTAACGATGTTGTCTGGGATTGAACCTCTCAGTTTTGCGGTACTGATTCGCACTACCACAACGCCAATCTTCTGTGACTGGAATTCAGAGAGTTCTTTTTTTTTGGTTTTTGGGGAAGCTCCCCCGTCTCGCTGGTCATTCAGCTTGTAGTCGGACAATCTGAAGTTTAGATATGCAATTCCGAATAAGAGGCAAGGACAATACATATTGGAATATTGTTCTATGATATCTAATAAAGACATGTGATGTTTTGATAAGCGCCCAAGTACACTCCTTGAGGCACACTATGCTTATACAGGTTGTATTATAGATATATCTGCTAGTAAGCCTTGTAATTAAACAAAAAAGGGACAAAGAAACGATCATTCTTCATTCAACATAACTCTTCTCTGTCTCTTGTCTTCATGCAGCAGGTAAAGCTCAGACTGGTATTGCTCAAGGGCGCGGTTGCCACCAGACCGTCGGAGGTGCGAGAAATCTGTCATATCTGTTTCACAGAGACCCTCGAGTATTCGAATGTCGGTCTCACTCTGCCCCTTCGCTCTCAGTTCATCCCGTATGTGTTCTCGCTTGTTCTCAAACTCCATCAGAAAGTTGCAAATGTCCGTGTCCTTCCAGCCCAAACCGCGGAGTCTATTGCATATCTTCTGCTGGAAAGAAGTCAAGTTAGAGAGATATGTGATTTCCTCCGGGCATGGTTCGCCCGCACCGTGCACAGGATCAGAAGGGTTTCTCCCGCCTTCATCACAATCCAGTAGTTCCTCTTGGGAGGCAAATATAAGTTTGAGGTGACCGCCTCTGAGATTGGGGGCCTTGATTCCTTCATCTGGCTCCGTTGGCTGAGTGTCGAGAGCATCATCTATGGTGGAACCTTCGAAGGCTACCCCATTGAGTTGAGGGATCTGACTAGGAACTCCCCATGTGACTACCTTCTTGAGAAAGCGCTGAAAGCGCTGTAAGAGCCGCTCAGAGACCTCAAAATCAACAACCAGTTGCCGTCCCGTACCGAGCTCGGCAGCCGCATGGTCTGAGAAAGAAAAGCATCCTTGGGAACCCCGAAAGGAAACCTGCTCCAGTCCGCCGTATATCGTCGCTTCAGAGCCGAGGGTGATACAATAACTGTTGTTGAAATAGTCGTCTGTTGAAGGATCACCGTTCCATGGGTCTTCTTCAGAGAGCTGCTGCTGGAATGTCATCACTAAGCCCGAACCGTCGGCGCCTTCAGCGAAAAATGCCTCGAGCACATCGTAATTCTCGTCGACTTCGCCACCGGCGGCTTTTGCCAGGATATGCATTGCGGTCAGGCTTCTGTATTTTAAATCGTGTGCCTTGTTTTCTTGCTAATGGTAAAGGAATATAGACCAGTGATTCTCTTAATGAAGGCCAGGAGATTAGCAAAACCAGAAGTTCAGTTTTGCTTCAAACAGGTAAGCTTTGTTTCACCTTTTCGAAGACACGTGTTCATTCAGTTTTATAAACTTCCCTTGGATCCACTTCTAAACAATCGTTTAGAAGGCTCCACAGACAGCTTCCAACCAAGAGCAGATGTGGAGGGGAGAAATTCAGAGGAGTGATGGAATGTCTTTATCCACAACAAAAGATATTCTGTGGTTCAACTTGTTTTTGTAGAACAGTGGCAGTAGTTACTATCTAAGGGATATATTACCCTACACACCTTAACACCACAGGCCCGTTAATCAAAGCCAGGGTCTTGGCAGCGGGGACTTAAAGGGTACTAGATTTATTACTGCTAATTAAGTCGCGGATTAATATAAGAGTAGCTGGCTAATTTGTGAGTCAAGGTTTATTGCACCACCAGTAGTGTATGTGCTAGCCAAGAAACCTGTGAGAGGCATAGGAAAATTGACATGCAGTACTAAGGTAGCCTGTATATTTGCAAGTAATCCATATATTCTCCTATATTATGTTAGTCTCGTTATCTATACTATATCCTCAAAACAAAATAAGCTACTACTATAGTGGGACGGGTCGCCACCCCAATGCATTAGGTGCTGTGCTAATGTACTTACTTACCTAGTCCTTGCCTCTTCCAGAGCATTACAACCTAGCACACTTTTATATTAAAGCTATCCTAGTACCTGGGCTACCATGCTCTATCTTAACCTATCTAGTTATTCAATGGCGATTATTTAGTGTAACGAAATCAATTTTCACAGCAGATGCTTGGGCTTTTGTTCGCTTTCGTGTGTCCGGCACTTTCGGTATGAATGTCGTTTAAGAAAGATAGTCACTCTTTGGTATGAGAGTTGATGCGCTAAGAGTCAACCAGGTTGGTACTTTTTTTTTCTTTTTTTTTTTGCCGCACTACTACAAAGACTCACTCTTCTCTTGTAATTGTATTCTCCACAGGTGCTACACGACCGTTCCCGAACCCTGGAGCGTAGCTAACCTTGCATAGTTCATGAACAGAACCTGCAACACTCTATGGGAAAGGGAGAAGGAAGCAAGTCCAACCAAGAGTGAAGCAGGAGAGAGTCATGTGTGTAGAAGGCCTGTGTCAGCAGCAATTAAAGCTGAATAACAAGGTGCCGCCTAGCATTTTCAACGCCCCTTTCAAAGCCTTGCCAAGATACCCTGCCTCTTCTTTGTACATCAATCTGTGTAACAGCCTTGATATTCATGTAGCCGGGCTACATCTGATGCTCCTTACTATGGCGATGATTCTGGTCAGCTCCACGGTAATTAGTTGCACCACCGCCCTGGCTCGCGGATAAGTCAATGTGCGATCCCAAGTTCAATTCTAAGAAGCAAAGATTGTGCGCAAATAAAAAGGTCGGAGTGGACGCCGTTTCAGGGCAATGTGACGTGACATTCACTACGCCTGGTGCAGGCATAACTTGACGATCGTAGCTAGATTATAACACAGTCTATTCGCATCAAAGCCGATACCAATATCAGTACGATCGACCTGCTAAAATGCAGATTATTGTTGTCGCTCGCCAATTGATTCAAAGTTGGAATTGCCGCTTACGCGATTGGGGCATATGGAGCGGGGTTTCCAGCACCTGACGCGCCAGTGCAGGGATAATAGCAAACATTTCCGATCAGCCAAGTTGCGCACTCGAGTTTAATTGGTTGGGGTAATCAGATTCTCGCAGTGAGGCTATCTCGTCGTGATGCGTGGCATGTATTAAATGGGTAAATGGATAGGTTGTGCTTCCCCGCCCCAAGCACCTTCTGCCTTGGTCAACTGCGACAGCGTCACAGAATGGGTTGGACATCTGAAGTCGCATGCAGGAGATATGGACTTGGCTTTGCACTTCATATGGACTGTCTATGGCGTTTGCGAGGCATTGTCGCGTGTGCTCCTCGCGTCGTCCGCCTCCACACATCGCCAGTGGCCGCATACTGAAGGCGGAAGCAAAAGCAATGATACATACATACACGAGAGGCTCCCAGATCACTCGCCTCCTCTGTGCGCGTTTGAACTCCCCGGGGTCAACCACAGGTTACTATTGGGCCTTTGTGTCAGATGCGAACCATGCTTAGTTCTTGGATCAGGGTCATTTGACGAGTATTGAGGCAGGATTTGCGGTAACGACAGAAGCAAATCTCATTGAAGCCATATGTACATATTGCGCCGCCCGTTGGCTTATAACGGAGACAATTTCAGTCATTTAAATGACACGGACTCGAACAACCACCCGCTGGCAAAAATTATTGAAATATTGCTTTCCGCCTTCTTGCGTATAATTAAGAAAACACACGCCTGCTATTGAATGTGGAATGATATACTCGTTCCCCACGTTCGTGCACTTCCATTCGTCGGCCAACTGCGTCAGCATCACGCTACACAATCCCTTACCAGCGCACCCTAGCATTTGCCGTCGGAGCCAAACATGTCGGGAACCCCTCCAGCTACTCCGGTGGCCTTAGCAAGTGCCGACTTTGGCGATGATGAGATTGCATCTTCACTGAAATCGCTATTCCGTCTGATTACCATGGAGAGAAATAGGCTCCTCGAATGCCTTGCCAGAGAGACCAGACTTCAACAAGAGTTACGAGATGGGAGGGCGTTTCTCCAGGGCGTCCAGGCCCAGCTCAATCATGCGGAAGCCCGCGCGAACCAAAGTGAATCGCAACTGGAAATTGCGAGAGCTAACGTTGAGCGACTCGATGATGAGCTGAGCACCATCCAAGAGGAGCTTGAGGCAGTGACAGATGAGAGGAACACGATGCAGACACAGCTTGATCAACAGGCCAGTCAATTGACAGATGCCGAACGCGAGCGTGATGAGAATCAGGGCATTCTGAAAGCTACCATGCGTTTACTTGCGAGAACGGAGAACGAGAGGGCTGAACTCCAAGAACGACTCGATGAAACAGCCCGCCTGCTGAGGACTGTTGAGATGGATCTCGAAACTCAGAGACAAAGCAACCATGAACATCTTGCAGAACTTTCTTCTACCCTCGCCCAGCTCGCAGAAGAGCAATCCATGAGGAGGAATGGCGAAGATCAGCTACGTGAGAAAGCCGATATTCTAACACGCGTGGAGCAAGACCTTCAAAGGCAGCAGCACAGGGTCTCAGAGCTCGAGTCGGAACTTACACAGGCAACGGACAAGGCTACCGACCTACGGAATACCTGTCACTCACTTGAATCCCGTATAGGTGATCTAGAGGGACAACGCCAGCAGCTCCAGGCGGAGCATGATAACCTCGCTCGCAGCCATACTAGGCTAGAACGAAACCTAGAGCGAGGTCATGAGCAACTACAGGCCGAACGCCATAGCCTCGCTGATGCCAATACTGAGCTTCAGCAAGCAAGAACAGACATAAGGCGACTAGGGGAGCAGCAGGTGCTGCTCCAAGCCGATCATGACAGGCTTGCACAGACCAACGATGACCTACGAAGGGACCTAGATGAAGGTCACCAGCAACTCCAGGCTGAGCGTGACGGCCTTTTCCGTACCAATGAAGAGCTACAAGCAGCGCTAGGATTGCGTAATCAGCAACTTCAGGACGAGCGTCGTAGCCTCGCTAACGCCAATACTGAGCTTCAGCAAGTACGAACTGACATAGGGAGACTAAGGGAGCAGCACCAGCAACTCCAGACTGAGCGTGACGGCCTTGCCGATGACAACGCTGCACTCAATCGTGACGTGGAGCACATGGATATCCTTCAAGCTCGTTGTACCGCGCTAGAGGCTGAGGCCACCAGGCGAGAGGCCACCATCAATCAATTGTCAGGCATAATACCCCGACTCCCTCGCTACCCCGCAGTGATGAGACGCAGAGGTTATTCCGGGCAGACATTGTGAGTCTCGCGCTCGTATATCATTTGACCGTACTGACTTTCAATGCTTATTAAAAGAATCGAGGTGCAAAGCACTCCGCTCATGATACATAGGACATTGAGCTTGACTAGACACTAACTTACGTGGCTCCTGTATAATATCCTCGTTTGACAGTAATTTCGGGCTTTATTTTTTTTTTGCGCACAAATCTTTTCTTTTTATTTTCTCTTTTCTTTTCTTTTCTACCAGAGGGTACACTACCAGCACATATTAATTTATTTTCATTGAACCCCGACAGGCAATCTAAAGCAAATCTACAGTCTAAGAAGATTAATCTATATTATGATTCTTTAATGAGAACTGGACACCGGTTGAGGATCGCAAATTGGGTATTGAGCTGTCCTCCTCTTCGTGAGCACGGCACACTGTAGCAGGGCAGACTCCGGGGAGGCAGCCACGAATATGACAATACTTCTATTGAGTGAAAGTACCTCCATTTATAGCCCACTTTGAGTAGTTTTTCTCCACAGCCTGTTATATTCAAGCACAAAAATTTGGGGCTAGAGGGTCGATAAATGGTGTATCCCTTACCCGAACCATGCGCCGAACGTGGCATTAAGGCTATCTCAGTCAAGATTATCCTTTCCTCTCTATAAAAATGAGCTCATTTCATACGGATGATTACTTGG
This sequence comes from Aspergillus carlsbadensis, assembly GCA_025688815.1. Classification (NCBI taxonomy): domain Eukaryota; kingdom Fungi; phylum Ascomycota; class Eurotiomycetes; order Eurotiales; family Aspergillaceae; genus Aspergillus; species Aspergillus carlsbadensis. Next base: position 55,127 of record MU628196.1, on the reverse strand, counting down.
CTGAAGGACACTTGGGCTTATACTCATGATTTGAACGGTTGTTGCAGTGGGAGTGCTACAAGAAACAATACTCTCAACTATTACCGGTACAATGAGAACGGTCGGGGGGTAAGATGCTACTTGGTTTCCCTGCTCAAAGACGCCCAGGCCCCTTCGCTCTGTCCGGAGGGACTATCGCTAACTGTTTGTTCTGGTCATATGTTATAAAAGGGCATGCGAAATACAAAGATGGCAAGAGCAAGATATAATGCAACGATAGGAGTCTAAGAATAGGAAAACCTGTAGAAAATAATTTATTATCACGCCACACCTTGTTGTGGAAGGAGATTATATCTCCAGTTTTAATCCCAATTGTAAGACTATGCATAAGCTCCAATACTACCGCCGCGGGGGTACAGATCAGTATCAAGGACGAGACTCTATTCAGGACAGCAGATATAGCTCGTATCTACGTCTTCCAGATAATGGTCTTGAACTTGTGGATTAGATTCTTGATAACTATCTTTCAAGCGTCAGACAATCGCTCCACCAAGCACTCCAGACACTAGAAATCAACCGCCTTCACAAACGACGGACTCTCGTAACCCTGCACAACCTTCATAATAGGAATCATATAAAGCTCCTCCTCCAGACTCTGCATATGCTGCATGTACGCCTGCGCAACCTTGAGCCAGAGCGCCTTCTCCCTCTCACTCGCCCCAAGTCCCTGACACACCCAAAGCTAGCTGCTAATATTATAGAGCAAGATATTATTGCTATTAAAGTCTGACTTCCTTATTGGTCCACCTTCCTTAACAAGCTCAAACTCAAGCTGTCCCAACGCATCACTCAACCAAAACAACTTCCTCGGCGCCGGCTCAGTTGCACTACCACTACTCTCGAGCGCCGCCCTCTTCACGCGAGACCCGGAACCAATCAGCCTCGGCGCCGCAAAGATCGTCGAAATCGAATCCACCTCCTTCCCACCCCCGAGCAAATCAACTACAACCCGACTCCGCGCCTCATGGCGGGATAAAACCTCTACATCGACATGCTTCGCAAGCGTCATCTTATTAACCACCTGCGCGGCCTTCGCCTTCTCTATTAGACTACAGTTCTGGCCCTGCCACACCTAGATCTTGGATCCCTTATTGAGGATGAAGACGTTGTTGTCATCAAGTAATCTCCAGCTTGGTTTAACTTCGTATATGATCATTGAATCGAGCCTCCCAGTGGCAGCGGGGTGTTTAAAACCCCGTAATAGCGTTGTGATCTCTTTGGGTGTTTTTTTGTCTTCAACATGCGTGAATCCGCTCGCGACCCCACCCGCGCGGATTGTGATTTGCTTGAAGGGCAAGGTGAATTCCTTGCTGGGCAAGACCTGCACCTTATGATGCTATATTATAGCACTATATAGAAACTTGTTAAGCTTAATAGTTTTATACGTGGCTATGCTAGCTTTATCCTGTAATGTCTTTAAGCCTAGCTAGAAGAAGATATTATGGCGTAGCTTATTCTCCTTATTACTATCTCCATCTTTAGCTTGTTAAGTTTTCTTCTTTAGTTTTATAGAATAAAGGATAATATAACTATTACCCGCATAAAACTTGCCATACCACTCGCGCGGCCAGGGGATTACTTGGAAATTCTTAATACACTAGATAAAGAGCCCTAGCTCGACGCCAATCTTCCTGTTGTTCCAGGCGGGTTCTATGGCTGCAGATGCGTATTTCACGTGATGGTCAAGGTCCGAGCCGATTAGTTTGATGTTGCTATCCTTGATGTTGTATTCTTTGAGGTGGATTAGGCCTTCATGGGGGGCCATTTTTGTGGGAGATTTGTTAGTTGTGATGTGATGTGGTTGAGAGAGGTAGTTAGAAGTGAGATGGAGGAGGACGAGGCAGCAGCCAGCTTGATTAATTAAGTTCCTCACTAAAAAAAAAGAGCTTCCGGTTTGGTTTAGTGGGTCAGGGGGGTTGGTTGGGTGGCGCGGCGGGGAATGGAGGGGTTGATAATGAGGAGGAGGATGACACCAGGGGGGCGCAGTGCAAGTTTCTGTGCGCGTTTATTAGATATACCGTACAGCTAGCTATTCATAGATAGCGGTAATCTAGAACCTCAGCACCCGCAATACTTGGGTTCAGTCTCTCGAGACGCAGGCCAAGACGTCACCAACAACTTTGCCCCTGCGATCGATGATGTCACGTGGAATCGGCCCCCTTCCGTCGAATTGGCCAATCAGAGACGAATTAATCAGCCGAGCCCACAGCGTGATTTCCGCAAGGCTGATGACAAAAATAGCACACTTAAAAGCCTGGAGCGTTTGAACTCAGTCGGAGGTGATGGTCGTTGCAGTCATTCAGGTACGTTGGCATCTCTAAATGTATTGCCTTTCCCTTGGTGGAACCCGACACTTGTATTAAGCAGGTCGAGAGTGCGGCAGACACGTTTAAGTGACAGATATATATATACTGACCAGAAGAGAATCATCGGTCTAAACAACAAGGTTTGCACAATGTTCAATACAAGGAGGTAAGATATCATTGCAAACAGCTACATTCCAAATATAAACACCAACATTTAATCTGATATGTATGTATACACCCCCTAGACTACATCATCAATACTCCAGTACTCCTAGAACTCATTGCGGCAACCGGAACGGATGCGCCTTGGTATTAAAGAGAAAATGATCCAGATTAATCAACAATGCAGTCTGGCACAGCTCGTACGGCTTCCTGTTAAATAATGCGCAGGTCTGTACCGCATGCTCCCGCATTCTAGTCCAGGAGGACATCGCACCACAGTTCGTGGTCGCCCTCACCAAGGCGTTGACTCAAGCGGCGTCAAACATTGGAGATCCAGCGCTAGAGTCGACTGTCCTATGGCCGCTTGCGGACAAGGCGCAATTCGAGAGAGTTTCAGGCTTTGTAGAGAGAGCCAGACAACAAGGCATTGAGGTCTTGGTTGGGGGTGGCGAACCTAGAGAAGGCCAGCCCGGCCAATTCATCGAACCTACAATCTTGCTCAACCCTGACACAGACAGTGAAGTGTATACCCAGGAAATCTTCGGTCCTGTTGTCGTCGTCAAGACTTTCCGGACCAAGGAAGAGGGGATTGCGTTGGCAATGATACCAACTATGGCCTTGCCGGTATTAACCCTCTGCTTTCCGATCTACCATGTTTCATATTGCAGCAAAAACTGACATCTTGTCGTTCGCAGGCGCGGTCTTTACCTCCGACGTGAGTCACGCTTTGCGTGTCTCGTCCCAAAACGAGGCAGGCACAGTTGGGGTCAATAGTGGCTCAATGATTTCGAATGAAACGCCCTTTGGGGGATGGAAGCACAGGGGCTATGGGCGCGAGAGTGGGGTCCACGGTCTTCGTGGATATCTCCAGACAAGGACCGTCATGATCAACATGAGGGTATGATTGTTTCCAAACGACGCACCATTCAGTTGGTTTTCGTGGCTGCCTCACTGGGTGATAAGCATGGATTATAGAAAGTTATCGCTTGAATCATTCAGGGATTATATTGGAAGCACGCCTTACTGACATTCTACGTGTTTTTATTTCTACATCGAACACAAATGCTCGTGGAGGTGACGTACAAATATTCCACTAAGTGGATCCACCACGAGGCGATCCTTGACCCTCTGGTTGCTTGCAGTCCAAGACTCATCATGACTCATGGTGAGTGAGGCCGTGGCGACGATCGAGTAGGGCCCCAGGCTCCACCGGACAGGTGTTTAAATCCTACGTAAAGGCCGTGACCAACTGCAATTCTTCAATCAATATTTACCCTAAAGACAATCGACAATGCTGGAAAACGACGGCCTGGATATTCTGGGCACACAGCCTAGCCTCCACAAGTTATACACTCAAATATGTTCCATCTACCCGGTCCCTGATCCCTGCGCCCACGATTCTATCGGCAAGACTCTGAGAAGGGGACTTGACCGGTTAGGGGAGAGCTTCCCGTGGCTCAGCGGAAATGTCGTGAATGAAGGGGCAAGCGAAGGTGTCACTGGTACATTTCGAATCATTCCAACAGTGGAGATCCCTCTCGTCGTCAAAGATTACCGAAGTGATCCTTCGGCGCCAACAATGGACACCCTGCGCAAAGCCAGGTTCCCCATGACCATGTTGGACGAGAGCATCTTCGCCCCTTGCATGACCCTGAACCTACCAGGAAAGTCGGTCGGTCTAGTCTCCGAGACCGGGCCCGTCTTTGCCGTGCAGGCAAGCTTCGTCTCCGGCGGCCTGATCCTCACCTTTGTCGGGCAGCATAATGTCATGGACATGACCGGGCAGGCGAGTATCATCAATTGGCTGTCCACCGCTTGCCATGGCTGCCCGTTTTCCAAGGAGGATCTGTCAATCGGGAACATGGATAAAACCAAATCTGTTACGCTGTTCGAGGATTCATGGGACCCGGACCCAGAGCTGGACATCCAGATGGCGAAGCCCGTACCAGAACCGAATACTGCCAACAATGATGCTAGCGCCTATCCCTACGTGAGAGAATTGCCATCATCCTCCTGGCGCTATGTGGAGTTCCCTGCTACATCGCTGCACGCCTTGAAATCGTTAGCGATGGAAACCAGAGACCCGGAATGTGGCTTTATCTCAACCGACGATACGGTCTGCGCGTTTATCTGGAGACACATATCCCGTGCGCGCGAAGCTCGACTCGACCCTCAGATACTATCAACATTCGCACGTGCACTCGATGCCCGAGAAAGCCTTGATCTCCCTAGCACATACCCAGGGGCCATATCAAACATGTCCTACAACCAATCTTCTCTACAGGACCTACACCGACAGCCTCTAGGAATCATTGCATCACAGCTCCGCCGACAATTAGACCCGAAAGTCCGCGACTTAGCGCACGACACCCGTGCGCTTGCAACACTGCTCAGCCGCAGCGTCGACAAGAGCAAAATCCTCATCACGGCCGCAGTGGACCCGTCATCTGGAATATCGCTCAGTTCGTGGGCGAAGATCAATTTGCACACCTTAGACTTCAATCTCGCGCTTGGGAAGCCCGAGGCTGTGCGTCGGCCGAGGTTTATGCCCGTTGAGAGTCTCATGTATATTATGCCGAAGGCATTGAATGGCGCTTTGGCTGTGGCGCTTTGTCTCAGGGATGAGGATTGGGAGCGATTGAATGCCAATGAAGAGTGGAGAGAATACGTGACGTATATTGGATGAAGCAACTTAGACCTTTTAGAAGTTCAGTTCGTTCATAGTTTGTTCCACTAATCACAGCCTAGTAGAATAAAGTAGACTCCGTTTTCAGGTGTTCACGTAGGAAAACAGCTAATGTCGTTGGCTCTCATAGCTGTCAACTACGGGGCAGGAATCGGTCATTAGGAGAATTACACTGAAGAATATACCATCATGATGCCTCTTGACTATTCCTTTAGCACCACAATTGCTTTTATCTTCCTTGTCTCCTGTTCCATCCCTCTTTTGACACCATACACAGAACGGGCTTACATGAAACACCTTAACTCTCCTTGAAAACATTCAACAATAGATTAATGCTATGCCCGTAGAGCCACCTATGTAATCACATTTAGGTACAGTACATACCAGAGCTCGTTTATATTCACCCGAATACCACATATGCCAGAACAACAAATAATATCCCGTCAATCAGAAAAATAGCCGCGGTGATGGCACAGAAAAGCGTTTCCAAGACGCGTATTTCCCACGAATAGACGTCCCGGCTCGGTGTATCTTCATCACGAGAGCGAGGTAGGGCCGCTTGAAGAGAAAACCCGATCCTGGTGATCGACACGAGGCAGGCTCTGGGGTCAATGCGGGGAAGGCTTCACGCTGCACTGATCCGCTTGGCAAGTCCTGCCGGATTGCCCTAGGGCTTTTAGCAAAGGGTTGGTTTTGATATGTATGTTGGGGCCCAGGACAGTATAAAGAGAGTTAACCCTCGAGAGCTTCCATGTACTACTCTGCATATATACACTCTACTCTTGAGCACAGCGTTCGTACTTCCCTCCAGACTCTATTTCGTGAAAATTCATCATGGTGAAACCACTGTTCTACTTAATCACCCTGTTCGCAGCTGCTCCTATGGTCGCGAGTGCTGCCGATGTGAGCACATCTGCAACCCTAAACATCTCCTGAGCTCGCCCCGCAACAGCTCGACCACTCCCGGGCGATTTCGCCGGCTTCTCAATCGAGGCAGATCGGTTCCTTGTATGGGCAGGAAATGGCACAAAGAGGAACGAGTTTACCTATACTCTTCTGAACAACCTGAAGGAGAAGACCGGCGTTGCCCCTTATATACGGTACTTAGCTATCCTGGCTCGCCATACCAGCTGTTCTTCCTTCACGCCCTCTTATTCTGCCCATTCCCTAACGTGCTCCATCTAGAATCGGCGGCGGCTCCCAAGACCACATAATCTCGACCCCCCACGTCGCGGAGGGAGCAGGCTACTACAACGTGTTTGACCCTGTCCCGCGACCACATGATAATACCAAGGCTCTCTTCCCGCAGGCGCACTTCACGGGCGCTGGGTACAAGTACTGGCTCTCGTCGTGCAATCTTCCCGCTGGGACGAGGTTCGCCTGGGGTGTGAACCTGCTCACGGGGAATGTGAGCGAGGTTGTTGCGCAGGTTAAGCAGATTGAGAGGGTTTTTGATGTAGTTCCCCTATTCCATGCCCTTCACCGTCCACGTTACACGTCTCATCATAGATAAAAGTGGCATTGGGGGTAGCCGGGCACAGTACTAGGCACACTAACAGAGTATAGAGCCCCCGATGCAACCATGTTAGTCTCCACACACTCGAGCTGGGAAACGAAGCGGACCTGTGGGGAGATGGGGATCGGCGGCCGGGTAACTGGACAGTGCAGGATTATGCCAACGTACAGTAAGCGGATTCTTCAATTCGTGAGAGGAGCCGGTTCATAGGACCAATGATTCTGACATCAAACAGACTTGCAAATTTCGACGCCATCAACACAGAACTAGGAAAAGATAACCGACGCAAATTCCGAGTCGCCGACTGGGCGGGCCGCTTCAGCTCGACTTGGTTGCCGGGGACAGGTCTGCTAGAGTCAAGGATGTCGCAGTGCGTGTTGCTTCCCGTTGAAGTCTAATCACCAACCCTATAGACGCGTTAGCCCTCTTGCGCAGCGTTGCGTTACTAACATTTCTAGATCAATGTCGTCTCTGAACACCGCTACCAAGGCGCTGCAAACATGGACCCGCCATCGACATGGCCGACCATGGCAGCCGGTCTAATCAACAAGACGAACATCCGCGGACGGCTCGATAAGTTTGATGGCGCGATTGTGACTGCACAGGAAGCAGGCGTTGAGTTCGTGCTTGGCGAGACAGGCTCATTCTCGGGCCACGGCCAGGCTGGCGTCAGCAATGCGGCTGCAGCGGCGATTTGGATGGTCGACTACACCCTGCAAGCTGCCACTAGGGGAATCTCGGGGTTGCAGTTTCATCAGGGGGTTGGGTATAACTATAGTGGTATGTGTGCACTCTTGACTCGTCCGGACCCCACGGATTTTACGTGGCCAGGGGGAATCGGCCTCAGTCAACAGCTGGTATGACTAACGCGCATATGCAGCGTTTGTCCCGATCGATCATATCGGTCCTGATATCGAGACGTTCGATCCCGACGCTGTTGCTCACGTTATGCCACTTTACTATGGATATCTCCTTGTTGCCGATTCAGTTGGGAGGTCAGGGAAAGCTGTATGTGCTACACTCAGTCACTTCTGTAAATGCTTTCCACTGATTATACTCTTGCAGTTCGTCACTGAGATTCCAACCGAAGTTCCCTCACTCGCCGCGTATCAGGTGTGGGAGGGCGCTCGACCTGTGCGCCTTGTCCTGATTAATTCCGAGCCATGGGTCAATCGGTATGAACAATCAAACTGTCCCCATTTATTTTGAAATACCATGGCTGATGGTACTTGTACTCACTATAGGCCTCTAGATGAGCGGCCTCAGCTCTCAGTTCGTCTCTTCGGAATCCAGGGCAAGACCCGGCTGAAATATAAGATGCTCCATGTGGACTCTATCCTCGCAACTGGTGAGTGAATTCCCTAGCAGCAGCACTACAGCACAGGGAGGCACTGACGTGAGATTCAGATGGCCTTACCTGGGGCGGTCAGTCCTGGGGGACCTCGACAGGAAAGCCGAAGGGAAGAGAGACATTCAAAAGACTGGGTTCGCGCGGGGTGCTCAAGCTAGATGCCAGCTCGGTTGCTGTTGTCTATATTGATCACTGATTCAGGTTAGGCACTTGAAAAGGCGAACTCGATGAAAGTGCCTACATCAGTATCTATCAGTATCTGCGGGAAATGTGGTCTTCTCTCTGTCTTACCTGCCGCGCTACTTATGACCTGATTTTGATTACTTCTTTCTTTCTCTATTGATTTTGAGAAGTCCACGCCCAAAATGTTTCAGGAATCCAAGCCTTGGGCTCTACCAATTCCGTGTGTGTGTCTCTAGTAATCTAACAACCATGTTTACCAGGTAAAAAGTGCACAAAGAATTGCGAAACCCACCAAGGGCAAGGGCAATAGTCTTTTTAATCGGCGGCAAGCCTTCATTCTGGTCTCTCTTCTGCATGTGTAGGGTCAGCACATCTCTCTCTTCAACGCATGTCTTGCCGGTTGGGAAATGGAGGGGAAGAAGGAGAGCGCTCACCTACCAATAAATGTCCGAACGACCTGATAAGCACGATCTCATGATTCCTAGGGCGCGGCTGGTCAGTTATCTCCGGTTCAAAGTTAATAGAGATATCAAAATCAATCCAGTCTAAGCAATCTGCAATTCCGCGAACGAGAAGGATTTTTTTGGGTAGATGTCGCCGTGGAGCACGCCAGCGGTAAGGATCAGCTCCATACCCTCGACTGCTTGTGGGTGCAGTTCCTCGGAGTAATGTACGCAGTTGAGCCGCACTGCGTTGGGTAGACACTTGAGAAAAACCGCACTAGGGTGGAACTGGTCCCAAAGATAATTGTTGAACAATGGATGCAATAATGTGGGATTGACTTCAGGGATGTTGCCGTATCATTTGGGCGTCAAGCCACTGTTGCTAGCATCGGATACGAGAAGCCGATTTTATGCATTGGATTTGCAGCGATAGCGGTTAAGATCGCGGCCTTTCTCGGTGTACTGTAGACCGCCGTTGCTTTAATAGAGCTTCAGTGCGTCTGTGTGCGCTGATTGAATTTGGCTTTAGCCCTGTTCCAATTAGCCTTTATTTTACAGGCAGTCAGTAGGCAACATGGCATCCTCTTCTTGGTGTCCACAAACTAAATAGATACGGCTGCTGCTCCCAGGGTCTTTATCTTTCATTGGGGCAGGGTATCATCCTTCTTTTGCTGCCACAGATTCTGACCTAAATCCTGAATTGATCGACTTTCCCCACTACGACACGCTGGGACAGAGACTAATATCTCTATGTTTGCGATAAGGGACCCGGTCGAATAATGTCCACTCTTCCATCATATTACTTAACAATGCGCTTCTGTAGCAGCATAGCAGCACTACAGCTGAATCCGCCCCCCACCTCTTAGCACAAAGCCCAAGACCACCAACTGCGAGACCGCCAGCGCGAGCCACCCAGCCACCGGCCCTCCAAAGAAAAGCGTCCAAGTGCACCAAGTCCCTAGTGAAGGTAGCGCCTCCCGCTCCTCAAGTACCCATTTCATCCTGCGGCCCTGGGAGCCGGCGAGTGCTAGGAAGCCTAGGACCTGGAGGCCCAGAGTTAGCGTGCTGAGGCTTCCTACTTCTTGCGCTTGCTCTTGCTCTGCAGTTTGTAGTGACAACCGAGCGGTGGTTGCCATGAGATAGACCTGCGGGATGCATGCCGTGAGCGAGGTCAATGTACCCGTTGCGACGAGGAGGTGGCCGTACAACTGGTTAGCCAACGCGGTGACGAGATTGTCTTCAAAGTGAACCAGGAGCGCGATCGATATCGGCAGAGTGATTGCGGCGTGGGAAAGGGTCACGGCGAGGATGGCCTGGTTGGATGGCGAGGTGATGGGGAGCTCTGTTATACTAGGCGACCCTGTTGGTTCCGTTGTTGCAAGCAAGGCGGTTTTGATGATTGCAGGGCCCGGGCTGGTGATAGTCACTGGATCATCGCGCGTACGGTACACGACATACAAGGCCATCAGCGTGGCGGCGCCGACCCAATGCACCAGGGGCTGGATGAAAACGAGGAGGGCCGAGAATGCCTCGTAGCCCTTCAACTCGCCGGCCCGGACGTATTTATACGCCCAATAGCTGTAGCAGTGTCCTATTCGGGCGGCGAAATGCGAACTAGCACTGACGGTTAGGAGGATAATATACCAGCCAGATATTGCTCCATTGCCGCGCGGGTCGTGAGTGGCAGTTAGGATAAATTGTTGGATGTAGGAGCCCGCAATGAGAATTGCGACGAGGCTAGTGAGGGTAGGATGGGTGTTAGATCTTTCAAGGCGAGGGGTGCGGAGGTGTCCTACAAATCGTAGATTACTTCAAACGGTGTTTGTACCTGGCTAGTACACATGGCCTCCACCACGACAGTCGCAGCGTCGTCCAGCGGCACCGACCGGAGGGGCATCCACGGGCTCTAATATGTCCACCTCCTCCCAGGACGGGGGTGGGGGACCAAGCGGGGCGCCAATGCATGTGATGGCTCGCGTCACTGGTAGCCAAGCGACTTGTCATCTCAGGAGCGTCCCGCAGAACCCTGCAATCAATCATTAATGATACTCGCGCGCTGCCGAGAAAAGTCTCCGGATACGGACCAATCGCCCGAGGAGGGGTGTTGGAAACATGTCCAGTGAAATTGTGCCCTGGACAGGAGGCGCCGGACCAAGAGGCTTGGCTGCATCCCGACGAGGGCCTAACCAATCGCGTTGAATTCCAAGTTGGTCGAGAGGTTGACAGCAGCAGCTCCCCTAGGGAGTGAGTCCTCCGGGTCAGCAGTTCCACCATTGAGCGGTGTGATGTGATTCTCCCCGCAGGGACAACGGCGGCTGCGGACCTAGAACGAGGGCTGCAAGGGTCCATTCGATGCAAATTGAGAAGAAAGGCAGTCTATTTCTGTGTATCGGCGTATCCACGGGCTGGGCCTACCCACGTGCTTGTGATTTAGGCGGTCCAAGGTGGTGGGATGGCAGCGGCCGGTTCATGCACTGCACAGATGGTCAGCTGGTCAGTACACCCCTGCAGGGTCCAGCAGGCACAGCGCCAACAAATGCACCGTATTTTTGTCGCCCGGCTTTCGGATCTTCTTGCATGTGTCGGGAGCGGGCCAAGACATTGTATGACTGTTGGTTGGTTGTTACAAGCCTAAAGAGCTAAATGGTTGGTCAGCTTGGACACATACAACATAGTTTCCTTGCTTCATTGTCTGCTTGACGCCGAGATTAGAGTCCTAGGCTGGCATTAGTGTCTACATCGTCGTTTACGCGGCATTGCCGGGTCTAGTGGAGGTCGCAGAGCCTGGTGAGGTGAGGGAATTAACGACTATAGTATGGCATTGGGACGACATTAGCCCTCTGGCTAGTACAGTTGAAGGTAAGGTACCGGTATTTGGACCACAGAACGAGAGGTGAAACGGCCAGGTTGACTATCAGATCAATCGGCCTAATTCTTTGTGGATAATGCTTTGTCCGTGGCTATTCTCGGGCTCCTGCCTGCGTAGAATCTGGGTTTTCTTTTTTTGTTTCTACCTCCTTAATGTAAATTTGATCTTGCGTTTGGCGTACAGGCTCTTGCTAAATAGTATCCACGTATCCTACCATGGCCAAGGAGCACCAGTTGAAGTGCGCACGCAGAACAATTAGTTCTCCGAGCCCTGTGCATGTCTGTCACCAACAACGCCCTAGGCTCCAAGAACAAAGTGGCATGTAGTGCCGGCTTAGGGGCTACTTAATAGAAAGCCAATCATGCATTCTCTAGACAGCCTTTCCGGGCTCCCATTTGGATCAGAGGTTCACATGGAGTGGGTCGTGAACTTGACCATCTGTGGCATACCTCCAGCGGTGCCATGTCTAGGCGCGAAATGCATCTATCACCGCGGTCTCTCTAAGAGAGAAGGGAGCCGTGACGGGTTGGGATTCCTACTGCTCCACTTGGACATGCTAGGTGGATTACAACTAATCACCTTCCCAAGGCCTGGTCTTGAGGGGACTGTATGCATGAAGCAGGGGTACGACGTAGTATTCCTCTCGCTTCGAGATACAGGCATTCGACATCAGCTTTAACTTGGCCCTTCTAGGAAAGAGCACTGTTTACCCGTGACAGCATGATAGCGAATGCCATTAGTGAGGTTGATACTATGGTAGCGTAGATTTCCAGCATGCAGGATTTCATTGAGCGACATGGAGAGAGCTCGCCTGTCTCCGTCAAGCCAATAGATTGACTGCCAAATCCAGCACTGTTTACAACAAAACAGCGAGCGGCACTGAAATGATTGATACGATGTCATTGCAGACTTCCAGGAATCAGGATTCCCTCGATGGAAGTAGACCTAACTCCCGAGTCTCGGCCTGTCCTCTTCAAGCCAATAGGTTAGCTACAAAGTCCAACTAATATAATAGAGAACCGGTGTAAAAGACGATATCAAGCGGAGCTAGTAGGATTGACATGATGAACCATGAGCAGCTAGCATGTAGGATTCAATCAAGGGCCGTAGATGGGGCTTGCCTACTATCTTCTTAAGCCAATACAATGGCTGCAAGATCCAACTGATACTGCTAAAGGCCTGGAGTACAACAAGATAGCAAGCGAGATTGGTGGGATAGACCGTCTGTCTCATGGGCTTCCGGCATGCAGGATTCCAAGGAGGGATGGAAAGAGGGCTTGCCTATTGCTCTTTGAAGCCAATATATTGGCTGCAGGATCCAACAGATGCCGCCGAACATTAAGGTGCAGCACTGTAGCAAGCGGCATTGGTTGGTTTGCTGCCAGGTATCATGGCCCCTAGCATGTAGGATCCCATGGAGGAATGTAGACGGAGCTCGCCTATCTCGCCCAAGCCAATACAATGGCTGCAACTTCCAACTGATGTAGTGGAAGACCAACGTCGGGGCACTACTCCTACGAGACAATACCGGCTAGTCCGGACAAGTCCAATCATGACTGTGTTTCCAGTCTGTCGTTGGCTGTGGGGTGGTGTCAACGCCTTGTATAGCTCCGGCCGAGAGGATTTGGAATGCATGTGGCGGATGCAGCGGTTGGAGATATCCAAGTATGGTCCTTGGTGGAATAGGAAAGATGGCGCCCTGGGTGACTCTGGAGCGAGGTATAAGAACAAGCTGACAGTCTTCCGGTCTCATGGCAAACTCAAGCACCTCGCTCCCACCCCTTTCATATCTTGGGAATTATTCTCGGAAACTGAAAGCATCAGCATGCAGTTTTGTGTAAAGGCTTATGCCTTAGCCCTCCTGGCTCTGCAAGGTTTGGCCCATTCTCCCTGGACAATTGTGCACACGCAGATATCAACTTATACCCATAGCAGCCCTGGCCTATCCAACCCCCCCCGAGGCCAACGTCACCGAGGAATTGTTCAACTTCTCGGCATACAGACTGCAGGCAGCCAACCTTCCGGACCTCCGTGTGCTCCCCCTCGGGGCCTCCATCACGTACGGGACGGGCTCCACGCACCGAAACGGGTACCGCCAGCACCTGCGGGATGCCATGAGATTCGCAGGCCACGAGGTCGACATGGTGGGGTCTCGTCGGACCTCGGGGACGATGAACGACGACGACAACGAGGGCTGGCCCGGCCACACGGTCAGCAGAGTAAATGGAGAAGTGCGAACCCAGTACGAGGTCAAGCCCAATCTGGTCCTCATCAACGCGGGGACCAACGACTGCATCCAGAACGAGGCGGAGGCGGTCGTCAAGGCCGCGGGCGCGATGGAAAAAATGGTCCGCGAGATCTTTGACAATATCCCAGAGGTCACCATTGTCCTCTCTGGCCTGCTGCCGAACCGAGCGCGGGCCGCGTGCACGAGGCACCTGAATGAGCAGTATGCCCAGATCGTGGGGAGGCTGGCCGATGCCGGTGAGAAGATCGTCTTCGCCGACACCCACGACCAGGACGGCTTCCTCTCGGTTGATGACCTGGTTGACGACACTCACCCCAATGACGAAGGATACAGGAAGCTCGCTGGCATCTTTTGGGCTGCAGTGGCCGAAGCAAATCGGCGGGAGCTCATCACTGCGCCCCTAGCCAACAACCTTCCGGGAGGCGGGGCACATTGCGATAAGCGGCCCGGTCAATATTCAGAGCGCGTGCAGAGTCAGCGTGGGTCTGGGGGGGATGATGGCCTTTACGAGCACAAGGGAGTATCACAGGGCCTGCTGTGGCGCCTCCCCAGAGAGGCAGAGTCCGGAGATAGATTCGACCGTACGTACTGGGCTGATTTAAATGGCGATGGCAAAGACGAACTACTGTAGTAAGTCCAGAGCGGGGTTTTCAACGCCTCCCTCCCTTGCGCTAATGGCTTCTCGCTTGCAGCTACGAGGCCCCGGAGGGCCTGCCGGGCTACTTTACTGTGCTTCATTTCCCCGAGGAGGGCGACCCAGTATTCGGAGGAACCATCGACGTGCAGGATGGATGCAAGCCACGAGGTGTGCGATGGGGCGATGTGGTGAGTCCCTCCGTGGCTTTAGTCCAGTAGATGAATCAAGTATCCAGTGGACTGGTGGTCGCCTACAGCGCACTGACAATTCCACAGAATGCCGACGGAAGAGACGATTTCATCTGCATTGGACCGGAGGGGAATATGTTGGTTCTTGGCTTCTCCCATCCTCTTGCATCCCACTAACCTGACCTAGGTACGTCTCAATCAATCGAGGAAATCCGAACCCTTTGGGTCCTCCGGTATTCGAGTACGTGGGAACATACATGACGAACCCCCAACCAGGCCGGTCACAGACCCATGTGAGGCTGGGCGACATCGATGGGGATGGTCGACTGGATTACTGCCTGATTGCCGACAATGGGGATATCTCGTGTTGGAGGAACGGGTGGATCAACGATACGCCCGAATACTGGCAGCCCCTGGGAGTGGTCTTCACCGGCAAGAATATGGGCAACATCGACGGTGTCCGGTTGGTTGACATCAATGGCGATGTGCGCTTCCCCAAGGATTCATGATTCCTCCCCACCCATTGCTAACCATGGAGACTAGCACCGGGCTGACTGGCTTTACGTGCACGGCGATGGGTAATCCTCCCCAATTTGATGCACTTGCTCAAGGGATCGGGGACTAATAGTCATGCAGATCTGTGGAGACGTGGACTAATAGTCGGGGACATGACAAGTCCCTGCGGCCGTTCTGGAGAGATTCGGGAAGAACACATGCTGGAATGGGAGAGGAAGGGGCTCGTGGAAGAGTATTATTTGGTCGCGTCACCCATAGTGGCCGTGCAGACTACCTCGTGCAGCAGTGGGTTAAGGATGACGCACGAATCCACCTTCACTGGTGGAGGAATGATGGCTCCGGTGGCACCCAGTTGAAGGCTGTAAGTCATAGGAGGGGACTAGCAATGTATGCGTTGGCTAATAACAAGTAGGACGGCAACTTCTACTGTGACATGACCGGCGACAAAAGTATCTCTCAAGCCCCTCTTGCCCGTCTCAGACAGTGCTAATGCTTCAATCCAGTGGACGACTACATCTGGGTCTCTGACACTGGTACGTCTTGAGAATAAGCTCCTCCGTTGGCTTAATTCCATGCAGCTAACCAGCGTGCTAGGTAACTACCAGATCTTTAGGAACATTGGCCAGTTGCCCGACTGGGGCCAGGAGGGGTGGGTATTTACCCAAGAGTGGGATCGCAAGCGCGTGCGAATCGCAGACGTCGACGGGGATGGAAAATGCGACATCATCCACCTCGCTGAAAACGGAGTCGTAGAGCACTGGTACAAGACGCATTACGAAAACGGCCAATGGAGGTTCGAGGAAGAGTTTGGCGAGATTAGGGGCCTGCCTCCCTGCACCCAGCGAGATGGCGTTGGGCTGTTTGACCTTGCTGTACGGTTTGCTGATCTAAAGTATTTTGCCTTTCCCTCCCCCCTCCCCTGCGCATCACGCTTACGCTACCTTCTAGTGGCGATGGAAAAGCGGACCGCCTGGTAGGTTCTTCATTAGATATCGACCGGGGCCCTTACTGATGCCTGCATAGTGTATCGACCCAGATGGGCGGACGTTTGCGCATCTGAGCTCCCCCACGGCTTACTTTAACATGGGTCCGTCCGCCCCAGAGCCCAAGTACATAGACTAACAAACAATCCTAGGTCAAGTAAAGAAGCCAGAAGGCAAAGACCGAGCGAACCTTCGGTTTGTGGATGTAAATGGGGACGGGAAAGCAGATATGGTGTGGTTGGACAAATTTGGAGGGTGAGACCCGAGAATCAATCGGGGATGGGCCGCGCAGGCTAACGAGAGATAGGGAGAGCGAAGTCTGGTATAACCAGGAACAAACTCCCGCACCGGGTACTGGGAGTTCTATGACCTGGCGGCCTGGGGGGAAGGCATATCGGCAGGCTGGGAGAGGGGAGGCCACCTATTTTGCCGACCAAAACGGAGACGGCCGTTCGGATATGCTCGACATCAACCCGTATCTCAACGTCGGGTACACGTTCATGTCAAGCCCGTGCGGCGGCGGCGGTGGCGACGATGGCCTGGTGGATGATCCACGTTTACCCTATCCTCACGTCCGTCGTCGCCCCGAGTTTTTCCCAGATTTCCCTGTCTTTTGGGCCATGGGTGACTCCTACTCTGCGGGAATAGGAGCTGGCGCCCACTACAGAGATAATGGGCCAGGCCAGTACGATCTAGATCCAAGCGACTCGTGCCGGCGCAACGTGGGCGCGTATTCTCACCAGATCTGGCAGAGCGACCCACATCTGAGGCCGAACAGATTTGCCTTCATCTCATGCACCTCAGCCAGAACCTGGCACATCCTGACCGATGGTCAATTTGCCGACCGGCCTGCACAGCTGCAGCTGTTGCGGGAGAGAATTAGCCCCAACGCTTATGCATGGTACGCCTGTCCAGATTTGGTCTAATCTTAACTTGAAACCACTGACTCTTGGCAATTCACAGGGGAACGCTTTCGGTCGGCGGTAATGATGCCGGATTCGGTGACATTGCTAAGACGTGCCTTGTGGCTGGGACAGAGGAAGGATGTAATACAGCAATGGAGAACGCATGGCGCAAGGTTCGTGGCGGAGGCACGGAAGAACAGGAATACACCGCCGCTCTTGAGAGAATCTACTCTGAGATCCTCAACACGGCAACGACAAGATGGTTCACCCTTGTTGTGACTGGGTACGCACAATTCTTCAATGCGGAAACTGACGAATGTGACGACGAAACACTTAGTTTCGTGTCATTGGGCCCCAGACTTGGCAAGGACAAGCGGAGACAACTCAATGAGCTTGTCATTGCCGTTAATATGAAGATTGCGAGCGTTGTTAATGCGGTTAACTATCGCTACTCTGACAAGAGCGTTCGGTTTATGGACATAGATCCCCTCTTCAAGCACCGGCGTTTCTGCGACGTTGACGAACGCGGCAATGCACGCCACTGGAAAGATGATGCGTGGTTCCTTACAATTGCTGGGCCCGATGTCTCTCTGACCGTGGTGCAGAACGGGACAGCGAGCCAAACTGACCCATCGAGCGAGAGTGTGGCCAAGCCCGTTGATGACTATTGCCCTGAGGGGATTGATGACCAAACTGAGCTTGGCCAGGCATGTGCCCGTGCCAGACAATTGCAGCAAGAGGACCCGGACTCGGAGGTGGTGGTGCAGCCTTTATTCCTAGATTTGGCATTGAAGTTTTGCCATCCAACAACAGCGGGACACACGGTAGGTGCTCCTTGAGGTTCTGGTCATCTTTCCGCAGGCGACACTAATTCTCAGTCTCAGGCTATCATGAACGGGATCAAGGGCGAGTGGTTTGCGCGATATGGATGGTGGTTCCGCGCAGTACCATAGGGCGCAGATGGCATGCTTGGATTTACAGGGGAGGAAACAATGATTTAGTCATATTCTATACCTGTCATTACCGAAAGTAGGTCTCTGATCCCTTTAACCATGTTTCGCGTATATAAATCCATCGATGACCGCAGCTTGGTTCTAGCCTAGCCAACACAGGGCAGGTGCAGGAACTGGACATATGGTTTGTGATTATGTACCTAATGCATGACCCCACCTGACGCATGATTTCACCACCAACTATAACATCAAATAATGAGGGTTTTGAATCACATATAATTGATATTATTGCTTAATTTTTGGTGGGGTAGCCAGATCTCGCGGCCTCGACGGATTACTGAAAGGGACCTCTCAAATAACTTCAGCACTTGTACCATGGCGATCCCATCCAGTGAATTTAGGCTTTTGATTTCTAGAGGGGGCTAAGTTAGGTATAGAATACCAAGCTCTTCTATAAGTTACTTATGTTCTAACATGGCTGGCTTCTATATTTAAGGCCATTGGTGTACTAGCCCAGGATGGGAAGAATGCAAGAACATTTAGTCACCAGGTTTGGTAATATGGGGATATGGAGGGAGAGGAATATTAAAAGGGTTTCTATAAGCAATCAGTACCAACAGGTGAACTTAATAATATATACAGGGGTTAGAAATAGCTAGGCAATCTTCAAAGGAACATAAAGAGCCAAGCTTGTCTTATAGTTGTTGACTTAAGTAAGGCTTGTAAGGTGCTCTTCTGCCTTAAAGAAGATCCTTTCTCCCTTAGTTAGTACTTCGCGGGGCCTTTTAGGCAGCAATAACTTCCTTATATTCTTTGTCAGATATCCAGGTGGATATTAGTCTATTACACACAGCGTGGCTACCACTGAATTTAATCATTAGCTGATATAACTTATATAACTTATAGGATAATCAAGAGCAAAGCGCTCCACTTGATCCCTGGGCCTTTAGCGCCGTACCAATATTATGCCTAGGCCAAGGCTAGATCGTGATCTGATCCGATCTGCATTATGCTCCTACTACTCTACCTCCTGACTACGATAATCCCCTCTGCCGCCGATCCAGCCGGCGGCTGATAGCAGCGCACGTCCGTCAACCCCACATCGGCCAGGAGGTCTCTCCACTGCGCCTCGCTTCTCTCTCGCGCCCCCACCTGCAGCATCATCATCGTGCTGATACAAGCGGTCGCGAAATCACACCCCTGATCGGGGATAATGGTCTCGTTGATGACGAGGGTCGAGTAGCCCGGTTCCATGGCCGCACTGATGTTGGAGAGGATCTGGCGCGCCTGCCCGTCGGCCCAGTCGTGCAGGATCCAGTGGAGATAGTAGATTCTTGCTCCTTTTTCGAGGTAAGGGGATTAGTATTAGACCGGGTACTAATTCCTGCATACGCGGGGGCAGGCGGAGGCGGAGGGGGAGGGAAGTGGAGGATGCTAATAATGGGGGGGTGTGGTACCTTGAACAGGCTGGGCCGTGAAGAAATCATACGCCATGAGTTCGGTCTTATCCGGAACATCGGCCACAGTGTCGATTACCTGCGGGAGGTCCTGGAGGATGCGCCGACCGGGCGCATCAGGGAACCTGCGGTTGAATGCGTGCAGGTAGTGGCCTTCTCCGCCGCCGATGTCGACGATTAAGACGGGCTCTCCCTTTGCCTCCAATCCGTTGAGAATCACACCCTCGACATCAAACCAATCGACCCAATTCGGCGACGCCTGCTGCTTCACCGTCATCCAGGCCTGGAAGTCCGCTGCCAACGACGGGTTCTCCCCCAGCCAGGCGAAGTAGTCCAGCGACGTGTTCTTGGCCAGCTGGAAGGGCGTCTCTGTTGCGGATGGCGGGAACGCGTGCTTGTTCTGCCGGAAGTACTCCGGCGCGTACGTTGTCGTGTAGTTTCCTATGTCGAAGCTGTCATGGAGCAGATTCTGTTAGATGGGATTTGAAGCTGTGGAGGACGAGCGTAGGCGCACGCACCATGCCCGCGTCATTGCGCCGAATGGAGGCGCCGCCATAATTGCAGTCAGCGGCGAGGGCTTGTAGGACTGTACGCCAGCTTCTAGGATATATCCTGCTGCAGCGAGCACGCGCAGGATCTGGTCTATTTTACTTCAGTGTTGGCAAACGCGGGGCGCGTGGCGTCAGGAGGATGCACGCAACGCAACGTACCAACGACAAGAAAGCTCGCCCGCGACTTCGTCGCAATACTCTGTGTACTCACTCCCTCCTCACCCTGGCCCTCGCATATCGCTTGGAAAACGCCAAGGTCGACGCCCACGCGCATAGCCATGAGGAGAACGGGGTTGAGGACTACATCCTGGATGGCGGTCTCTGGCGGCGGGGTGAGTGCGTGGAGGAGGTCTCTTGTGGCTTTTAGAGCTTTGATTCGGGACTCGGGGTTGAGCGACCCTGGGTCTGATTGGATCTTTTGCGTGAGAGCGGCGATTTCGTCTTCGAGGGATTGAGACATTGTGGTGGTCGAGCGGGCAGCGAGTCAATCCAAGGGGAAAGAGACGGTTATATCGGGTAAACACCCCCTGCTAAATAGACTCCGTCAAGGAGTCCAGAACACGATCCGGAAAATGCGGAATTATTGTGGAATCTAAGAACCGCGACCCAAGACGCGAACTGACTCGCATATTAAGATTAATAAAATATCGCCGACGTGGGGTCCAAAAAGAGCCCCCACTCATCGCATTTATGGAGTCGGCTAATCTGGATGAAACCAACGACATCAGGCGCTTGGAAGGGATCAGGCCAATTGATCGTACAGCCTAACCAGTGCTGGAACTAACCCTTGTCTAGTCTCTGGAGTCCACGTTCGTGCTTGCGCAAAATCCTCGCAGCAACCGAGGAAGACGAGGTGGCATTGAAGGATCGGAACCACGCCACTTGCTCTGCTTCTGAATCTGGACTATTATTTAAGATCCGACCGACCGAATGCGCATTGCAATTGCAAGGTCTTAATTCTCCGATCGTTCTACCCAGTCCCTGAACCACTTGCTTCAGATCTGAGATGAGCGATCCATCTGGAGGGGTGGACACCTCCTACTGCGGCGATCGACTCCTTGGCGTCTCGATCGCCATTGCGGTCCTCCAGGTCATTGTAGTGCCTGCCCGGTTCTATACGCGGTATATCCAGCGCATGCCATGCACTCTTGATGATTACCTCATTATTCCTGCGTTGGTCAGTCTCTATCCTTTGGAACCTGTTATCAGTCGTTGCTAAGATACGTGGTTGCGCAGATTGCGAGTCTTGGGCAATCGGCTTTATATATCGTACGTATGTGTCTGATATGTCTCGAGCGAACGCTGGAGTAGGCTGGTGACTGACCGTGATCTGTTCTGGATGGATAGTGCTCCACGTCGCAGGGCTGGGATACCATTTTGAATATGTCCAACAAACCCCTGAAAAGCTGGTCGCGTTGCAAAAGGTCTCTCTCTCCCTTTTTTTAAACCCAGTGGTACCAGGAACACAGCTAACAAGGTGACATACGTCTACGTCTAGGGCCTCCTCGCAAACCAAATCCTCGACTTCCCTTTCACCGTAACCCCCGCCAAACTATCCATCCTCCTCTTCTACCTGCGCATCTTCGAAATCCGCTCCTTCAAAATCCTCTCCTACATCGTCGGCTCCCTCGTGCTGGGCCACGGAATCGGCG
The DNA here is from genome assembly GCA_025688815.1 of Aspergillus carlsbadensis. Taxonomy (NCBI): domain Eukaryota; kingdom Fungi; phylum Ascomycota; class Eurotiomycetes; order Eurotiales; family Aspergillaceae; genus Aspergillus; species Aspergillus carlsbadensis. The sequence continues at coordinate 33,482 of MU628196.1, read as the reverse complement.
TCTTCTTCGCCGCAGTCTTCCAGTGCTCGCCCGTGCAGTACACCTGGGACAAGAATATCGTCGGCGGATCGTGTTTCAACCAACAGGCCTTTTACCGATATGTGTCGCTGCCGAACATCGTGACGGACTTTGTCATTCTGATTATGCCCATGCCGCTTGTGTGGAACTTGCAGACGCGCTTGACGCACAAGTTGGCCCTCACGGGCGTTTTTCTTCTGGGGGGATTGTATGTTCCATCTACCTGGCAATGTCCCCAGTCGCGCCTTGCGGAATTGGGGAGTAATGCGCGATATTCGTGATATATGTATGGGTGGGATTAAAGCTGACCAGTCTTCTCTCGAAATCAGGGGCCTAGTAACGAGTATCCTGCGCATGGTAATCTTCTTCCAGCAGAGCGCACTGACCGATCCAACCTGTACGTCTGCCCCTACCCTCCCCGCTTCCATCCGATCCGGGATGCATTCCACTCACACAGAAAACCAGGGACCTCAGTAAACCTCGGCATCTGGACGGTCCTCGAAGGCGGAATCATCATAGTAGCCGCCTGCCTCCCCTCAATCTGGCCGCTGATCGTGCGATTCCTGCCCGACAAGCTTCGGAGCAAGAAGCGTGGGACGACATCCGGGGCGGCGGGCGCTCGAGGGAAAATATCTGCGGGGGCGAACCACCACCATCTTGCTCCGAAACTGAGGGGGTCGGGGGCTGGGAAGTTTTCGAGGCTTGCGGAGGGTGCAGCGGGGAGGAGTGGGCGGTTGGTGGATGGGGATAAGAGTGATGATGGGGAAGAGTCGATGCATAGTCAGGCGAGAGTGATTCGCGATGACATCTCGCTGAGGAGCTTGGGCGTGGATCGCAAGGAGGGTGGGGGTTGAAACGCAGGATCCCTTTTTAAGGGGAAAAATACTGGAAGTACATGCATGAATATGAGTAGATGTAGACGACTATTGACTTTCTGCGATATCTGGAGAGTGTAGATACATATTTATCACCACTCTTGCGAACCAGCATCCTTCCACATCAGTACAATGTTGATGAACTAAATGCGATAGGTCTGGCCTCTCTCTCGACTTCACTTTGCGCTTAGCTCAAGGTACGGTTGGGTAATTGTCATTTCAAGGTTTGTCTCTCCATGTTCGGATACGTCTAGATCTCGCTCATGGGTATCGCCTTGGATGCCGACCTCTTCCATTTGTTTAACCCGTCAATGAGGATGCGTCACTATGGGGAGAAATTCCGCGTCTCGCCTCTGGATTAAATTTGCAGAGCTCGATCAAATCGCAGTCGCGGTCTATTATAGGATTAGTTATTACCTCGGGCCCCTTGGCAACCTCTCTACGTACAAATGTAGGAAAGCAAGTCGACATAATGGCATCAGAGACAGTCCGGCCATCACGAATACTAGGTTGCCGACTTTTAAACGGGACGGGCAAGTTGCGAACCAAGTACCTCCACTCAGCAAGCTTGTCTGCTATTGCATGCGCATGCTTCTCCGCAAATCCTTAATAGTACTGGCCTATTTGTTTAGCATTACCTCGCTATAATTCATGCATAAAGCAGCGAGACACAGAATGTTCATTTAGTAATATCCACATTCAGAATGTGGCTTAAATGTGGCTAGGCGTCTCCACACCCTGTGGTCGTCTGTATTAGATACAAGAGTAAAGCTATAGATATACTGCATTGCTTTATCGAGCTGACTCGCATATTGTTACCCGGCATCACATTCAGCAGGGATGCTTAAGGGTTACGCTTTTTATCCTCGCCACAGTCTCCAGGATTCATGTCCTGGAGGAGGAGCGCGGACCTGCACCTGCGCCTGCACCTGCATCTGGGCAACCAGTCACACTTTCCATATCTGGTAAACCCATCAGCTGGGTCGCTCCTTCTAGTTGTGCATGTCTGCCCTACGAGGAAGGAACGCCCTGCCATACCTTCCACATTTGATAGCCAAGGGTCGCTCCTTCCCAAATGTGACAGCAGTTCCCAGAAGGAAAGAGCCAACGGTGGGCGCGGTAATCTGGGAATATACACAGGACCCGGGTCTACATCTCGCAGCCGAGCTGCATGCATCTAGAGAACCCATGAACGTCTTGGCCTGGATACGTTCAGGGATGGGAGCAGCGCATCCCTCTCGTTGCATTTCTCCGCATAAATCGCAGTTAGTCATCTATTTCTACTTGATGATCCGTTCCAGGTGGGGGCCAATGGAGTCTTGCAAGTTGCGATCACCGGTCCACAGCCACGATGCGTGGAGCTGGGCAGCGTCAGCCAAGTCGATCGGGCGATGGATCCAGGGGCCGAAAAGACATCTTGGCTGTCCCATCCATTCTCCGAGTGAGATACTTCATCTTCTTATGCCCCGTGAATAAATACATGAACTAATACGCGCATCGCTTCACGATGGACCCCGATACGAAATACCTCGATCCGCCACCATCGTATGAGGAGACAGTCGCAGAGGGAAGCAGGACTCCTCCAACGTTACAGCCAGTCACATTACTCCTCGACGGGCAGTGCATCCGGGATGTCTCAACATCGAACTCTCTCTATCAAATCAGCCGCTCGGTAACCTCGCTCCCAAAGACCCCGCCAAAGAACTCCTCGATCAGGTTCGAGCGCGTAGACACCGACAGTCGCGTACCGGAAAAGGCCAAAGGGTCAGAATCCCATCAGTCTGCACTGCAACATCGGCATCTCTTTTACCTGGCGCACCCCGCGGACGCGCAGTACCGGACCGATATCCCGGGATACTACATTACCTCTGTTAACACGGAGACTGTGGGGAACATCCACTTCGATACAAGCAAGTCGCGCCTACAGAAGACCGAGTTCACAGCATTGCTCAGTGCGAAACGGACGGCATCGGATCAGCCACTGTTCGACGAGGCTGGGAGAGCATCCACACTGTTCACTGCGCGACCGGCGAAATGGATGAGTAATCGGTATACGTGGACCCAGGAAGATGGCTCTCAGGTTGCAATGGAGGATGTGAAAGGTGACGAGCATAATCTGGTCATGACTACTCCGATGACGCAGGAGACGCGAGATGCGCTAGTCGCGGTGTGGATGTTGAGACTCTGGTATGAGACGGCGGAAAGTAAACAGGCTAAGAGAGATGGTGAGCTTGCTGTCCTCGCTGGTTTCAATATGACTGACCTTGTCGCAGAGATAGAACGACTGATGGCCCCTGTGTCCTACCAGGATTGGACATCCGCTAAGAGAATCGGGGGTCTAGGGGCTCTCGCCGGTGCTGGCGGAGGTGGCTGAGTTTCTTTCCTCTGTTGAAGCTGGATGAATGTACTGGTCTGTACTTGCTAATATGGTTCACATCCTTCGAGAGCCTGTCCGGTCCCGTTCCCTAGGGCAAGCAGACGCGTGGGCGTAATATTTGGCGAATGATCTTGATACGTCGGTGGACGGGGTCACTAGAAGCAGATATCACATTAAGTAGATATTTAAGGACGCAAAATAAAGGCCGAGAATCCTCTGCATTCCAACCCCCTAGAAAGTAACAATCAGGCAAAGAAAGTAGCGAAACACCCAATCTTGACCAAGTAGAAATCGATAGAAAACCCGAAACTCATACTGTACCCTGAAAGACAATCCAGATTCAGAAAGACGTCGCTTCTAAACCCCAGAAACCGCAATATCCACCCCCTCCCTAAAGTCCTCATTTAACCCCCCTCTTCCCCTCCCCCTTCTCATGCCTCCTCGACCCCCTCCTCCGCAACTCACCCCAAAACTGCCGAAGAACCGACTTATGCTCGCCCCTCGGCCCCCCAAAGATCTCCAACCCCTTATCCTCCGTCATCGGCTCCCCACTCTGCACCTGTTGCGCCCACACAGTGAGCATGCGATCGAGCTCCGCCCATGCGTCGTCCTCCGAAGAACAGATCCCGGTCATCGTGAGCGGTCCTCCGTACGAGGAGCCATAGTCGCGTCGCACGAGCGCCCACCATGTCTCCCAGTCGTCGGCTTCGACCTCGAGATCGTAGCTGCCTTTCCCCCAGATTATTTCGCAGTTGCGCAGGATGCGCTCGCCGCCCGTTGGGGAGGGAGAGGGAGTGCGCGCGTGGGTGTGGGTGTGGCTGTGGGTTGTTGGCTGTGTTGTGGTCATGGTTGTGGTTGTGGTTGGTTCTGTCGCGCGAGAGAAGATTTCCTTCAAGAATTAAACGGCGTATTAAGGCTTATGAGAATCAGCTATCGCAATGCCATGCTCATCGCAAACGGATAGTCAGTGGAGTGGAGTGGATATGATGAATCCCCCAACTCCCCCTCGCTAGCGGGGAGCACCGCGGTTAAATTCCCCATCCCTCGAGATCTGTCAGCGGGGGGCTGAGCTGAACCCTTTTGAGTGTGACTGGCCGCGCAGAAAATAAGACCCTTGCGTGCAGCATGAGCAGGGAGTATGCTTGGGATATCATGCGGGATTGGCCAATGGGCACGCACCACGCTTCGCATTTCCTCTTCTGAACCACTAGGGTTGTCATTCGCCCACTCCGCCTGAGACCTTTTTTGCGTCCTTGTGTAACGGGTTAGTAGGCATGCTTCTGGGCGAGGCCGTTCTGAGGAGGAGCGGTGTCGGCTGTGCATACGCAGCGCGAATGCCATCCAACTTGGCGCAGATATAAAATAAGAAATCCCATCCCGTCTCGAGAAGCGCATGGTTGAAACGCTTGCTAGATTCGACCCTCTTTTATATATGTGTACACTATACCCCGCGGGAGCATTTTAACGCACAAGGTATAGTCCAGAGCATATGTCCTGACCAACGGCATTACTGTGACCCCTAGTGGTGGAACCCAAGACGGAAGATGGCCAACATACCACGACAAGAACAGGGTCTTGGGGAATAATCCCAAACTCCGTCAGAGTCGACGATACTCGTAAAGGTCTCTAGCGGCCTGGCCTTTTCCTCATTCATAGTGTGGTGGACCCTGAGCGGCAGTCTGTGAAAAGCAAGGTACCGCTGCATTTGGGCCCCGTAGAGACTGTAGATGTTCTTGTCCATGATAGCCAAGCATCGCCCCTAGCGGCTGTAGAGTTTCGCCAGCAGCACATTTTGCGTGTCGACGGCGCCGCCTAGAAAGGTGAAATCGTAGCCTTCGACGAGGAAGCCCGTGCTAGTCTTGGAGATAGAGGCTTTATATCGGACATTGTTGGAAGAGAGAAGTGGGATGGGGAATGATGCCGTAGAGGAGTAAGTATAGCCTGAGAATTCTGTGAACGTAGAGACGGTACCCAAACTGATTTCCTAATCGAGCGACCTCTTGCCAGCCCATTACCTTGGTCCTGTCGGTTGATGATCGCGTGGATCCAGGGGGCCGATCGTGCACAAGCCTGAGGCGTTAACGACTCCTGTTCCATCCAGCACTGTCAACCAATCGGCTCCCCACGCGAACCCTAGATCCAAACATCGATGCGGGGAGATGGGATTAACCACGGTGCTGGGAACCTTAATTTGGGGTATGAGAGTAATCTGGTGGATGGATAGCTCCGAGCCCACTGGTGAACCGGTTAGATATGCTTTTGGGCCTAACGCAAAGGCTGGCTTGCATAGGATGGATTGGAATCACGCGATGTGTGGCAGACGAGAGTTAAACTCAGGCTCCTGCTGTGGATGAGGTCGACGGGTCACCATGACGTACAAGGTTGAGCCAAAGGAGAAGAGGGATATCAATATCAACTCGGCCGATCTACTCTCTCTCCAATCTAACCCCTGGCAGTAAATAGACAGAACCTCGTAGCAACCCCGTCAAAGATGTCTTCAACGTCGGCGAAACTAGAGGAAATCTCGAAGCGACTCCAACCGAGCACAATCTTGTACAATCACGTCCCAAAGAACATCCTCCTCATCCTCTTCAGCATCGCCTTCATCCCCGTCTCAGCAACGATAACGATCGTTTCCCTCCTGATCACCTACTTCTCAGGGACGCTCTATGAACTCCCCCATCCAGGTCCCGAATCCAACACGATCCTCGTCACCGGGGTCTCCATGGCACAGGGGCTGGCCATCACCCGGACGCTGGCGCGATTCCACCCGCACCGCGTCATCGCCGCTGATACGGAGCCATCCCGTTGGCCTATTTCGCCTGGTCGGTATTCAAGGGCTGTTGTGGAGTTTTATCGTCTGAAAGAGCCCGGCAGGCATGGGGCGGCTGCGTATATCGAGTCGTTGCTTGAGGTTATTCGGAAGGAGAAGGTGGATTTGTGGATTAGTTGCAGCAGGGTCGAAGGCGCGGTTGAGGATGGCGAGGTCGCGAAGCGAGCGCGGGAGGAGATGGGGTCTGCGTTCAAGGCTGTTCAGTTTGACAGCGAAGTTGTCAAAAAGTTGCAAGAGAGAGATGCCTTTTTGGAGTATATCAAAAGTCTCGGGCTCCCGATCCCGGAATCGCATCGGTGTACCTCAGCCAAGGAAGCCGAGGACATACTGGCCTCGAGCACGAACCTAAACACCAATGAAAAAATCGAATCCGGCAGGCGATTTATCTTGAAACCACTGGGCGTCGACGACAAAGCGCGAAGCCAGATGATGACCTTACTCCCACTCCCCGAAGGACGCGAAACCACCTCATTATATTTATCAACCCTCACCATCTCGCCCGAGAACCCATACATCCTGCAGCAGTACATCAACGGGAGCGAATACTGCACACACTCGCTCGTCATCCGCGGCGAGGTGAAAGCCTTCGCCGCCTAGCCTTCGCCGCCTGCCCGTCCTCCGACAAGCTAATGCAATACGAAGCCCTCCCCACAGACTCACCACTCAGCAAGAAGATGCTCGATTTCACCAAGCGCGTCGCAGAAGACGGAGGCGCCGATTCCACAGGCCATCTCAGCTTCAACTTCCTCATCTCCGGCGAAGGCGATGACGCGAAGATCTACGCGATCAAATGCACTCCGCGCGCACATACGGCCGTCGTCCTCTTCGCCGAGAACCCCGTCATGGCCGACGCGTACGTGTCGATCCTCGACGGGAAACCGCCGCCCAGTCTCTCGCTCGTCATCCCGCATAACTACGTGCAAGGGTACTTCTGGCTGGGCTACGATTTCGTGGCACGGTATATCCTTGCCGCGATGGCGCTGCCGAGTAATGCGGGGCACTACAGCGAGATTATGAAGGGGCCCGATGCGTTTTGGGAGCATCTGTGGCGGTGGGAGGATGCGACGTGGGTTGTTTGGGACCCCGTGCCGTTTTTTGTCCTGTATCATGTTTATTGGCCCATGAGGTTTTTGGGGAGTCTGTTGAGTGGTAGGGAGTGGAGGTGGGTTGATGTTAGTACGGGGCAGATGTTTGACGGGCCCGCGGAGTGATGAACCCTGCGTAAGAGATTCGATAGGGTCCTTTGCCTAGGTGCTGGATACCATTCTAGTTACTGAACCATGCCAGCATTGTAGGCAGTCATATTAAGTATGTCCATTGGCGGGAATATGTACAGCCCTTCATTAACTGCTCCAACCGAACCTCATATACCCCACTCCACCTCTTAGAACAGAGCCACTCTAGGAGGAGAATACCTCAATAGCCTCATCAAACTTATCAGTAATAAGCGCGAGAATCGACGGCGCAAGAGCCGCATAAGGAGGCGTAAGCTTGGGCACAACAACATCCCCCAACTGCGCCGACAGATCCCGCAGATTCTCCAAATTCGCCTTGACGAGGAACGAAAGCGAGCCGATCCCCAGCAACCCGGTATCAATCTGCGGCTTCTTGCGAATGAAGTTGTCGAGCGTGGTATCGATGTTCGGCTGCAGGTCCAGGAACGACGCGGCGACATTAATCGACTCGGGGTCGTCGAAGTTGGCCGAGTCCTCGGCGACGGAGATGGCGTCCTTGACGTCGTTGGACAGCGCGATCGCCTGGAATTGGATCTTCAGGGCTTGGCCTGTGCCGAGGAGCCCGCCGCGGTAGGCGGTTACGGTGGAGTTGAGGGCAATCATGGATTCGGAGATTGTGCTGACGGCTGCGACGACGGCGGCGCCGTCGCGCTTGACGAAGTCCTTGACGACCGGGGTGGCTTGCGCGAGGGCCGAGAGGGCCAGCACGAGGGGAACGTTGAAACGCATTGTGTTTGATCTGCGAGGGAGTGCAGATGGAATTGGACAATGGGATTAAAGAAGAGCAGAAGAGCAGGGATGAGAAACGTGGGATCAGCAGGTGAAACTTTGAACTCTGAGGCTTCTGCAGGGATGGATTATTCTCAGTCGCAGGCAGGCTCACAGGGAAAGGGAAATCAAAACTGGGAAAGATGGACAGGGACGCGAATTTATCTCGGGATCAACGCTGCCCATCGCGCCCTGCTTGAGCCTACATCCATTGCTTCCCCGGATGAGGCCCCCTCGCCGCTAATGCGATTTAGATTGCACCCCCGCATCCCCAGGGGAGCTGTGCAGAACGTAATTGGGGTCGGATTGCGCCCATTGGTTGGATTTTCACGAAAGTAAGCACATGTCTTGTTTCATCCGAGGCATGGGGAATTGCTTCTCTTGAGATCGTGCTTATTAGCCTGTTCGGGGACAAGCGTAATTGCGCCCATTGGTCGTGTTTTGGTTCAGTCCTTGCTTTCCTGCCTAGGTTTTGTGCCTGTGCTACCGGCGCATTGTCGATGCTGTCCAGGTGAAGAATATTTTCGAACTCTCAACCAGTCAAATTGGCCCTTTTGAGCACCAGCCAGCTTGTCGATATTAAAGCTGCAGAATTCACAAGGACACTCAACGGTACTCATCCTGATTCGCGCGCTGGAGCATCCAGCCAGCCCAAATCCACCAATCTCCCATCTCGATTTCGAGAGAGGTCATCTTTTCTGCAGGGCTCGAGTCAAGAACACGTTGGTCGGTGCCCGCCCATGACTGAAGATGTCATCTTCCATCTTTGTGCTGTTTCCCCTCCTGCTTGCACGCTTGTTGGGCTGAGGCCAAGAGGCGGGGATGGCTCCGAAATGGCGGACCTGGTCGACGCGATCCTTTCATCCAGGATGTGCCCTACAGATCACTGCTGCATCTGATCATCGACAGTCATCTAGCGCGCTTGGCTGGGATTGTGATGATTGTCGCAGAGGATACCCAGAAGGGAAATTCTGGATTCCATCCATGGATACATGTGACCCCTTTGCACGTGAGTCTGACATGAGATTTTGCACCGCTTATCTAACCAGCTTGTGCGTCTGCATAAAAGGATTATGCGAACTATGGATTGCTGAAAGTGGAGTATCGAGTGAGTTATTCCTATTTATTTATAGTTTAAGAGCCAAGTCTCATGGTATAGTAAGATAAGCTTATGCTTTGTCTATACTTCCTTCACCATGCGTAGTGATTGCGTAGAGAAGCGGAGCCTGGACTATACACACATGTCTCTTATGAAAAAAACATTACCTGCTAAGTTGTAGATGTCCGCAGCGTGGGTGCAAAACTGGAATCGTACAACCATCAGTAACAGCGCCGCTGTTTCTATTACACAGAACATGGCGACCACCGAAGAGGAACTTGATTTGTGGCCTCTGGGCGAGGTTCGTAATATGATGAACTAGAACCGTGAAAGCCGAGTACCCTTGGGTGGGAATGGCCTTATTGGGTCTTCATCAGGAGGATGATCGTGTTCTATATATTCCCACAGCCTAAGTGGCTTGGGATCTGCCTCACAAGGGTCTTCAAACTTACAAAGGTCCCTTGCTACTCTCTTCAGCCTCCCCCAGCCTAATATCAAGATTATTTTAATGGCGCGCTAGCGCCGCTTACATACCTACCTAGGGAAGGTAGATAATTTTCAAGAGGTGGTTGCAAAGGACTGCTAGATATAGCTAAATGACGTGAAACAACTATATGTGCTAGAGCCTTCTATGGAAGACAAACGAGTGGGACTTCCAACAAGCCTATATATCTACTTGATTTTCTAGGACAGTTAATGCCCTTCCCTTTTTTATTTTAGTGCTTACCCCTTGCTACTTTTTACTTACTAAGTAGATCTTAGCACGCCCTAAGCACCATTTAAGCAGCCTAAGGTAATTACTAAGCACTAATTAAGTAAAAGGCTAAGCTCCCTAGGCAAGGAACCTTAATAAACTATACCTAAACTCTAAGCGGCAAGGTCAGATCAAAGTTAGATATTAGTTGTTGAAGGTTCCTTGCTCAGGGGTCATCAAAGGGGAAGAAGGCAGAAGAGATCTGTAGCAGCTACACTAACATAGCCCTATAACTAATGCATTTAATAAGTGGTTACTAACTAGGTTATTAATGGTTTAGAGATCCAGGGGTAACAGGTGTCAGATCACGCCTATCGTTCCGTCTTAGGACCGGCAGTCGTAAGGTTATTCTTATATTGAAGTGAGAAGAAAGGCTTCTTAAGGTCAAAGAAGGTAACTGAGTCTGAAAGGTAGGGTGTGTTCATCTAGTAAAATAATGGATAGTAACTAAAACTAATTACATGCGTAAATAAGTGTCTTTAAATACTAAGATCTAACATATCTCTGTCTATGCTCCGCATAGACTTAGCTATGTTCATACTATAGACCTGTCTATGCCACAGCATATACCATCTATGCCCGTAACCCTAATCTGGCCTAGCATCATAGTCTGGCTATAACCGGCGCGGCATATTATTCCTCCATAGTTGTTACAGCGCTAGGCTGCGGCGCAGTGGATTTATTAGCTGACAATGTTCGTGTTTTCTAATAATCCCCCTCTTTTAAGGTCTTTGTCCTAAAGATAACTAATAAGTAGCGCTGTGCCCAGGTAAGTGTTGGTTAGCAACTTATCCTTCTTAAATGTTGTCGCGCTAACTTTTTTATAATATCTTTTAGAGCAAGTATCTTCAAGAACAAGCTTGCCCATTGATTTAAAGAGAGTGGTTTTACAATGGTTATTCCCTGTACTTGCTGTGCTTGTCTTAATAAACCATGTGTTAAAGTCAAAGGTTCAAGTCGTTGTAAAGGGTGCGTGGCCGAAGGTGGTTGGTCCCAGTGTGTTGAGTCAAAATTAACTTTCTTAGATAGTGAATGGCGGCGTCTCGTGGATGCCTAAAACAAAATAAGGATAAAGAAGAAGGAGGCATTGGCACTCTTGTCTTAGCTTAAGAAGCAAGATAACCTTCTTTGTGAACAGGCGGGCGACTTCATCGCTCGCAATATTAAAGAAATTAAAGAGCTTGAAAAGCTCGAGGCGGAGGAGTAGAGATAAAAGGAAATAGATAAACAAGAAAAGAGTTAGTTGGCTATAGTATTAAACAGCAATGGTTCTTTATAGGTGACTTTTAATGCAGAGGCTTTGGAAGCTTTTATATTACCTTCTTTATTAGACCCTTTCTTTGACTAGTTCCTTGCTAGAATTCCCAAATCTTCTTAGGGCAATCTAAATGCCTAATAGGTTCCTATAAATTGTTCTCTAGTAAATAACCCTTCCATCTAATAAGATAATGTACCTAACTGTTCCTAATTTCCTGGCCTAGGATCTTTTCTACTTTATATTTATTGTCAGCGTTGGTTGCTTTATTATTGGCGTTCTTAGAATTTAGCATTAGTTCTAGTAATAAGATATAAAACACTAGGTAAACTTGCATTCTTGCTAGTAGTATTAAGTGGTAGTTGTTATTTGCAAGTTTCTTTTTAATCTTAAATAGTCTATATTTTATAATGTTAAGTTTGTTGCTTAGTTATTTACTTTTAATATTAAAATTTTTCCTTCCTATTATTTATTATAACAGGTAAACTCTCTCTCCCTTCTTTAACTAAGGCGTGTCCTTATGCTTCCTATTATAGTAGCATTTTATCTTCTCTTTAGCCCACCTGATGTTTTTTATAATTAAGTTATGTAATATACTTAAGTGTAGAACCTGTATTAGTGCTGCTGGTAGTCTTCTATCTAGTAGTAGTATTATTTATAATATCCTTAGATTTCTTCCTAGATTCGCAAAATAAGGCGTGTAGTTTATTATTACGTTCCTTATGTTATTTATTATAAACTATGCTATTAGTAAAAGTTTAACCTAATTGTCTTGGTTCTAGTTAAGGTAGTGTTGTAAATATTATTTAACTAACTAAATCATCCTTTCTAATTGTCCATTAGTTTGCTGGTAATGCGTAGTAGATATATCTTGGCTTATTCCACTGGCTTCTATAATTATTTTCTAAAACTTTGATATAAATAGTTTGTCTTTGTTGGATGTAAATCTTTGTGGCAGTCCTATTTAAATAAACACTTCTTGTAATATTAGCAATGCTAGCTGTTCAGCAGTAAGACTTGCTGGTGTTGGTCTAATAATTATATACTTTATTAACTTGCATATAACAATAATCATATTAGTGTAGACAACTTTTGTAATTAGATCTATTAATGGTAGTAATCCCATAATAAAATCAACTGTAATACTTTCCTATGGCTTGTTTAGTATCTTAGGTATTTTTATCTTCCTATAAGGTTAATATTAGTTTGGCTTATTCCTATTACATTTATCACATCATGCAATATAATTCTGAACCTGTTAATGTATTCTTGGAAAGAAGTATGCTTATTAGATTTTTTCTATTATCTTATTAATTCCCTGGTAACCTTTAGCTAGCGGGTTATAATGTGCTTTAATCACTTCCTCTACTATTAAATTAGGTACCATGATTAATCCATCCTAAAGCAAAAGTTTATTGCTTTCTTCCTTGTAGGTAGCTCTGTAGCTCTATTATTAAAGATGTTTATTATTCTTCTATTCTCTCTTAAGGCGTACTAAGAACTTATAGTTATTAATCATGTATGCAGCAGCAAGCTTGGCATCTTGGTTAAATCTAAAAACTTCTCTATTTTTGTAAAACAAGTTTATCTCTGGATTTTTAACTTTAACCATGTAGTCTAGTCTTTGGCTTAACATGTCTACAGCAACATTCTTTTGTCTATTAATGTGCTTAATCTAGAATCTATATTATAAAAGCTCCTGAGCCTATTAAATTTGTTGTCCCTTAAGTTCTTTTATTATTATGAAGTATGTTAAGTTCTTATGGTTAGTCTAAATAATAACTTTATGCTTTACTCCTTTAAGATAATATCTCTATTTCTTAAACCCTTCCATAATTACTAAAGCTTCTTAATTATAGGTGTTATAACATTTTTCCATGTTGGTTATTTATTAAGAGTAGAAGGCAATAGGTTATAATTTCCTATCTATTCCTTTTTACTTAAGGACCATTCTAATTGCTCCTCTAGAGGCGTCTATTTTTATATAAAACTATAGTTTATGGTTCACGGGCAATAGAATTAGTGCTTTCTTAATACTTGCCTTAACTTGCTTAAAGGCTTTCTATTACTCTATTTCCTAAATAAATGGTTTATTGTCTTTTAGTAATTTTATTATTAGTCGCGCAGTTTTAGCGTGTTAATAGAGATACTCCCTAATATATCCTGTAATTCTAAGGAATCCCTTAACTTGCATCTTGTCTTCTAGCACTAGCCATTTAAGGATCTTATTAATTTTTTCTTGTGGTATCTTTTATCTATCTTATATAAAGATTATTCCAAGGTATTCCACCTTTATAATATTAAACTAGCATTTCCTAATACTTATTATAAGTCTAGCTTCTATTATTATCTGCATAACTTCACGTACATGTTTCTCGTGCTCCTTAGGGTTTCTAGAGAAGACAATAATATTATTAAAGTAAATAGTGATAGTTTTATTAAGATATTTCTATAGGACATGTATTATAAACCTAGTAAATTTAGTAGGTAACTATATGAGTCCTATAGGTGCCACAACCTATTTATATAATCCTAAATTAGTTAGAAATGCTATTAACTATTAGTCTTCCTATTTTAACAAAAGGTTGTAGTAACCCTATTAAATGTTAAATATAATAAGTCTTTTGGCTCCTTGCAGCAAATCCCTTTTCTACCCTATGTGTGGTGCTTGGTTTATATTATTAATTATTAGGTTATTTACCTATTAAAAGTTAATAACCATCCACTTTTTTCCATTTTTCTTGGGTATAAATATTAGTCGTGAAGAGCATGGTAAATCAGATTCTTAAATATATCTAGCCTTTAGGAATTCTTCTATAAACTCTTGTTTAAGTTTTAGCTCTTCTAATAATTTCCTAAACTATTATAATTGCTTGAGCTTGTTATGTGCTCCCTTAACTAATAGTATCTTGGCTTTGTAGCAGTTGTCGTGCTTTAGTAGTTAATATTTATTTTTTATAAATAGTTTAATAAACTTGTGGTATTTTTTTAGTAGTTTCTTAAGGACTTTAGTAAGTTCCTTTTTATAAACTTCTTTTAGCTTTGGTTATATAGCCTTATTACTTTTTATTTATAATTATGTTCTATGGGTCTTAGACCCTAAAGCATTTTTAGCTTTTATTATTTTATTTATTAGCAGGGTTTTCCCTAATACTCCTGCTGCAACCTAGATCTCTATATTTTATTATTATTCTCTCCTGGTCTTTAGCTGCTGTCTATTAATCCTAATCTCTCCAGCTGTCTAGTCTATATCTAGGTTCCACATGTGTAGCCATATTATCCTAATAACACTATTATAGAATCCTTGCTCCGTGGTAGGTACCACCTTAAACTATAAGTTCTCCAAATGTTCTCCACTATTAAGCCATAGCTTGTCTGTTACTAATGCTAGGGTATTATATAGTAGCATTCCTCCAAATCTAAAGATTTATTAGTTGTATCCAGCTGGTTTTGTGGGTATATTATATATTTTAATAAATCTTTTACTTAAGAATTATTCTAAACATCCTAAATCTAGCAAGATTCATGCATGCTTCCCATTTAATGCCATAATAATTACTATTAATTTGCTGTTTTTTATGGAAAAAAGGTTTACTTCCTTCTAGTACTATTTGTAGTATTATTATAGAATATTACTCTAGTTCTATAGTTTAAACTTTCCTTTCTTATGGTGGAATGCATAGTTCTTAACTCTGTAGTTGTATATACTAAGTTTTATATAACTTAGGTGTCCTTGTTCTTCCTCTATATAATTATAGTTATTATTTCCAAGCAGACATCTAAAGTTTGTCCTCTGCAACACCTTTAGTAACTATGGGATCTAGCAGTAGTCATACTTAGTATTCTAGTGTTGTGCATAATCTTTATTATAACATTCTATCTAATAAATTTCCTGGTGTGCCTTCTTGCTTAACTAAGGATAGTATTGGCAAGAGCATTATCGCACGTGACCTAGAATTCTACTATATAAGCTTGTTCCTTGTTTATTTAATACTCTTTTATAGTCTTTAGCAAATTTAATATTAACTTTTCCATGTACTAGGTATTTTATAAATGTCTAATTTCTGTATTATTTATATTTTAAGATGTAATCTTACTATGTCTTTCCTAATTCTTCCTAGCAAGTTGCACGTGCTAGTAGGCAACTATAAGGTTTATTATCCTTAATATCACTCTCAAGCGGGGTTTTAGTCTAAGTTTTATAAGTCTTATAGTAATTTATTACTGTTTTGTTACTAATCTAAACCATTAAAGGATCTCTGTGGAACTTCTCCTTTAAATCCAGGATCTTATAATTGTCTAATCACGCTGCTCTCTTATTATATTGGTTATAGAGAGGATTTTCCTGTGTTAATGCTAAGCTATGTCTCCCATTAAAACTTATAAAGCGTCCTCTATCGTGCTTTAGCTTAATGTTTTTAATAATCTTTTAGAGGCCTATGATTCCAGTCTCTCCATACCATGTTTTATATACTTTGTTGTATTTTATTGTCCATTTATCCACTTAATTATTGGGATGAATTGTATGTTTAAGCAGTATGCTGGCTTCCTCCTTTGGGCTAATGTCCAGGGCTAGTACCATGTTGTCTTGTGATTGTTGCTTATCTTCTTGTAGCTTATTAAGCTCTACAAGTATTGCATGCTTTATCTCGCGTGCTTCCTAGGTTATTTGTTTCATGTCCCTAGCTGTCTCTTTAATTTATTTAGTATTATCATTAATGTTAAGGATTAATTGTCTAAAGTCTACTTTGTTCTTTACACATTAGTCTTGGTTGTCTTTTATTTATTTATCTTCTAACATTTACAAGATCTCTTCCTCTAGGATTTCCTTGGTGGAATCCATGTTGTTTCCTTCATCAACTTTTATTATTATAGTAATTAGTTTGGTTGTTATATAGGCAGTATTAATCTTGATGTTGTGGGTTATTATATAAACAGCATTAATCTCTGTGTTATAGGTGGCCAGTCTATTTCTCTTATACTTTAATTAATAATCTCTCTTAACATGTCTGATTTTTCCATACCTAAAACACTTTCTAGTAAATTATTATTTTCCATGTAGTTTATCCTTCTATTCTCTAGTAGTAATAGCTATATTTATTTTAATATCTCTATTATGGTCTTATTTAACCTTTTTTTCTTTAACCTACTTATTCTACTTCTTCTGGTCTATCCATCTTTTAAATTATTAATTCTTAATCCATAACGCGGCATTAATAAGTTCATCCAAGTTGTCTGGCTGGTTATTAATAAGAATGAGAGCGTCCTTAGTCTTGTCTTAAAGTCTAGTGTAATACCTGGATATAAGGGCTTTATCTCCCCATGCAAGGTTAGATGCAAGCTAATAGAATTTGGTAGTATATTTACTAATATTTATCTTGCCTTGGTATAGGTTGGTAATTTTTAATTTAGTGGTTTATTAGGCGTCTAGGTCTCTAAAGGCTTTGCTAATCTATTTTTTAAACTCCTTGTAGTTCCTAAAGATCTTTTTAGTAGTTAGCTTCTGCTTGGTAATAGCGTTTTTGTTGTAGTCTTGTATATATGGCTTGAACCATGCAAATGCTGGACCTCCAAGGTACATTCCTGTGAATATAACTTTGTTGTGCTTATTTGCTCCGTCCAAGTTGTTAATCTTAATATGCATATTTATAGAGGTTAGATAACTTCTAAGGGTTAATCTCTTACCTTTAAACACTTCTGCTTTGTTGGCCTTGATTCCCTTAAATGTCTTGAGCTAATATGTCTTAGCAAGCAGATGATTAATAGCTTCCTTAAGCTGCTTAATCTTATTAGTATTAGTAAGTTGTTTAACTAGCACAAGGTCTTCCTTTAAGGCAGATGCCTGTTAAGCAGTCTTTCCCTTATTGTCACCCATGTTGATGGTAGATGTTGTACTCTTCTCTTTTGAAATAAGGATTTGTTATTATTAGATCATGCCTATCGTTCTGTCTTAGGACTGGCAGTCGTAAGGTTATTCTTATATTAAAGTGAGAAGAAAGGCTTCTTAAGGTTAAAGAAGGTAACTAAGTCTAAAAGGTAGGGTATGTTCATCTAGTAAAATAACAGATAGTAACTAAAACTAATTACATGCGTAAATAAGTGTCTTTAAATACTAAGATCTAACATATCTCCGTCTATGCTCCGCATAGACTTAGCTATGTTTGCACCATAGACCTGTCTATGCCACAGTATATACCATCTATGCCTGTAACCCTAATCTGGCCTAGCATTATAGTCTGGCTATGACCGGCGCGGCACATCGTTCCTCCGTAGTCGTTACAGCGCTAGGCTGCGGCGCAGCGGATCCATTGGCTGACAATGTCCGTGTTCTCTGACAACAGGATACATGGCCACTAGCTAGTGTTATATATAGACCCACTTTTATATTACTCCCCTTTATTTAATACCCAAAATAAGTAATATAAAGCTATATAAAGTATTTAAAAATATAAAAATAAGCAAGTGTAAATTAAGGCATGTTAAACACCTTATCTTATTAATCTAAGGGTTAAGATATTTAATCTTTAAACCTTAAAACTTTCTTTTAACCTTCTTATTGAATCTTGCAAGTAGTTATTAAGTAATTAGCAAGTGGTTAGTAAATTTAAAGTAATTAAGTTACTTGCTTTAAGAGCTCTAGTCTAAGCACCTTGGTAAGACCATCTACAACCATTTAAGCTATAGGGACATAGATTATCTAAATATCACCATTTTTAATAAAGTCTTAAATAGCATGATATTAGACGCGAATATGCTTGCTATATAAATGGTTAACTAGGTTAGAAGCTAGTACTAGAGCACCCTGGTTGTTGAAATACTAATTATATTAGTCCCTTAGGGTCCTTTTAAATTACAACTAGAAAGTGCTATATCTAGATTACTTGCTTTGCTACTTCCATAGCAGTAATATACTCTACTTTAGTAGTTAATATTATAGTAATTAGTTGCTTTCAACTACACCAACTAACTAGTCTATTAGCTATTATAAAGGCGTATCCACTTGTTAATTAATGCTTTGTTACATTCCTATGTAATAAATCTAAATATCCTACTAGTCCTTTACTCCCCTTTGTGCTATATATTATCTAATAGCTTGTTATAGCTTTAATATAGCATAAAAGGTGTTTTAATGCCTTTAGGTGCATATCTTAAGGATCAGCAAGATGCTAGCTTAGTTAATTTACTATAAATTAAATATCTGGTTAAGTACCACCTGCAAGGAAGGTAAGTTGGCTAACAATAGTTCTAAACTTTATGTGAAGTTTATGGGTAAGCTTTTAAGATGCTTTATTATTTAAATCCATGCTAGGATTTAGTAGGGTGCTTTAAGGTAATAAATTAGACATTCCAAATTCCTCCAGGATTAATTATATATAGAATTCCTAGTCTAGTTAGATCTAGTAGCCTCTTCCCCATGTAATCTAAATCCCTAGTATCTTCTATGCAAGTCCTAGGTCCTTTATAAGGTGGAAGCGCTTTAATTTTGCCTTAGTAGTGTTAATATCCCTAATATCCTTGCTAAATATAAGTATATCATCCATATATAGTGCTATAATAACTCCATAGTTATTAATAAAGACACCTGGGTCTGCAGTACTCTATTAAAAACCTATAAATTTAATAAATTTCTTAACCTTTTAATTCTAAAGGTATCCTAACTATTAGAGGCCATACAGGGATTATAGGATCTTGCAGATATTACCTTAATTATAGGAATCAGGGTTAACACCCTTAGGTATCTCTATATAGATCTGCTTGTTAATCTTTAAGCTAATATAGGCATTTGTAGCATCTAGTAGATAAGCCTTAAGGCTATATATTACTACTAGAGTAAATAGGATTTAAAAACTTTCTAAGTAAATAACTAGGGTAAAGGTATCCTTATAGTCTAATCCTTCACGCTAGGAGAATCCTTGAGCAACTAATCTTACCTTAAATTAATTAATTCAGCCATCTGCTCTATACTTAATACTAAAGACCTATTTAGTTAAAACAACTACTTAGTCTTTTAGTTGTTAGAGGTACTACTATATACTAAATTAAATTAGGGTGCTTAGCTTAAGTTAAATTACTTCCTTCCACTTAGTTCTATAGGTAGGATTATTAATAGCTTTAAGGTAAGTCTTTAGTATAGGGATCTGCTCCTTAGCCTCTACCCTAGCTCTAAAAGTATTATAGTTACCTAGATATAGCTCTATAGCTATAGCAAGGCTCACTATAGTGGTAATTTATCTTAATTTAGCATCCTAGCATGGAGAAGAATCCTTTACCTTTACTTCCTCCCTTTCTTCTCTATGCCTCTAGGTACATGGTTTCCAGCCATAGATTACCTCTGTCTCTCTAGCTTCAATTGCTGCTTGCGTAGGGTTTTAAACTTAACTACTCTTAACTCCTGCATTAACTTTACTATTATCCTTACTACCAGTAGTAGCGCCTTTAGCGCCTATAGTACCCATACTACTTGCATCTCTAGCTCCCAGAGCCTCTATAATGCCTCCCTTAGTTCCTAAAGATCTAGAGGATTTTAAAGGAACTTTAAAACCCTTCTAAAAGGCTAGATCCTCTTTAAAATCTTAATTTCTAGCCTCCTTGCTAATAAACCCCTGTTTTCTTTCCAAGAATAGTAGATCTATTATATAATATTCCTTCTAGTCCTTTGTTATAACCAGGTAATAGCTCCTGCTTAATTAGTAGCCTATAAATACACCCTTTACTATATAAGGTTCTAGCTTGTTATTTCACTTCCTATGGAACTAAACTCTATAAAATAGGGTTTAGAGCTTTAAAATATCTAGAGGATAGCCTTTCTAAAGTTTAAATAGGGTTTTCTTAGTGCCCCTTACTATTACTATCTAATTTTAAAGGTAATTAGCTAGTTAAACTATATATGGCTAATATTCCTTGGGGATATTTGCATTAATTAGGATTACTTATATTATTTTAAGAAGGTGCCTATTTAACCTCTTTATAACACTATTCTACTAAGATATATTAGGCTTAGTAAATTTAAATTAGATTCCCTTCTTAGCTGCCCATGGCCTCTATGCCTTAAACTTTATTATATTATTTATTTAAATAGTAAGTAACTTGGTCCCCTTCTCGCGCTTAACTATAGCTAACCATTCCTCTAGGATAGCCCTTATAGTTGTTGCCTTATAATCCTTGGTTAAGAATATTTATAAAAGTTAGGTATAGTTATTAGTTAATAAGAGGTAGTACCTCTTTACTATTTTTACCTTGTTATATAGACCCTAGAAGTCTATATAAACTTTCTTTAAGGGTTTTAATGCCCTTGGTAGCTTTACATGGCTTTATTTTTTTTATACTTTTTGCCTGTATGCATGTCTTATAGGTCTTTAATTCCTTAAGCACCTCTTCTTTAGGTGTGAGTCCTAATTCCTTAGTTATCTACTTAAACTACGCTTTGCCTAGGTAACTAAACCACTTGTAAAGTAGTTCCTAATTAATTACTTTTACCTGGTATATAGATTCCTCTTCTCTCTAGTTCTTATGGCCTAAGGCCAACGCGCTCTTATGGCTTACCTATCCTAGGTAGCTTGTACAGCTAATATTATACCCTTTTACTAGGATATCTTTATACTTTTTAAAGAATTAGTAGGTCTTCTCTACATGCTTATTCTAGTTTCCTATATCCTAGAGTGCCTGCGTTAATAAAAGCGTTGTGTTCCTTATCTTAGGCATATATAGCATGTTCCTAACCTTTGCTATACATCCACTACTTAGTGGGATCTTTATTGTTCCTCCGCTAGCAATTTTAATTGATTTCCTAGCCATCCCTAGGCTGCCTCCATACCTTTAATTAAGAGATTTAAATAATTTAATCTGTCCGCTGCAGGTACTGGTTGCTCCTCTATTAATTATAGGGTTATTGTCATAGCGGGAGCCTCAGGCATCTCCGTGAAGGAACCGAGGCAGAGCCGCTTGGTTCCTGAACCTAGTCATGGCCTCAGGCACCAAGCGGCATTAGGTTCCTCCAACCAGGAACCAAGTCAGACCCGTTTAGTTACCAAGCAACCAATGACCGCTTGCCTTAATAACCCGACCCCTTGGCACCACTATAGATATAAGGCCTCTAAGAATCGCTGAGCTTCCTAATCTCCAGCGATTCATTTCTAAATCCAATTAAATATAGCCTCTCTTTCCTATTTCGTACAATCATTGTAGCTTGACATCTTGTCGCTTGCTAGGACCTAGCTCCGAGTAACGACCGACCGATATCCGACCTCGATCTGACCTCGGCGCTTACAGTTATTCCTGCTCCCCTTTAATTAATATGCTTTCTTATCTGTTTTATTAAGCAGGTATTTGAATTGGTTGCTAATCTCCTCTCTTAATTTCTTAATTTAACCTGATAGGATTCCTCTGCTCTGCCATGGCCTCCATGGCTAACTTAATATACACATTCCCTAGCGACACCGATAAGCCTTTGACGGAAGCGAAAAAAGAGCACAACCGAGCCGTCAAACGTAATGCCGATGTAAGTGACGAGTTCAACGATCTCCAGCTGAAACTTTGCTGTCTCCTCGATGACAAGATTTTCCTCGCCGAAAGCCTCAGAGCTCTACCGAGCCAGCGATCAGGCTGGGACAATCAGGCATTCCGCAGCCGAAGGACGCCCAGGAGGCAGGTGGCTTGGGGAACCGAAGGCGACAGCGGCGATACGACAAAGGCCATCGTCTGCGCCTGAGAGAGCGAGCTCGATGCCATGATGAATGGGATTGGTGGATCTGAATGAGGCTGAGGTGGTAGAAGACGGATAGTAGGAAGGGAAGCCTGTCCCTCAGAGTAGGGAACACCTAATCCGTGCGCCACACTGAGGTGTGTTAGTGGTGGCTAACACCCTGCGGAAAGAGGCGGCTTGGAGCGAGGAAAAGAATCAGGCACAATTGAGAGGGCCCATTCTACCCCGGCCGACCGCCCACCAACACTTCATGCATCAATCCTGCAATGTAGAAGCCATTCATAACCGTATTTGCCGAAAGATCCAGTCCATATACCGAAGAGGTTGCTGTTATTATGGGAAGAGTCAACGTGTTGCCATTATCCAGCATCAGAGGCGCCAGGTTGGGTAAAAACAAATACAGACGGACTGGCTGGACACCTTCTCGCCCCGCCCAAACGCCAAGATTTTATCGTGCTTTGTCGCATATGCCTACAGGGGTCACTGACTTAATTTACCGTTCTAGGACAAAAGTTTCCGTACACTATGGCACCCAACCAAAATATATAATCGCGCTTTGACCAGTAATTCAGTCACCATACAACCAATTCAGGTAATAAAATTATTTTTTAAATATACACTTAATCATCAGATCTCCGCGCATGAATTAATATTAGTTTTAGCAATTAATATCTAGTGTACCAGCCACGAGCAGCGATGCAAGCCTTTACACGCCGTGGCATGGATTGAATCAACCCATTAAAGTATTCCTGTAATATCTTCGCCCACGCTGCATTAATTATATTAAGATAACACTTATATAGTTTGTCTTGATCCCCTGTATACGTCGCTAGGGCTGGATTAATGTTAAATATTGTCTCTTTAAGTTAATTCCACGCATGTTTAATAGGGTTTAAATTAGGCGAGATAGCCGGCCACTCTAGTAGAGGAATTACTTTATTATTTAACCAATTCTTGACCACCTTTACTATATATATAGAGGCGTTATCTTGCATGAATAATAAGCCTGGTTCCTAAATTATAGGTAGTTGCTCCAGCAGCATCTTAAGATATAAAAAGTAAGAGTAACCCTGGCGCTTTAAATTCTCGTCTACCTTTATTATTATAATATCTAAGTGGTTTCCACCCTAAATCAATGCCCAGTCTATTATCTTGAAGCCTTTAGACTTGTCATACATCTGTATACATTCCTTCTTCTACTTCTCGCCGTGGTGGTTAAGCCTAAAGTACTAGTAATGTCGCTCCCCGCGCCTAATTTTAATGCTATATTATTACTAAAGATAACAACACGCCATTGCTTAATAGTCTAGTCTTCTTGCTCTAAACACTATTTAAGACGCGCTGTAGCATGCTTCTCAAGTAGTTTAGGCCTCCTTTTAGCTCTCTAATAACCATATCCTAATTCTTTAATTATTTGGAGGAGGGTACGGTCAAAAATGGGCATGGGGATTTAATCGTGAATTTCTTCATAATAAATAAATGGATTTTAATAAATAATGCATATAATTAAAGTCATGGTTCTAGTATTTAATTTCCTGGGCCTGCTATCTCAAGATCTTGTTTCCCTGTTGGTTCGTCGCGTGGTTTGTTCAAGCGTGTATTAGATTATTAAGGGTGGAATCTGCAACTTCTCTATAATCAGGCAAATTAAGTTCCTATTTAAATTTAGCGCTTCAATTACACCTCTTGTATAAGGACTTAACTCACTTTTAAGCTGCCTATTTGCATTGATATCGGCCAGAGGCCTGCGTAGCGTCGACATTAAATTTTTGAAGTTGGTGAGTTGGTGGTGGTGACGCGCGGCGCGCTAAAAGTGTACGGAAACTTTTGTCAAGGGGCTGGAGCGCCACGTGACGCAAGAGGGGAAGTCTTTCTCCTTTTCCATGTCAGCCGTGGGGATTAGGTGCTTGGTCCCGTATAAACGTTGAATGTGGCGTCTTGTACTACGTGCTGGTTATCATCCTCAAGCCTACAGCCAAATCGAAGCTAGTATTAGCTGAGATCAAAGCAAGATGGCCCGCCGCCTCAATCACCACGACTACACAGTCGGATGGGTATGCGCCTTGCCGGACGAGCTGACTGCCGCGCAGGAGATGCTTGACGAAGAGCATCAAGACCACCCTACGAATCACAACGATACGAATATATACACGCTAGGATCCATAGGGTCCCACAATGTCGTCCTGGCGTGTCTGCCTGCAGGCCAGACAGGTACCAACTCGGCTGCTGTGGTTGCCATGCAGATGAAGACCACGTTTCCGGCTATTCGATTTGGGTTGATGGTGGGAATCGGAGGCGGCGTTCCAAGCAAAGAAGCGGATATTCGTCTTGGCGACGTTGTAGTCAGCCAGCCGGGAAACGGCCATGGCGGGGTGGTGCAATACGACTTCGGAAAGTCAATGCTAAGCGGGTTGAAGCGGACGGGGTTCCTTAACGCTCCACCCACGATCCTCCTCGCCGCCGTTACGAAGCTTCGATCCAACCTCGATCGACGGAGAAATAGTCTGTTGCCACACCTGTCGAAGCTTAGTAATCTCCCCAAGTTCGGCCGCGATCAAGCTGGAAGCGATATACTGTTTGCAGCGGAGTACTATCATGATGAATATGGTGAATGTCTATCATGCACGGCCCCGAGAACGATACAGAGAAAGGAGCGGGTGGACGATACGCCACTAATTCACTACGGAACAATCGCATCTGGAAACCAGGTGATGAAAGACGGTGTAGAACGGGACAAGATCAGCTCAAAATTCGGAGGAGTCCTATGCTTTGAGATGGAGGCAGCTGGCCTAATGAACAATTTTCCGTGCCTGGTGATCCGCGGTATCTGCGACTACGCAGACTCACATAAGAATAAGAGATGGCAGCCGTATGCGGCAGGAACTGCAGCGGCATATGCGAAGGAGTTGCTAGGTGTTATACCCGCAGCGGACGTGGTGAAGACAAAAACTGTCGATAAAGCACTGCGAGGTTAGTATAGTTTTCCAGCTCGAAATCCAGAGGTACGACTCACACGCAATAGAGGCAAAACGTACCTTCTACCTTCCCTTGCAACGAAATCACAAGTTTGTCGGCCGAAGTGCAGAGCTTGATACCCTGAAGCAAAAGCTCCTTGTCAGGAAAGATTGCCAGAAGGTGACACTTAGCGGTCTCGGTGGTATCGGTAAGACGCAAGTCGCACTACAGTTCGCGTACTCCGTTAAGGCGGACTGTCCGGAATTCTCTATCTTCTGGGTACAGGCATTAAGTATGGAGACTTTTGAGCTGAGCTGCAGGGAGATAGCAAGGGCACTAGGAATACACCAGGAGGAACAGAGCAGTGGAGATGTGAAACTCCTTTTACGGCAACGTCTACCCGCGAAGACCGCAGGAAAGTGGTTGCTAATTGTCGACAACGCTGACGACCTCGACTTACTTCGTGGGGCCTATCAAACAGAAGGCTTACTAGGCTTTCTGCCGGAAAGCGATGATGCTCTGACTATATTCACGACACGACATGGAGCTGTAGCGCAATACCTGACGGGCAGTGACGTGGTTGAGATCGGAAATATGACAAGACAGGAGACGACGGACTTATTAAAGTCTTTACTTCGGATGAACCCCGCTGACGGCTCCGAGACTTTGGTGGCTCTTCTTGCGGAGCTGGAACACCTTCCGTTAGCTATAACCCAAGCAGCGGCATATATCAACACAAACAAAAGCTCAATCTCTGAGTATTTACGCCTATTAAGGAAGACGGAGGAGGATGCCGTTGCACTTATAAGCACAGAGTTCGGCGATATATCACGATACCCGAACTTGACGAATGCGGTCGCGAAGACATGGACGATTACCTTTAATAAGATTCTCAAATGCGATATGTTAGCGGCTGATCTCCTAGCATTCATATCTTGCATAGAGTGGAAGGCAATCCCATACTCTATTTTACCAGCAGCCTATCCCGAAGTACAGCTCGCAGGGGCCGTTGGTACACTCTGCTCCTACTCGTTCCTGGAGAGAAGAGACCATGGAACTAAGCTCGACATGCATAGGCTCGTCCACTTGGCGACCAGGATGTGGGTAAATCAGAACGGCCGTGAAGCAGAAACGAGAATAGCGGCATTGAAACACCTCTCGCAAATCTTTCCCTCCGACAATTACACTAACCGTGAGATCTGGCGGGCTTACCTACCGCATGTGGCCCGCATCGGGAAGGATGAGCAATACCAAGGCACAGAAGAGATAAGCGCGCTCTGTTTGAAGGTCGGGGGTTGCTTATACGTCGATGGCCGAATGAAAGAAGCCGTTCTCTGGATACAGAGGTCTAGCGAGTGGAGAAATAGAAATCTTCCCCAAGATCACGAGGATCGACTGGCATCGCTGCACGCGCTCGCCATCGCGTATCAAGCAAACGGACAGATAAAGGAGGCAGTCAAGCTGCTAGAGCATGTTGTCGCGATACGATCGAAACTGCTCGCAGAAGACCATCCCTCACGACTGGCGTCGCAGCACGCGCTCGCCACGGCATACGAAGCAAACGGACAGGTCAAGGAGGCAGTCAACCTGCTGGAACATATTGTTACGATAGAATCAGAGGCGCTCGCAGAAGACCATCCCTCACGACTGGCGTCGCAGCACGCGCTCGCCACGGCATACGAAGCAAACGGACAGGTCAAGGAGGCAGTCAACCTGCTGGAACATGTTGTTACGATAGAATCAGAGGCTCTCACAGAAGACCATCCCTCACGACTATCGTCGCAGCACGCGCTCGCCATTGCATATCGAGCAAACGGGCAGATCAAGGAGGCGGTCCAACTGCTTGAGCATGTTGTTGCGATACGTATAGGTGTGCTCACAGAGGACCATCCGTCACGGCTGGCGTCGCAGCACGCGCTCGCCATCGCATACCAAACAAACGGCCAGGTCAAAGAGGCAGTCGAACTGCTAGAATATGTTGTCGCAATAGAATCAGAAGTGCTTGCAGAAGATCATCCGTCACGACTTGCGTCGCAGCACGCGCTCGCCATCGCATACCAAACAAACGGCCAGGTCAAAGAGGCAGTCGAACTGCTAGAATATGTTGTCGCAATAGAATCAGAAGTGCTTGCAGAAGATCATCCGTCACGACTTGCGTCGCAGCACGCGCTCGCCATCGCATACCAAGCATACAGACAGATCAGGAAGACGGTCCAGCGTGTTGTAGCAATACAATCGGCAGTGCTCGCAGAATACCATGCTGATCGACTAGCACCGGATAGGACCCTTGCCACTTTCTACGAGCAGGAACCGAAGTCAAGCTACCGTCAAAGTGAAGGCTTTTCGTGAGGCAGCTAAAGGGAATTATGAAGGTAGCTATTAGGACGGCGCAAGCACCTGGACCAGGAGGAGAAAGTAGTTCTGCCAGGAACGGTTGATTTCTAAATGTGAAGCGAGGTGTCTGTACTTATAGCCGTACGCTGCAGAGGTGCCACTAGGGCGAAATCTTTTCGAACGAATTAGAATGGGAGCGAGTAGCCGACAGTGATTTCTACGGGGCGTGCCTGGATTCAATCAGAACCATGGGACTGAGTTAGGATACCGGATGGACCTCGCTTGCCAGCACCATGGCCTGTGTGCGAGGCGCGCGAAGGGTAGTTTGTACGCTCACCAGCACGCAAGCGAAATGACCAAGTGGTGATTTAAAACATTAAGAAATACTATAAGATGAAAAGGACGCTTCCCGCATGTCCCTAGTTCATACATAATCAGGAGATAACTAGAAAAACCATTGTTTTGGAAAAGCATTAACTTGCTTTCTTGCTAAGAGTTGAACACTAGTAAATCTATATCGCGCCCTGCTTCGCCCTGGGTACTGCTTTGAGAATACCCTTGTCATGTCTAACCATGATCAACCTTTGTCCTTCCTTAGCCTCACCAGGAGGTCCACCTCTTCCATAGACCATGGTATACCCTTTCTTAAGTTCTTTTAGACACTCTTGCAAACACTCTAACTTTAGTTAATCTTAGGCCAGGGCCTTGAGTGATAGCTTTCCCATGCCTTTAATTCTTTACATGCTGCTTGTAAGGTGTTAGACATGTAGTAAGATAGTGTACCTTTAAATAGCCAGGATAGAAATTGCAAATGGTTATTTAGTAGTAGAAATGTAAACTAAGACCAAAGGGTAGTAAAGGAATCTTCCCTAGATACTAACATGGAATAAACTCAAGGTGGCTTGCAAATTCTACTGCCTGATTTTTATGGTTTTTACTTAATCCAGTGCTTTCCATGGCTATTAAGGAAATTTTAATCTGGTCTGGTGCCGGGCGAGAGAGGGTGCATTTGTTAGCAGCCATAAAGACTTCTCTAAATACTGCCATTATTACTACCACGCCTTTCGCCAGGCTATTTAGAATGGCTAGCTAGACTGCTAAGAATTGCTAGAGGCTTAGGATACAGGCAGGTTATCTCTAGATTAGTAATGCTATCTGCTAGGAGGGTATGTAGCTGGAGGTTATTACTCTCCCATGGCCTGAGATTAGCAAGAATTACTAGATTAGTGGGGATGTTATCTTGGGGCGAGTCTAGTATCCTAAAGAAGTCCTCTAGACTATTAGTTAAGCTAGATGTACTTGAAAATAGGACATTACCCACCATGTTATCTTCCTGGAATCTAGGCGGCTTGTTAGGGGTTCTAGTCTCGTCCTAAGAATAGCAGGGGTGGATCAGATCTAGAGTAGGAATATGGGGCATAGAACTCCATTAAGACGTAGTACTATGCCCAGATATCTTTAACTTGTCACAGCGGGAGCCTCAGGCATCTCCGCGAGGGAACCGAGGCAGAACCGCTCGGTTCCCGAACCTGGCTGGGGCCTCAGGCACCAAGCGGCGCATTGTTCCTCCGATCGGGAACCGCATTAGACCCGATTGGGACCCGAATTGGGACCCGAGTCAGACCCCTTGGCGCTGCTATAGAAATAAGGCCTCTAGAATCGCTGATCTTGCTAATCCTCAGCGATTCGTTTCTGAATCCAATTGAATACAGCTTCTGTTTCCTATTTCGTACAATTGTTGAATCCTGACATCTTGTCGCTTGCTAGGACCTAGCTCTAAGTAATAACCAACTACTATCTAATATTAATCTAACCTTAGTACTTATAGTTTAAATCACTTCCTAACCTAGTAACTACTAGGATGGTTAGCACTTATTCTAGTTCCTAAGCCATCTTAACTAGTAGTTCTACTAGCAGCCCCCTACTAGAGGACCCTTAGTCCTAGATGGTTATTCTAGACTCCTAGCCAGCACAAGCAGGGGAGAACCCCCCTTTGCTAGAGCTTATAGGGGTCCTCCTAGGACTATCTATTATTATATAGGGCAAGCAGCCCGCCTGCAGCACCCCTTTAAGATCCCCTACGCCTAAGTAACAGGCTAGAGTGGCAGGAGCCCCTAAAGGAGGATTTAATCCTAATAATAGTGGCTCTAATTAAACTCCTATGCCTGGGAGAAGGATCTTGCTACCATTCTATAACTAATAAGGGACTATATTGCCCCTATTAGGAGACACCTTAATAAGCTAGATTTTCTAGTAGCTTACTAATAACCTTTAGATGCTTAGTAAGCGTGTTAACTAGCCTAATTATAGGCTAAAACTAGAAGAGATTCCCATTTATTATAGTAAAAACCTTGGTAAATGGCATATGTGGACCACTAATACTAAGAATTAGCATGCTTATTACTTATAGAAGTATAATATAAAAGAGTCTTAGGTACTTTATAGCATTAGCTAGTATAATTATAAAATTAAGCTTGCTTAGCACACCTATATAGACTACTATAATCCTGCTAACCTAAAGCTAACCTAGAAAGAGCTTAAATAATACCTTAAGACCTAGGCCAATCTTAAAGTAGACTAAATATAATAGGCTACTTTCTACATGCTAAATAAGTAGCAGGGAAGCTAATAGGTGTATAACTAGGGTATATAGTGTCTTAAAATTTAGGAATTTCTTAAGAAACTTATATTTTATATCTAGCTCTTTATTAAAATACTTTATAATAACCTATAGAAGGAACTTACAAGAATATCTAACAAGTTTTTTTTAATTACTAATATAATTAAGGTAGCTATATACTACTAATCTATTCTTAATTATAAAAAAATCTGCTCTAGGTGCTAGCTGCCACGCGTGGAGATTACTATGGCTCTAACCAGCTCCTAATACTATGCTAGGTTAAATAAATATAAGTAAGAGGGTAATAATAAACCTAAGGCTACTTATTATCCTAGGTAAAAGGAATTACTAAACCTAAGCATAACTAAAACCTAAAAAGGGAATAAAGGGTTCCCTTAATATTATAATTAGCTAAGAGATAAGTAGAGGAAGGAGAAATATTACTTTAATTATAATAAGGTTAGTTACTTTACTAGTAAGTGCCTAAAGGTAAAAAACTTATTATAGCCTTATAGCTCCTAGTTAGGGATATTAAGCACTTCTTAATCCTAAAGTAACCCCCCTATAAAAGCTACATCCTAGGAAGAATAGGGGTTATTTACCTTGGAGCTTATAATCCTATATAAATTAGAGGATCCTAGCACCTTCCTAGTTCTTAGAACTATTAATTTACTTATAAATAGGGTAAAACACCCTATTAAGGCGCTGCTTAATACTAGGGTGGATAATAATTTTATTTCCTTTTAATACCTTTTATAATAATAGATTTCTATAATAAATAACTAGATGCTGCCCTTAGTATATGCTTACTATGCTAATAGGTCCCTAGTGGCTTGCTATAGTAGCCTTAAGGTAATATTTAAAACCTCTAATTAGGAAAATAAGACCTAATCCTTTAATATAAAATATTATGTTATTAACCTTTCTAATAATAACTATTAGGCTATTTTAAAATAATAATAGCTAGGCTAAGTAGACCCTAATATAGTTATCTTAGCCAGCACCTAGTAATATTAATAGGGGATTCTAAAGATTACTATTAAAAAACCTAAGTATTTTGCCAAGCACATATCCAATATGCTTATAATAATAGTAATATACTAACTAGAGTCTAAGATTAGCATGCTAGAGCTCCTAATTTAATATTAGTACTAGGAGTAAGTATTCTTTAAAGGCAAGGTGGCTATCTTACTAGATAATAAGGCGTCCTATAAGATCCTGCTAGAATCTAGTAAGAGCCCACTATATAGCCTAATTTATAGCCTATTATAATATAAGTTAAAGGTCTTGTATAAATATCTTAATAAAATGCTTACTTATAGCTAGATATATTAATTAACTAGTCCTGCTAGAGCCCTAGTACTCTTTATTTAGAAGCCTAATAGATCTCTATAACTCTGTGTAGATTACAGGGGCTTAAATATAATTATGCCTAAAAATTAACATCCTTTGCCATGTATTAATAAGATAATAAACTACTTGGTTAATATAAAATTCTTTACTAAGCTAGACCTATAAGATGTATATTATTATATCTAGATCTAAAGGGGAGATAAGTAGAAGACAGTATTCTACACGTAATATAGCTATTATAAATATATAGTTATACTGTTTGGCATTTATAATACTAGATTAACTTATAATCCTTTTAGTATTTAGCTTCCTCTTATAGCTTTAAAAAATCTTTAGTTAAAGGTGTGGAAGTATAGGATATAGGTAATAATAATATAAATAAAGGTTTACTATCTTTCTAGGTGGTTTATAATAGTAATTTATTATATTAAGGTATAGTAATCCTTAGGTAGTTAAAAATAAAGGTTTAGAATTATTAAGGGTCTACTTTATTAGAATAAATTAGCCTATTAACTAGGTAAGGATACCTAATACTATAAGGAATAGAAGGGGTTAGAATTAGTTTTAAGATTAAACCTTAGTCCTTTTAGCTAAAAGTCTTAAGCTTCCTAAGTATATATAGTTAAGATAGGTGCTTTTATAAATATAACCTTATTATAACTCTACTATTTTATAAGTAGAAGGGTAATGTCCTCCTAGCATGTAGTGCCTAAGGCCTGCCTTAACTTCTAACTGGCAAAACTGTAACAGGTTTACCTAAGAAAGATATAATAGGACCTTGGTAATATACTACTTATATTTCTCCTTAGTTTAAGAGTAAATAAGAATATTATTAAGATATATAATATAAAATTTATTAAGGATCCCCTTTATTACTTTATTAATATAAGCCTAAAAGGTTATAAGAGTATTATAAAGGCTAAATAGTATAACTATATATTTATAATAGCTATATTATATATAGAATACTATCTTCTACTTATCTCCCTTTTAAATCCTAATATAATAGTATATATCTTATAGGTCTAGCTTGGTAAAAAAACTTTATATTAACCAAGTAGTCTATTAGCTTATTAATATATAGTAAAGGATATTATTTTTAGGTATAATTATATTTAATCCTCTATAATTTATATAGAGCTATAAAGATCTATTAGGCTTTTAAATAAAAAGTATAGGGGCTCTAGTAGGACTGGTTAATTAATATATCTAGCTATAAGCAAGCATTTTATTAAGATACTTATACAAGACCTTTAACTTATATTATAATAGGCTATAAAGCAGGCTCTTACCAGACTCTAGTAGGATCTTATAAAATGTTTTATTATTTAATAAGGTAGCTACGTTACCTTCTAAGAATACTTGCTCCTAGTACTGATATTAAATTAGGAGCTCTAGCATGCTAACATTAGACTCTAGTTAGTATATTACTATTATTATAAGTATATTATACATGTACTTAATAAACTACTTAGGTTTTTTAATAGTAATTTTTAAAATCCCTAATTAATGCTATTAGGTGCTAGCTAAAATAACTATATTAGGGTCTACTTAGCCTAGCTATTATTATCCTAAAATAGCCTAATAGTTATTATTTAAAAGATTAATAATATAATATTTTATATTAAAAGATTAGGTCTTATTCTCCTAATTAAAGATTTTAAATATTACCTTAAGGCTACTATAGCAAGCTACTAGGGACCTATTAGTATAATAAATATATACTAAGGGCTGTATCTAGTTATTTATTATAATTATAAAAAATATTAAAAGGAAATAAAATTATTATCCACCCTAGTATTAAGTAGTGCCTTTACTAGGTATCTTACCCTATTTATAAGTAAATTAATAGTCTTAAGAACTAGAAAGGTGCTAGAATCCTTTAATTTATATAGGATTATAAGCTTTAAGGTAAATAACCCCTATTCCTTTTAAGATATATCTTTTATAGGTAGATTACCTTAAGGTTAAGAAGTGCTTAATATCCCTAACTAGAAGCTATAAGGCTATAATAAGTTTTTTACTTTTAGGTATTTACTAGTAAAGCAACTAACCTTATTATAATTAAAGTAATATTTTTCCTTCCTTTACTTATTTTTTAGTTAATTATAATATTTATAAAACCTTGTATTTCCCTTTTAAATCTTATTTATACTTAGGTTTAGTAATTCTTTTTACCTAGGATAATAAGTAGCCCTAGGTTTATTATTGTTGGAAGGTGGAGGTCATATAAAGAAATATGTATTATATATACCTAGCCTTAACTATACCTGACAGGGTATAGGGTGGCGGTTTTAATAGTAT